>VZSC01013699.1:414997-517802 GCA_013398225.1 Steatornis caripensis | reverse complement strand
GGAGATATTCAGAACCCGCCTGGACACATTCCTGTGCAACCTGCTCTAGGCTAACCTGCTTTAGCAGGGGGGTTGGACTAGATGATCTCTAGAGGTCCCTTCCAGCCCCTATGAGATTCTACGAGATTCTACATCTGCTTTGAAGATGGGATGCTTGAACTTGCAGATAGGATCTGTGGCTTTTTTTGTAGAGCAGGAAGATGTTTGTGAGGTCCCTTTTGGAAAATGCAATCCTTGGTTCAAGATCAGTTTCAGTTAATAATGACTTCCCTTATGAAAGTCATAACTGATTTCATATTAATGTCCTTTTTTCTATCTTAACCATCCTAGTGATGGCTCTAATTTCTCAGTGATTTGCTGAGAAAGAAACTACTTCAGTTTCTGTTTTTAAGACAGAGAAATATTTCTTGTGTCATGATGAGTAGGATGGTTGGTTTCCTTTGGTACTAGTCTGTTTGCATTATCAGTTCTTGACTCCCCAGTGCCCTCAGATTCTTCCCTAACTGTGTGGATGACCTGTTCTTCCTAGGGGTGTCAGCTTGATGAGATCCATGTGTGATCTGTTTCTAAAACAATGAGTAATTTAATACCTATGCTACACTTTCTGGCAGCATATTTTTGTAAATATTTGTAATAACTTTAGTTCTTATTCCTTTAGTGAGGAGCAAGAGAGCATTGCAAGTCCTCTATTTAATTTCTTTATTATCTTCTATGGCTTGCTTTTTTTTCCTCCAACAATATCATCAGTCCCCCTAAAGCTTGCACCCAGCTTAAGATGAAGATACTAGCTTGCAGACTGGTAGTGTAGTCACTTTTCTTCTGAGGTGTTGTATGTTGCTCTTAAGAGAAAGCCTCCATGCTGTTCTCTTGTTCATCCATGTGTTGCACTTTCTGCTAGTACCGTCCAGCTTTGCAAATTCAACATTGAGACTTTGCATTGCCTTGGCTCCTTTGTTCCCATGCTGGCAGACTCACCCATGGGATCCCTCTGGACTTTTGAGCTTGGTTTTCTTGGGCTTGCCGGGTCACGCTCATGATGCAGAGAAACCTCACTGATCCAAAACTTGGGAATATACCACTTTCTTGGCCACTGAAACTTGCAGTGCAAGTAACAGCAGTGTGAGGGTTATGTGTGTAGATTTTCTTAATGTGTTCTGATGTTCTTTACCAAAAAAATAGCCTATTGGCAGTAGGTGAAGCAACAGCTTCAGAATTAATGCATTAGACATAAAAAGTCACTGCAGGTTTTCTCTGTCAAAAGCAAAGCATGGCATTTACATGGGCTGTGGAAATACACAAAACAAGAATGCTGCAGGCAAGTGTTTACAAGACACACGTTTAGCCAGTATCGTTGTGTTCCAGCAGAAAAGCCAAATGAGAAGTCCTGGGTGGTTATTTATTTTGTCAGATGCTGTGAGTCTGTGCAACAAGATTTAAGTGACAATGTTTGTGCTGGGCTGCTGTTAAGGATAGGCAATGCACCCATCAAATACTTCAATAGCAGCTTTATTGTTTTCTTGTTAGCTAATGTACGTATCATTACCCTGGCCTGAGCTTCAATACCCGCATAGTTATCTCTTGTGCACTAATCCACTATTTCACCAACTATTATTTTAGGGAAAGCTGTCTTGTTGCATCAGAACCAAAATCATTGCCATCCTCACTTAACGGTGAAACCTTCTCAGCTCTGTTTGCTGTGGCTTCACCTGATTGTTTTCACCACTCCCATCAGCACACCCTACATCAGGGTCAGCGTCAGGATGGGGACTTATTCCAGTCACCCAGAAGAAATTCAGGCCAGATTCTCCACGCTTTGCCTGCCATGCAGATTCAGTCTTGTGTGGTTACAGCCTTGACAAGTTTCTGCAGAATTTCTTTTCCTAGTAAAGGTGTGCCTGCAACTTTTAAGATTTTTTGAACTTCTTTGTTGTATTCCTTAGGATCTTCCGACCTTGGTGACAGCCAAGCAGTGTTTCTCACTGGGCCCTCCTCCAGCAACATGTGTTTGCTTGAGTTATATGATGGTGCAGCAAGGGCTTGCAAGGGACATCCTCCAGAAAACGAAGGAATTTTATCAGTGAACTTTTCTCCACTGTTGAGCTGTAGGTCTGGTAACAAAAGAGCTGAAGAGGCAGGATGACAAGTCTGGCCTTGCTCAGGCACGGGCCAGTCCCATCAGCCTGTCTAAGAGCACAAAAACTCAGAACTATGGTAATCAGGAGCTATGGCAAGTAGAAAGTGTCTGGAGCAGTGGTGTCTGCAAGAAGAATGGAGCTTACCAAATGGAAATCAGAGTCTTTGTCTCAGCAGATGCTCCAATACTGTACACCTGTCTGAGGAAATGAGATTAATGTAATGGCTCTGACCACCCCCATTCCCTCTGCAAAAGCTGCTTCTTCATTTGAAATACCAACAAAATATGACTGCAAAAGAGAAGCTGCTTAAGTTGCTGCAGGTTTTATTGGAAAAATAGGTGTAGGTAGAACAGAGAGACCTCTGTCACCATCTGCCTGTGGAGGAAAAGGCAACAGATCCAACTGGTCTTGTTCTGCACCCAGATGGTCCCCGAGATCCTGGGCACCTCTGAGGGCTCAGGTCGTGGGTGCTGCTCCTTCAGCAGGACACCTGGAAGCGGAGAGAGTCCCTGTTTCTCTGCCTATCTCATTTTGGTACAAAAGCCCTTAGGAGAAATAAATCTGAACTTTGGCCATTAGGTAGCAAACTCGAACCCTTCACACTGTAGAGAGGCACATTTGTGTCTTGCTGCCTGGAGAAGCAATCATCAGGCCATGCCACAGTGGAAGCGTGTCACCTCCTCTTCTGGGCAGTTCTTTGATGGAAATACTGTTGGGTTGTAGTGACATTTGGGGACACACCTTAGGGGAGCTCTGAGCATGTGTACTGATGCAGGACCTCTGGGCTGCTGTGTCTCAGACCCAAGGCAGGTGCTGGGCTGTAAGAGACATGAGAGCTTAAAAACTGGGGGAAATTTACTGGTAAAAATCCAGACACTTGTTGGATTAGGTAAAGATTTGAGGACTGCGTTCTGGATGAAGTTCTACCCAATTTCCACCTGGGTGCTTATGTGGACTCTCCTCATAGTGCTTGGGTTTCAAGGGTAAACATAAGAAAGGAAGTTATGTGTCAAAGCCAACCAGTGAAGCTGATGCTTCCAGCTGGGGTAACGTTGCACTGTTCTGTGTGGCTTCCCTTCCCTCTTCTCTCTTGCTTTCCACAGTTCTTACATCACCTCTTTCCTGCAGCTATAAGTAACAATATGGGTACTGAGGAAGAAATACCTTTTTTTCCATAGCCATAAAAACAGTTTCCTTCGTTGTACTAGCAGTGCATGAATGCGAGTTCAGCCTCCTCTCCAAAATAGAAAATGAGCAGGAAGCACTCAATTTGGCAATGTATTTGAGGTTAGAAACATTGCTGCTTTCAAAACATTTTACCAGAGTCATTAATTAAGTGCTAGAACAGAGAACTTCAACAAAACCAAACTAGGGGAAATTACATTTCTCTTTCCTGACCTATATAAAAAGCATTTGTGCTTAAATCATATTTAAAGCTTTAAAGGCACATCTCTCCCAGTAGAACATGGAGAAAAACATAAGTGTACTGCAATAGGATTGTGGCTCAATATAACTTAGTAGAATTTGGCTGTGTTGCCTTTTCTTTGCAAATGTTTACTTGAAGTGTTTATGGGATCAGAGTCTAAGCAAGGATAGTGCAGATATGGAGTTTCATTTTTCTGATCTGAGAGCATGAATCGGGGAACCTTCTCCTAATCTGTAGGTTTATTACATCCGAGAACAAGGACAAGTCCATCCCATTCCTGTTCATTCCCAATGACTAGTGTCATGATTAACTCCAAACCCTTGCTTGGATATGCAGTCCAAACATACAAAATTACTGGGAGAATAGCTGAAGATTTAGCAGAGTCTGAGAGAACTGGGTAGACAATGTATCAGAGGACTGAAGTGTCAGAGTATTCCCTTTCTCTATTGTTGACTGTGATTCAGTAATCACAGTCAGAGGAGAGATATGGTCTGGCTTTCATTTAATGTGTGAATGGACCACACCTATACAAATAAGGTGAAAACCTCAGCATGTTGTATCTCACAGTGGGGCGAAACTGCTTCTGCGCTCCTGGATCCGCATGCATGTGCTGGCCTGTTCCGGCTCCGCATGGGGTCCTCTTATTGGGGAGATCAGCTTCATTTTCCTCTTGCTCCTGGTGTGCACGGAAGGAGCAGTGGCCTCCCCTGCTGCTGTGCGTGCAGCCAGGGTTGTGCACGGAAGCTGGGCTCCTTCCAGCAAGGGTAGGGGAAATGGCACTGGAGCACAAAGCTGCTTTACTGAGGTCAGGACAGAAGCCCCCTTAGTAACTCTGAGATCTGCTGTCCTCTGTAGTGACAGTTGATCACATGGATGTTCATGCTGTAACATCCACACACCATGACAGTGTTTCTGCTTCAAAATACTGCATGCTCTTCTTCATTTCCAAATCTGCACTGTCTGATTGGCTTTATCCATGGGTCCAGAACAGACACAACTCTAGCTACCATCTGCAATAAGGTCTTTGCCTTAGTAGCTTCTGTGTGCTGTTGCAGATGTGCTAGATGGGTCAGAGCATGTTGCTTAAAGAACTGACTGCATCCTCCTCTGCCCGTGGCCAGGAATTGTTGCAGCTACTGTGAATGATGCTAGCTCTTGAACAAATTAGGACTGCAAACTGCTGCTCTATTGCTTTCTTCCATTACTCTTCTTTATTCTACTCCAACAAATTTTTCATTATTGCTTCTGTGTCCTAGGTGGGTCATCTCTGGCAGCAGCTGCCTTTCTCATATGAGACAATTTGTTCTTTCACTCTGTTTTCATTGATTACTCATCCCTTTATATAGCCTACTTCATGAGTCACTTTGCCTACCTACCTGCAACCAGTGTGGTGTGCTATCCATCAGTTTCTTGTTCAGCAGCAATTACCAGCGTTTTATTGCTGAATTTTTCTCTCAAGGACTCCTCCTAATGCCAGCATACTTCATTAATTTCTAATTTTGCAAACCACAAATCGTGACATAGCTGCAGGAGCTGGAAATAGAACAGCTATATACCCTCTCCTACAAGTACGCGTATGGAGTTGGAAGGGAACTAAGGCTGAAGTTGCCAGCAAGTCCCTTATAATTGCTTTCCACGAACATTTAACCAGCCAGACTTTGCTCTCACATACATTTCTTCATTTCAAAACTGTTCAAGTGGACTCAGTGGATGGTAGGTTTTTGTATAGATTTAGCAGGACATTGCTCAAGATGGGGAAAAGCCTAAATTCTTCAAATGTTCTCACTGCTGCCCTAGCACGGTGGCATAAATTCTCAGGCTAAAATGGATCATGCTTTTATAGATTACTTCACAGTTTTGTCTGGCTGACATCATTACAGGTTATTTTCTCACGTGGATCTCTCTTACTGGTACTCTGAGAACTGGAAGTTAAAATGCTGAAATCTATTGCTAATGTGTTACAGGCAATTTTATAAATTTCTGTATAAAAATTAGTTTTATTATTAACTCTGAGCCAATGTTAACTTGATATGAAATAACTAATAGTTATGATTTGTGTATCTTAGACTGAAGATCTCTACAGTTATCATTATTCTTTGCAAGTGGAATGAATACCAAGCAAGTCTGGGGCATGGGAATAGCCGTGCAGGATTAATGATATGAACAGCGTGTCTTGAGGCCCTGAAAAGAAGCTCAATATAATCTCAATTCACCTTTCCAACTCTTCGTCTGAAGGAGACCAAAGGGGGGTCATTTGCTTCTGTCCTTCCCCCTAGAGACTATTTTTACAATATTAGAAGAGAAAGTGTAAATTTCTTCTGTTTCCTTGTCACCATGATCCCAGCAGGGAAGGTGCACTGTGAAAAGATGATATAGCCAGTCTCTGGCTATTCAACTAATCTCTCTAGCATGCCTTCTAATGTAAATGGAAGTATTCTTTGCAACCCAGACAGCGCAACTCATTTGCAAATGAAGTTAGGCCATTAAATTAGTCATACATAGATCACGACTGCTGCAAATCGGAGCTGAGTTTAAGCTGCATACTTCAGACCGGGCAGGTGGGCACCCCATGCCCGGGACCCTGAGCGATCTGGTCTCACTGGGCATTGGCATGAGTGGTCACGATCAACACCAGGGGTCCAGAAAGTCTGTCTCGTTTCCCCAGCTACTGGGCTATGAGTTATTTATCTGATCTTTCAGGACTTGTAAAGCCACCAACACTACTCAAGGATATATTCTTTCCCTTACATGTTCTATTATATTGGAAATGCTGATTATTGAGGAGAAAAATAGCTGAGGCTTTTTAGCATGAAAATTATAAAAAATCAGGTCCTTTTTGATCCTCTGCCATTCAGATTACATGCAGCCCTTTGTTCTCATCTAGACATAATAACTATTGCTATCATTTTTGTGTCATTTAGTGTTTTCCTTGGTTCTAGCATTTCTCAAGGATTACAGTCTCATGAAATGCTTTATAAAAAAACAACCACAGAAAGGTGATCCAAAATGTCCCATACATTCAACTAAATGTTGATATGACTTTTCTATTAATATGTACTTCCCATTCTGAAACACTTTCATTTAAATCTGTGCTTCAGCCAGCTGAAGTAAGCGTACGCCTTGGAACACAATTTCCAAGTGGTCCTTCTCTGCACATTCCAGTCTTGATTTAATCCAGGTTTAGCTCAGCTTTGAGTTAGCTGATTTGGAACAGGTTTAAGCTAAATTGGACAAAGGCACTCTTAACCAGAGCAAGAGTGTTCATAAGAGTATTACATTAGCTAGCCTGAATGGGTGCAAAGTCTACATGTAGAAATCTTGTTTATTAATATTTGTCTTTGACATCTCTCTTCCTTTTTACTGAGCCTCTCTCTGCTCCCATGTTTGTCTTCTTTCTGCTGCTCCAAGCCTGTGGCAGAATTAATGTTACTGTGGTCTCAAACTTAGAGACAGCTGTACATAGTCAAAATTTTAGTTCTTTTAACAGCAATGAATATTTGTCAGAGGGAAGTTCTCCCCCTTGGCAACAGGATGCATGATGGCATCTTTATTCCTGAGCGTCAGCAGAGGTGGACACGGGGCTCTGAAGCTCTTCCAGGACTGAGCAGATGGTAATGCCCTGCTGAGATAGGGCTTTCAGCCATAGTGGCACTCACCCCTCTCACTGCTCAGCAGTGTTGTCTGCACCATGGTACGATGGTGATGCAGTAAGTCCAGAGCCCACTGACTGCTCTCATTGCAGAAAGCTCTGCTGGCTGCAGCCAGACCATTTCCCTGGTGGTAGAGGGACCCTTCCCACTGGGGAAGGAGGTGTGCTGTGCTGCCTGCTGTTTGCCGAAGTGGCTACCGCGCAGCCTGGGCCATGCTCGCCAGAAACAGAAACATGGGACATAATACAGGCCACACAGAAAATGAAATCTGAATTTCATAAACAGTGGAAAAGGAATAACAGGGCAGACAGGGGAGGGCTCAAAGCAAGTTTTCATTTTCACACTTGGCAAAAGTAATAGCAGCGTTTGAATGTGAGGCTGCACTGCTCGTTTTTTAGCAGAAGTTTCATTTGCAGGAGTCGCGTTTCACACAGGGTGGTAGAACATGGATCTTGGCATCACTGTGCCCATGAGAAAGACAAACTTTAGCAACAGAGGCATCAGGAGGCCCCAGTGACCTGTGCAGTGAATTTGAAGGATGGGAAGATCTATAATGCCCTATTGCTTTTGGTACAGTGATAAGCTTTTGCTTGCTTCTTCGTGGGGAATCCAACAGTTGTAAAAGGAGCTGCCCACAAGGTTCACTCAACAATTTGAGGGAAACAAAAAATTTTGCTGGGAATGTTGGTTTTTCTTTGGGGAAAAAAACCCCCAAACCCCCAAACTTTGTTTTGCACTTCTTTACCTCTTCTTTCTATTTAGCTTGTGGAAAGATAAAGAAGTGAGTATGGAAAAAAAAAACAAACGCAACGCTGGTGAAAAACTGATAGTATTTGAACAATGCCAAATAGAGTAATAAAATTTGCGAAAGTAACAAAATATTTTTTTCTGAATTCCATCCCCATTCCTAGTTGATGCTGAATGACCACATTTCTTTGAGAGTGTTCATCTGAAGAATTTTCCTTTTCTTTTGATGGTGCTGTGAAGCAGCCAGTTCTGGTGCCCATGGGGCAGCCTGCTTGCCTAGCTGCAGCACAGGGATGCATGCTCTGCTGCTCCCTGCTCCTTTGGGTTAAAAAGGCTGTGAAAACCAGCGTCAGAAAATTAGCCTAGCTTACTGCCAGGGTTGGATTTTTGAACCAGTGACATGGGATCTGCAATTTATTATCAGTCTTCTATGTTCTTCTGGATATAGCCAGTGATTATATTTTACAACTAGGTCAAAAATATGCATGGGTAATTTAATTGTCACTTGGAAATTGCCAAATATCTTAATTGGTCTGTCCAGCATAGCAGTCCGGAGTGGAAAGGCCAGCACCTCACCCTTGGAAGGAAGAGCGAGAAATAAATCTGTAACGGATGGTCAGGAAACAGCCAGCCAGCCAGCTGGGAAGCTTCTGATCAATGTCTGTTACCAAATAAGTGGTTCATGCTACAACGTAGTCCTTCCCCCTGCCCCCCTCCCCGATTCACATGAAATAGCTCCCCCTGGTTCATATTGAATAGCTTATTTTAGAAATTTATTGTGAACTTTCCCCTTATTAATGTCTCTTTGAATTATATTAAGTTGTTGACATCAGTGAGATCTTCTGGTCATGCCTTCTATAGGCTAATTAATGTTGGGAAATCTAGAATTCCTAGTATGTTATGAGAGTTATTATGCGTTAATGATAAGGTAGATATTAATTACATTTAATAGTAAATGTTTCTCTCAGAACCCAGTTGTGTATGTACGGTGCCAAATACATGTTGAGTGATAATTTGCAGCAGTTCTCATTGCACTCCGTTAGAGTCCACCGAAACACTCCGGGCTTCAAAAATTTGCCCACTTGGCTGTGTACCCATGGAAAGGAGCTGCAGCAATTTTAGGCATGCTTTATTTGAAGGTCAGAGGATTGTTACTTGCAGAAGCAAGAGTTATGAAATCCCTCTTCTGTTAGCAAAAGGAAAACTGTTTTCCTTTTGGTTATTGTGTTCAGCGTCAGTAAGACAGCTGTTCCTGAGTTTGAAATGGACCCCTCAGAAAGCTTCCCACCACTGCAGACAAGGGAGATGTAAGGAGTTACAGAGGCAGTGACTTCTTTGTTTTTAATTCCTCTTTTAATATCTTGTTGCTACCACAAATCTTGTTTTCGTTTCTGAAGACTTACAAGCTCAGTGCAGTTGGGCTAGGTCTGCAGAGAAAGCTGCGCTAAAAGTCCTTGAGGATGAGAGCAGGGCGTGCCTGTAGAATGTTCTCTTGAACCAGGTAGGAAGCCCTGACATGCTCCAGCAACCCGTGAGAAATCTGTTGACTGATTTAAAAGCTGCTTGATTGAACTGTGAAAAGCATGAGATCACGATGACCGATGCCTTTTGGTTACTGGATCACCCTGTTTATTTGGATAATGAAATCTTTCTGCTGTCCCTTCGCCTGGCACCACTGAAGCTTGAGTGAAAATCTGGCTTCACTGAAGCCAGCGACACAGTCCCTGTTGGTTTAGATGGAAACAAGCCCGCACACCTCAGTACTTACTCTGGTTTCTTAATTCTCAGTTCCTTCTCCTGCATTTTCAGAGCTATTTTCTGGCTTCTGCTTGCATCACACCCATGACCAGTCCAGCACCTTGATGTCCCTTTTGAAACATGCGCTAAACTAACCTTGTCAAAAGAATGAAGGCAACCGTCTGTGGCTTTCCTTGCTGGACAAGGAGGTGTCTCTCCAGGGGATGGGGATCCACTGGTGTGTGCTACCATCTGCTCTTCAGCAAAGGCTTCAGCTGGAAAAAGTGAAAGCCAGTAGCTTCCTACCCCATGTCCATGTCAGTGGCTGGAGCGTGGTCCTCCTGCGATATTTTGAGGTGGCAGGGAAAGGACCAAACAGCTGAGCTCAGCGTCTGCTCAAGTTAAAAGTTGTGTTCAGGCACAAGGGATGGGGTTGAGAAGGAGGGAGAGAGAGCTCCAGGCCTCCCAGTCTGCCACCAGCTAGCAGAAACCATAGCTGGTTGCAAAACTAAGTTTTTCATGTTTTAATGGGCCAAGTTGCCTTCCTGCACACCAGCTGGCACCAGGCTGGATTGAGAGCTCCATTGCCAGCTGTGGCTTAAGTGTATGAAGTATAAATTTTGTCCCAAAGCTGCCTATATTCTTGGGACCTTTGGCCTTCGGATGGATTACGTGATAGTTGAAGTGCCTCTGTCAAGCATTGGTTGCCTGGAGAGGGCTGGTATCCTCAGCCTTGGAGATGCTCAAAGGCCCTGGGCAACTTGGTCCAGCATCAAAACTGGATCCACCTTCAGAGCTCGCTCTGCCCTGAGAAGAAGTTTAAGCTTGAGAACCCTGAATGATGCCGTGAAAATAAATGTGTTTGCAGAAATTCCACCCTTGTTTTGTGAAAGCTGCAAGCAACGAAGAGTATTTCAATAGATGTTTTGTGCATAAGTGCATTTTATTGACTGTGTACAAGACAGCGCTGCAGATCTAGAACTGGTTGTATTCAGCTCTGTGTTCTTCGTTTATGCAGGTTTTACATGGCTGTCAGCACTAGGGAGCCTTAGATTGCACATCCATTTAAAGCAAATTGGCTTTATGTGATGAGGTAATTTTGCTTTACTCAGACTGGAATTCAGTCATATAGTTTCCAATAAACTAGGTGAGATATTATTTTTTTCTTACTTTTCTAGCCCACTTGTTGGGTTTTTGTCCCTTGCAGGCAGGTGAGGCATAGCTCTGAAGTTGAATAACAAAAGGAGGTGTGGGGGTGGGCTGGTGACATACTGCAGTGAGCTGGAGATGAGGCAGTTGCCAAACCCAGATCGTTAGGGAGCCCATCACAGCATCCCTAAAGTTATTGCCCTGTTGTTCTTAAATTGTATGACCCATCCATAGATTGCAGAGTGAGGTCAGAGGAGCATTTATTCCCATCTTTGAGTAACCTGAAAGTCACTTTATACTGATGTTAATGGTGCTGCTTCTTCAAGAAATGGTCCTTCCTTTCCCCTAGTTGTCATTGCCTCTTTTCTTCTGCACTGTATTCGTACCACTGCCTGTTGGACTGGATTTGAGACCTGGTTTTGTTGAAAATGAAGCTTTGGGCTTACTCCCAGTTGCTTTTCTGCCAGGTCAGCTCCCTGATCTGACTATTGGCATAGCCGCAGGCTTGGTAGCTCTGGCTCAAGGAGGAGGTGGGAACATTGTTTTAGAACCACCCTGTTTTGTAAGAGTCAGACGGCGTCTGCACAGTGTCCCCGAGCACAGGGGAACAAAGGCTGAGACAGCAGAGCAGGGGCCGTGCTAGGGCTCTTCTACCAGCCCCACTGCTGCGAGGGGACCCCTGTGCCTGTGGAGGCCCAGGCTAAAAAGGCAGATCCTTCCCCCAGCACAGCGAGTGTGCCTATGAGAGCCAACAAGCATGGGAAATGGGGTGCTGCCAGTCAGTGCAACAGACCCCCTGGTCCCTGCTAAATCCTGGCTCTGTGGTGGGGCAGGACTAAGATATAGTACCCAGTGGGTTAGGGTGCTTTGGATGGTTTCTCTGATTACCTTTTACCTGTGCATGCCACAGCCCTAGGCTTGCGTTATGCAGGATAAAGCATTGCAAAGATTTTTTCCTTCTCAGTTGGGATTTTGTGTGTGCCATTTTGACTGTAATTGCTCTACTGAGCTCCAGTGTTGAACTGACGTCTTAATTACATGAAAGCCATTTACATTAGCAAATACCTGAAACCTGTAAATTAATTGCTATGAACAGAAAATTATTTAGAGGGTGACTGTGAATTTCATGTTGTAGGTTTATGCTACTTAAGCATCTGGAGCGTACTGAGTTCACAGCTGCGTTTTTACTTAAACCCATTCAGATAATGCCTCTTGTTCTTCAAAATGTGGAACTAAACACAAAATGCCCTAGACAGCCTGCTTCATGGTATTTCTGCGTGCACGTGTTTGCAACAGGTGCTCTCTTTACAACTGAATCCCCCATCCTGTCCCACATTCTCTTCCCATCCTGTGAATCCCACCGCAGTGCCAGTCAGGGCAGACACACTCAAGTGGAAAGCAAGAGGAAAGAAGCCACTGCAAACCCCCATCTTCCCCGCCAGCCCTGAGCGGGGCCATGCATCCACACTGCGCCTGAGCTGAGCACCCTGATGGGCACCCCAGAGTGTGGGGTGCAGGACCCAGCACCGGCTGGAAGGGCAAGCTTGTTTGCTTGGGAAGCCAGTGGAGACTTCTATTAAGTGTTCAGTATTTTGTGATCAAAACCAAATGTGATCTCACAGGATTAGCTTAGTACGAACTGTGCAACAGTGCACGCTAATCTCTTTTAGAAACCCCTATTTGAAGTGGAGATGGAGCCCAGGGTGCCTGAGAGCCCTGCTTTTGGCTTGCAGCGAAACCTGGTGTTTTTCATTACCTTTAGCCTACCAATGCGGATGCCATGCCATGCACCTTTTCAGGCATTTCCAGGAGAGGGTCTTTCCCATCAAATAGATCAGATTATCCTATGAAAGGGGAAAAAATAAATCCCCCAAAATGACATTATTACAAAAGAGATTTTTCACTAAAACTTTTAATTTCCTTTCTATGTAGCCATAGGCTAAAATAAACACACACATATCTGCTATGCTTAAAGATAGGTAGGAAAGGACTTGGAGGATTTGAAATACAGACATAACCCTGCAGGAAAAAAAAAAAAAAAAGGAAAAATACCAGGAGTGTAGAAGTTGTAGAATTCCAATATCAAGGCTTATTAGTTTTCATATATTCCCTAATATTTCAAAATAGAGTTCAGGATTGAAAATGTCTTTCACAGATGCAAAATTATCTAATAAATTTTGCCTGAAACTGTTATGACATTATTTACAATTTCCAGATAAGCAGCTAGAAACTATGATTCTCCTAACTTTTGAGGAAAGCTTATTAGGTGTTTAAATTGTATGTGGGAAAAGAAATGCACAGAAAACTTATGTTTTCCCTTCACTGTCTCATGCCCTCTCTGCAGGCTGTCCCTTGTCCTTTCTCCTTACCCTTCATTTTGCCCTCTTTTCAGCTCTTGAGCTCCAAGCCATCCTTACCTTTCCTATGGCTGTGTAAGTTATGTATTTCCTGAGATCATTAAGGAATAAAAAATGCCAGTTGTCTATTTGTGTAATAATCCAACATTATAAATTTAGACTAAAAACATTAAAATGAGAAACACTGACTATTTAACCACTTTCCTTAATATCAGTGACCTAGGAAACACTACTTTAAGATCTTGTTTTTTAGTTTAGTCTTTTTTTAATGCTAGCTCAGTAAACCTGTGAATTTCTTCAAGTTCCTGGTGCCAAGTATTAGTCTGAAAACATTGTTCCCTTACGGTGACGCAGACCTTACTGCTGTTTTTGATTTTACTTGTGGTTTTTTTTAGTTTTCCAGTCAAGCCTGAAGAGCTGTGCTTTGCTTGTGATTCTGACATGCAAGGATTGTGCACAGCTGGCTGACGGCTCCCGAAGTCCTGTGCTGCTGCTTATGCTGCTGGTTGGACTAACTGTAAAACTGGAGGGAAGGGAAGAGGGATATTCACTGGGAGCTGATCTGCGGATGGGTTTCTCATACAAATAGAAAGAGAAATGTGACAATAAAGTCAGGTCAATTGAAGTAAACATTTTGCTTTGCTTAGTAGAAAATATTCTTGTTTCTTTTCCTTTAACCATTTAAAAATATAAACTTCAGATAAACACCTAAACAAAGCTTTTCTGTGAGGCCAAAGGATGTTGAAATTAAACATTTACTGCTCAAGAAAGAGTTGTCTGAGCCAAAACAATTAAATTAATTCAATCTATAATTTTCTGAGTGTTTCCCAGAGTATGATTATGCATTTATATCCTTCTGTTAAAAGTCTCTCCTACTGTTTAATGAGAAGAAAATGGGAATTCATTTCATAGATGGAAAAGTATGGGAGAGAGATGGCAGGCAACTAGTCCCAAGTCCCAGGGTGTTGGCGGAAACAGGAATTGCCTCCAGGTCCTCGCTCAGCCCATGACTATAATGCCACTACAGCGGTTTGGTTCTTTAGCAGATTTGTATGTGTAGTTCTGACCTCTGCAAAAACTTTGGGGATGCAGTTTGTATGGGTGGTATGCTTTGCACAACCAGGGCGTCGCCTGCACCACTGAATGCTGCAGTTGCAAGCTTGCTGTCCAGGAAAGGCTCACCCTGCATTTGTGCCTTGCTTCAGAGGGTAAAGCATAGTTGTTGCAGATGGCTGCTGGTCCCCTCCCATGCCCCTCACCTCAAGCCGCCAAGTTTAGAGGTTAGTAAAACAGAAGAGAACAATTTGTAATTGATTATGCCCTTTCCCATTGTTCATGGCGGATCAAAGCCTGTGCTCTCGGTCCTGCGAAGTGCAGATCGTGATGAATGAGAAAAAAGTTATTCCCAACGCAATGCACAGTTATGAATGTTTGTACCAGAGATGTGATTCTAAGGATTGCAAACAGTATCACTAACTGCCACTACTGTCCAGTCAACAGTAGCTCATGAAATATTCCACAAAAGCTTACAACTCCTGCTTGAGTTGCCCCATGTCTTTGTTAACGCAGTCGCCTCTCAGTTTAAAGACACTGCATGGCTTTTAAACATGAGGTTCTCATACAAAAAAAAAAAAAGATTATGAGAGGTGTGGTTTGGCATCCTGTGGCCTGGATTGCCCATAAGGTAGGCCCAAGAACCTCTCTTTGTCTGCATATGTTTAAAGTATACAGATTTCTAGACCTTTATTTATGTATACTCTATATTTACACAAAACGTGACTGCCTTGCACCTGACACGTAAGTTTACCCAAATCACAGGGTTTTTTCAATGAACAGTTGACAGAAGCACCACTCACTGCGAATGAGATGTGCGCTAGCTCAGTGGAAGCCATGCTCATGGTGATTTATGTTCATGCTCTGAGCAAAACCCCTTACAGGACCTTAAGAGGCAGCACATTATTTGTGGTCCCCAGGAAAAATCCTGTCTATCTGAGATTAGTGGAAGAATTCCACTGGGCTTCAGATCAGATTATCAAAACCATATCTGACCTGTGTTTTTGACCTCTCTTTGTTCTTAAGAAAGAGCTGGGTATAAAAATCAGGAAAGGATAAAGAAGAAGGAGCTTGTGGAAAACACAAGGTTCTCATCAAAGGGATTGGGATGACTGCTGAGCTTTCACCACAGTGTGGGGTGAGTCCTGAGCTGTGGCTCTGCAGTGTGGGGCACATCCTGCCTTTGTAGGCTGGCCTACTGCCACCTCCTACCATCCCTGAGCCTCACAGGCTCTGCAAAATGTGCTGCTGCCAGGGTGCCCAGCCCAGGCAAAGACAGAAAGTGGTGAGAGGCAGCCTGTGCTTTGCCTGTGCCAGGATCTGCCTGCCCTGTCTCTCACAAAAGGAGCATTTGCCTCCTTTTCTCTTCTGCTGTATTTTGGGCAGCAAAAATGGCTGTGACATCTGCAAACAGGCATTTTGACCAATGCCAAGAATTTTGCAGGTTTTGGAGCGAAGTTGAGATTTAAGGCAGGATTCAAAGAAAGATGAGGAGATAATACCGTGGGTATTTACTCAGGGAAGTTGTCTGGCAAAAAGGAAAATATGCCAGGAATAGCAAAAATTTTAGTTTGAAAATACCCTCCTGGAGGCAGGAGTTAGCAAGCGAGAGGCGAGACTTGGGGTAGAGCAAAAAGGGCTTTAAAGTTGAGGTGAGGCACTAATCATGGATTTGGCAGGCAAGGACTAGCCCATGGAGGTGGCTTAACATAAATAAACAGCTGGGGAATGATCTTCCCAGCAGTGTTACAAGTGCTGAAAATGGGACCTGGCTTTGGCAATGATGTAGTTTGGCAATGCTGGAGAAAAAGGCATGACTCTCCTCAAGAGAGGAGCTGGCAAATGGCATAGTTTTGTCATGCTGTGGGTGCCTGGATGACATGGGCAGTGTTAGGCAGCTTGGGTGCAGCCAGCTGGAAGATTTTGAAGTGCTCTGGACACATGGGCTGAGCCGTATCTCCGGGTTGAAGGTTTTGCTCTCAGCTACATGAGGCATCAAGCAAGACTGGAGCTGCTCTTCATAGTGACTGTAGACACACCTGGGACAGAGGACTTGAGGGGATAAATAAGAGCTCAAGTGGCCAGGTTAAGCTTCAGCTGACCACTGCTTTACGCAGCAGGTATCACAGAGAGGCTGGCTAAACCCTGTGTTTTAAAAGAAACTTGAGCTTGACAGGAGTCCAAGGTTAGGGATGAGCGAATGGACAGAAGTATAAACTGCCACGAGCCTCTTCCCAACCCTCAAACAAACCAACTGTTGATGTTTGTTGTTTCCTCTGTCTTTCCTCTTCCTTGATTTTTGTGGGACTCCAAATGGAAATGTAAAAGGCTGGTTTTCTAGCATTTCCAAGACAGATAAAATCAGAAAAACTACCAAAATTAGCTTTGTTAATATTATTGGCATGCTTTCCCAGGTTGACTTCTAGACCAAAAAGTAATTTTGATCTAGACATTTGTATACCTTCCAAACATCTGGACTTCTTGAAGTCAGCTGAACTTTACTCTCTCTACTTCAGTTGCATTTCCTGTTGTACTTTTAAAAGAACCACAAAAATATTTAGGCGCCAGAGGAACAGGCTTATGGGGAAATTTTCAGGGAATGGAATACATGCACTTGGCTAGGTGAGATTAAAGAGAAGGTGTGACGAGGATTGTCTTCTACACATCCTGTCCCCTCACAAGGAAAGAGAAGCATTTGTGCTGCAAACCCAAGATGTAATTAGTCCTACTAAGGCTCAGGCTATGGCTCCTGGTTCCGCTCTGGTTCATAAACGTTTACTTGCAATCTGTGGAGAGCTGGCAAATCACGTCTCTGACTCCTTTCTTTCCATGCTTTCTATTTCTTGTCTGGGGAGAGCAGCTGGAAATTGCTTTATATGTTCATTATAAGCTGCAGCTACAGAAGAAGCAGACCAGCTAGATCAGCTGTGACCACAAGTATAGTCATCAGCATTTCCTTATGTGCCAAGTAATGCTGGAGTAATTTCCTAAGGAAGAGGAGATAGGAGTGAGATAGCATGTTGGAAGAAGCAGAGACAGAGGAGCATGATCAGCAAACTAGGCATTATTATGAACTGGAAAAAAATAATATGAATTGTGCAAAGATGGGGGCATTGGAGGGCCTGAGAACTGCATCACGAGAAGGTGTTGGAGATGCTGAAAAGTGCTCTCTCAACCAGGTCTATTGGCAGGCAAAAGCACTTATGTTTTCTGTGTTATTTTCTGCGTATCTTGAGTGAGCAGGATATTTCATAGCCGAAATAGACAAACAGTAGTAGAAAGCTGAATGGCTGGAAAGAATAAAATAGGGGGGGCAAAAAGATCCGGGCTCTCATCTGACCAGGTGACTGTTGATCATGACACTACAAATGAAGAATCTCCTGTGCTGCTTTGACTTCTCTCACTGATGTGCACACTCTCGTTCAAATGTCCTTTTCTCAGATGTCCATGGAGAAATCAATATTCTGTTCTTCAGAGCAAGTAGTGGATCTTTGATGACCTGTCAGTCAGAAGTTGATAAACTGAGATGGCTGTACACTGAAGAATTTCTTTCTGAATGGCTATACGCACTTGTGAATGATTCCTGCTCTCCATAGTAAAGAACCAAGTTGAAAGTAGGCTATAATCCCTAACTGGCCAAAGCTCAATCAATACTTCTTTTCCTTTTCTAAAGTCTCTGATCTAATGAAAACCTTAAAATAATTAAGTATTAAAGAAGATAGTTGTAGTTGCTTTTCAGAACATACCATGGCCGTGAAGCTTGTGTAAAACCCAAAGAGAATGGTTAAAATAGTCTGCATGTGGAACCAGAACTTTTCTGTAAAGGAAAAGGAACTAAAAAAAAAATCGCGGTTTGTGTGGCCAGCAACTGTACTTGATTTTTTTGCCGCCTTGTTTTTTCACTGATTGCCTGAAGTGCATACTTTTTGTCTGGTCCATGTGATGCTCTATGTACTTATGGTACTACAAAAATTTTGGGGACAAGGGTTCCTTTCTGTGTGGGTAAATTGTGTGTTCTTTTCATGTAATTGAGACTTTGGCTTATTCTTTGGAACATTTTGTGCTTTGTGACTTGTTCTAACACTTAGGTTTGTCCAATTTAAGGTGATCAGAACTTGTGTAAGGCTTTATTTGTGGCCCAAGTAAAATAGGGGTGATACAAAATACTTTTTGACTTGACGATGTAATTATTCAATTGAAGCAGTGTTACTCATGATATTACACATAGAGGTCCACAACATCCCAAATGTTTTGACAGTGCAGCTATGCAATTTGATAAATAGTAGTAAAGTGGATGCAGGTGCTCTCTGCACTCCTTTAAGCTTGGAGCAAAACATTTTAGATGGTCAAAAGCAAGAGATCTACAATGTCACTGGAATATGGTAGGAAAATAACTTTACCCTCTTCTCTGCAAAGCAAGGAAAGAAATGAAAGAAATTTAGGAGTCCCGCGACACTGGTCTTAAGCACATATCCCCAGAGAGCACAAGAGTCTTTCTTAAGTTTTCAGGGAACTGGCAAATTATGTGGAAGGACATGGGGCAATTTAACATGCTTTTAGGAACCAGAGGGCAGGCTGTATTGCTAGTGTAAACATAGCCATATTCAGCATATTAATATGCCAAAGAGTATAGTGAAACAGGTATGAGTTTACTTTTGAGATTTTAAATACTGCCCAACTGTACATACAGATATCCAAAACAGGAATTATCAGTAGATGACTGCCATGTGGAGTGGTGGAGGAGCAGAGATAATGCAAGTATAGCGAAGATCAGAAAAATAAAAGAAAGAAAACGAGATACAGTTTACAATCTGTTAATTACCCGTCTGAAATTGCATACTTGGAAAATTATTATGAACTAGGAAGAATAATATGATACTCAAAATTCTCTCTGAAAATTTCCTAATTTTAAAAATATTGACTCAACCTTCATCAAGTAGCTCTGATACGTTACTTAACTCAAGAATTTGGGTTGTTGATTTGGCTTGATTATTTCAGCATTCCAGAACCTGTTTTTTTCTAGTTGTTGGTGAGAGGCAGGCTGAAAACTATAATGTGGTAGTATCTTTAACTCTTCATCTGACAGTCCTCGTGTATGTGTGCATGTATGTGTGTGTGTTTACATCTCCATACATGTAAGTAAATGTATACTGCTACTACTTTGAAGCAATAAACTACTATGAAACTGTGGTAGCTCTTGAAAAACAAGAACATGTTGAGTGTTTGCTGCAGAATTATTTTAATATGAGTTGTAAGGGGTTTGAACTGCAGACAGGGAAATAGATCTACAAAAAGCCTTACTTGGCAGCTCATATCCAACTGTCTCTTTGGGCACTGAAATTTCTTCTTAAAGTATTCTCTAAGTTCATCAGGTTGCTGTCTAATGCAGAGGTGCCCAGTATCCATACACATCAAGGCTGACACCCATAAATTTTCTGTTGTCCTAACAGCTACATCCAGGCAGACTTGTGCACTTTACCTCAGACTTAAGCATAACTTCAATATATAATCCCAAAATATTTGGAAATGTCCTGCTTACCTAAACTCCACTGGCATCTCCCTTTTTAATGGAAGTTTTCCTAGTTGCTCGTGTTTTGCTTCTTTTCATTCGCAATGTGACCCAATTTTGGCAGAGCAGAGAAATTTAAAACTGAACTGATATTTAAGCCTGTTGTAACAAAGAACCAGGTATCTTTGCAAACACGAGAGCTCAGTTTAGAAGGTGTTCCCAGGGCACACCTAACTTACATCTGTAGGATTAATGTTCTTACAAAAAAGAGATACAGCAACTACTTATTCAAAGAAAACAATAGGCAAGTGATGGAGGGAGGTATGCAAAGGGAGGAGGCTATGGGTATTAGATGGGAGGGAAAACACTGGGGTCCTGATTCTGCTCCCGAAATTGTTTATACATTTCAAATTGAATTACTGGATGCAGTAGTGAGGTGGTGATGGGTCATTGGCCTCACAGGTGAGTTATCCTAGCTACATGATCCTGTGCACAGCTGTAAGGTACCTAGCATGTACTAGATCAGTGCTAAGTATCTTGAAATTGAAAGAGCTGAGAAAACCTGAACTGAAATCCTGAGACTGACTTCATAAAACTCAGGTCTCCACATGGGTTCAAGAGTTCCAAAGCTTAGGAAAACCTTTGCATGAAAACTGGTTTTGCTTCTTCCATTCTCATCTATAGTTTTCTGCGAATAGTGTCTGTAGCTTAAAGGACAAAATAATATTGGGAAACAATTCTGTGCATTGCAGCTATTACGTAATGTGATTTTAGCAGCTGTGGACAAGGAGGAAAGCCAGACTGTGTAATCAACCAGCTCTCCTCAAGGCAGTTGACATTTACTGCCTATAAGATTTGTACTCCTAGTTGATGGTTCCTCTACAAAGGGATGAATGCAGAGAAAAGATATGACACGTATGTCACCTGTTGTAACTCATTAATAAATAGTGCTGGGCACAGTCACTAGAGATACTGAAGTTTGCAATGTGTATAGATGCAGATTTATGCCTTCGTTTGATGTGACATCTCCTCTAGCACTGGGACAGGCAAACGTACTTTTAAAAGATAAGTAATGATGATTGTAAATGGGTGAGCTAGTATGCAATTGGCAAAAGATGAACATGGGAGACTTCTGGGGTTTTGTTTTTAGTGGGTTTCTGGGTTTTTTTTTTCCCCCTACTGGAACAATGTAGGTGTTTAAATGGTGATCAATCTTGGCTTGACTTCAATAGCAAAACCTGTGTAAAGGTATTGCTGCATGGTGCTTCTGCAGGCTAAGCTGTAAGAAATGAGTAAGAAACATCTGTACTCTCTAGCACCTTGTAAAAATGAAGGTTTTGTGGATATAGAGATGAATAAATACTGTGGTTGTATGCAATGATCTGGATAAGTAATACCTACTGGCTGCTCTTTGGAGGCTTCTTTTGGCTTTGTAAAAAGTGTTTCCAGAGAGGCACAAGTGTCTTTTTGTCAAACTTGAAGGATCCTCAAAATTGGTCTAGGGTCAAAATTAGCCTGAAGTAACATACTCAGCTTCAATGGCAGCATAGAGTAACCTGAATCTCTCTGACTGTTAAACGATCTCCAGCAGCCTTGTCATCTAATCCCTAACAGAATCAGCTTGCCGGGAATACCAAATGTTTTGGCCGAGTGACAGCTGGTTTCCTTACAAAGGCCTTGGGAAAATCCAATGAAATAAATAGTTCATAAGAAAGCGTAGAACAATTCATTTGGGAAGATTTTCCATATGTGCTTTTTGGTTCTCAATGTTTCTAAAATGACTTCTAAAATGACTGTTCTGTGATTCTGTGACTTGTTTTAGAAACACAAACTTTATTTTATACTACTGGATTTACAGAAACACAATTACTTTATTTTCTTCTTGGTGTGATAAACATGTAATAATCAAATCAAGACCCAACTCTAGATACAGCAGAACAAATAGGATATTCACATGTCTTGCACGCACAGTCAGGACTCATTTACAAGACTCATTAGCAAAAGGAAATTAATACTAGCTGGAAACTAGGAAGCCAAAGGTAATTTTAAGCCACCTTGGAGGTTCCTTGAGCCTTCTATGCAGCCTGAGCTTGAGCTTGGGTCTGCAACCTCAGATACCCTGGAATATATGGGCACTGGTAAGCTCTGCTAAACTGAGCATCTCATCAGACAGTAAAAGGTTCGGTTTTCAAATTTACCCTGTTGTTATGAAATGCAGAAAACGTCTTCACTGAATTTTAAAAGCATCCTAGCAGATGGGTGCCATTAATCCTAAAATGCAGTCCGAATTAGTGACCGCCACATTTGTAAGCCCTGCTAGATACACCCTGCATCTTCAGACACTAAAATGCACTTGAAAACCTGGCTTAGATTCTGCACAGCCGTTCCTGGGAGCACTGCAGGCATTTTGAATGTTTGGTGAATTTTATAAAAAAATTTGACAAGTCTTTTTTTTTTTTTGAAACTATTCTTGTTGCTTCTTTTTTTGCTACAGAGTACTATGAAAAATGTCATTTGCAGCTCCAAAAGTTTGAAAAAAAGGAGCTAATTTTAGCTAATTACTGCCCTTGCTCACAAAGATTGTGAGTCAACTTTGCAATCAGAACTTGGTATTGAATTTTCCTCCAATCTTACCTTTAACATTAGGAGGTATCTTGGCTACAAATACATTGGTGTTAATTTGTGGCCAGCAGGTCAAGGGAGGTGATTCTGTCACTCTACTGCACTCTGGTGAGACCCCACTTGGAGCACTGTGTCCAGCTCTGGAGTCCTCAGCACAGGAAAGACATAGAAATGTTGGAGCGGGTCCAGAGGAGGGCCACAAAAATGATCAGAGGGATGGAGCACCTCTCCTACGAGGAAAGGCTGAGAGAGTTGGGGTTGTTCAGCCTTGAGAAGAAAAGGCTCCGGGAGGACCTATTGCGATCTTTCAATACTTGAAGGGGGCTTATAAGAAAGATGGGGACAGACTTTTTGGTAGGGCCTGTAGCAATAAGATAAAGCACAATGGTTTTAAACTAAAAGAGAGTAGGTTCAGACTAGATATAAGGAAGAAATTTTTCACAATGAGGGTAGTGACACACTGGAACAGGTTGCCCAGAGAAATGGTAGATGCCCCATCCCTGGAAACAGTCAAGGTCAGGCTGGATGGGGCTCTGAGAAACCTGATCTATTTGAAGATGTCCCTGCTTGTTGCAGGGGCTTGGACTAGATGACCTTTAAATGTCCCTTCCAACCCAAACTATTCTATAATTCTATGATCTGATGATTCTATGATTCTAGTGAATGTATAGTAATTGTATTTGTTTTTTAATACTACTAGACTGGAGACAACTTTCAGTTAAATCACTGTACTATGGAAGGATTTCAGGTGATATAGGGGACTAGAAGTGCTGACAAAGTTATTGACAACAAATCCACCTGCTACTGTCCCCAGATACTTCAGTTTTACGGCCTGATACCCACCACTGCATCTCTGTTGGAGTGTTACCTCTCTGATTGTTTCCCCTTGCCTTTCTGTGCAAGCCAGGATCCTCTCCATCTTTCAATGTCCACATTTCAGCCCCAGGTAGATATCATCTACTCGCTCTGTGTGTCTTGTCCATTTAACATTTTCCTCTTATTTTTCTGAAGAGGGTCAGAAGAAAGGCACAGGCTAAAATCACACTGACCGTACTGAAGCCAGCCATGCCATCTTTGGTCCTGGACTGCCTGGGTTAGTTAATTCCCTAAAAGACAGCTATGAATGCTGAATCCACTTCTGAGCACTGTCGAGGAGATGGGACTTCAGCTGAGGTGCGTGTAACACAGCAGGTCTAGGAGGCATAGTGGGTGGAGAGGCAGGTGGCACCACTTGGTTGGGATACTCGAAAGATGATCAAGGACGTAGCAGTAACGTTAGGAGAACTGGAGAAGTATTGTGTGTGAAGGAGGCATGTGATAAGGAAAGGATAAGAAAGTGGCTTTGTGCCCTGGAAGCCTTTCAGCTTTCCATACTTCAGCAGGGCAGTGCGCCAAAACCTCACAGGTGTTTGCTTCACGCAGCTGAAAATGTGGGGTCTGAAGAGCTCAGAGATCACTGCAGAGCTGTAAAAGAGCTTGCCCCCAATGTGCAGATTTGAATTATTATTGTATTAATATTCTTTCTTAATATTGTCAGAAAAGCCAACATTTTTCCCATGAGAAATTCTGAACCTTTTCATTTACTGAAATCTGGCCAGGGCTCCTGCTGACAGAAAGGTTAATAAAGGAAGTGAGCTATCCAAAGGTCTCTGACAATGTTTATTATAATTTTTTCACCCACCAGACAGTCTTGCATTTAACCTTCAGGAAATACTGATGCACCAGAAAATGGATGTGATCCTTGCCATAAGTTGCTGATGCCAATTTGGAAATAAGTAAGAGTTGTGCAAAGGTTACTTTAAACTGAAGTGTGGTTTTCAGATCGTGATTTGGATGAAGAAAAGACACATTCACGGTGCTGCTTCCCTCTTACTCTGTCTTTCAGTCTTTGGTTGCTTATTTGAAGCACTTTCTTTTCCTTTCCTGTTGTTGGAGGATACTGTGATTGCACAAGCAGAATTTCATATTTAAAGTAACAGAGTTGGACAAAAGGTTTTCCAGCTGCCAGCCCAAGCATAGGCCCTGGGAATAAATTGTTGATCTTAACAGCAGTATTTTAGACATTTTAAAGCTGAGATTTTTAAACAAGCTTTCATGGAATGGAGTTTTACTGGTTCATTGACTCATCTAAAATTAAATGGCATTGACTCATCTAAAATTAAATTGAGCATTTCAAAGAAGAACCGCTACAGCAGCAAAATTCAATAAGAAGAGAGAAAATATACAGCTTGAACAGTATTGCTCTAACAAACATTTCTAGTGTTCATTCTGCAAAATGCTGCAACTGTTTTGTGCTAGCTCAGTGCCTGCGAGCAGCCTTGAGCTCCCAAGCCTCATCAATGGTGGGACAGCGTGGAAGACATCCTTAAATATCTAGGTCAGAAGTCTGGATCCAAAACTGGACCTAAGATTGAATCTCCATATGATGTTTTGATTTATAATTCTGGAAAAGAGCATTTTAGAAATGGTCTTTGTCACAAAATTGGGTTTTGGTTTTTGGTTCAGGATATTTAAGATTTTGGTTTGGTTTTTAACATATCCAGTTTTGAATCTCTAATTCAAATCTAGTGGTCAGATTTCTGCCTGCTGCTAATTTCTAAATAATTATTTTGTGCCAGTTTGAAAGAAATGGGATCTTTCTGCTTTTATTGGTGTCAAGCAGAAATGAGGTGCCTCAAGAAATTGATTTGTACTTGTATAAGCTGATGCAAGAACCTGAAGGATCAGGCTATGTGTTTTTCAAAGCACTGTTATCCACTTAACAAATGCTTTCAAGACTCTAGTCCCTAATTCTTTCTGAGGAGTCCTCCTGCATCTCCTCTTGCGTTTCTCTTCCATGACATTTTTGACAGGGAATTATGTCTTATCTATGTTTGGAAAGGGCTTTGTAAATTTACAGCACTATATAAATCCTTTTATAAGAATCAGAACGTAAACCTTAGAAGCTACAGTAACATGAGTGGAAAATTCTTTGTTTATTTCTCCATGACTGACTAAATATTGTCTTTAGTGTTATATTTATGGGAAGTTTCTTTTTATGTGCTTTACTGTAAATGTTATTCTTAGAGGTGGAGTTAGGAAAACCAGCAATTCAATACAGATCTTTTACTTTTATTGAGTGGCAAAGAACTTTTTTCCAGTTATACTGTGTCCTTCAGGCAGATGGAAAGTAAGATGGGCCCTTAATGCTATGTGCAATTCGAGCAATAAGAAGTATTTTGGTTGTCTGGGATTTACAAAGCTTACCTGAAAGGATTTTTTTGCAAATAATTTTCCAAACCCCTATGCTTTTCAAGCCTCCTTCATTTGGGGTTTTTCTCAGCATCTAATCTCCAATAATAGTTTCAACTATAGACAAGGATATGTTCATGCCAGAGTAGTTTGAGATGTTTTAACTGCGTTTTTTGAGAAATCAGAAAAAGTGTCCCTGGCTCCTGTCTTTGTGTCACAGCCCTTCCCTCCAGACAGAGCAGCCCTGCACGTCAGCCTGGCATGGGGCAGGTGTGGAATGACATGCTGCTTTGGGGAGGATTGTGCCTTCCCATGGCTGATGTGAATGGATGCTGTGTTCAGCCCCAGGTGGCTCTGAGTGGGAATGGCCGGATTTTACATTTTCTCCCCACTTTGCACATGCTTGTGCAAGGCATGGGGTAGTGGAAATCACATCCAATAAATCAAGTTAAGTTCCTTTGGAAAACTGAGATGCAGACACGCATCTCTTCCGGCTTTATTGCTGAGGTTCCTATCGAGGTTTCCTGCTTATAATTTATTTCACATAAGCTGATTAAAAAATCATTAGAAAACAGTCAAATATCTCCATAGATAGAACAGGATTAAAAAGATGGTGCAATTATTCATTTGCCGTCTTGCTATGTTAACAGAACAGCTGCTGCCACCCCTCTTTTAACATGGCTAATCATTCTTGCCCAAGTTTATCTCCACTGAAAAGAAATGTTTTGGGTTTTACATCAAGATAACTAACAGACTTCTAGAGACAATGTACATGTGGTTTTTACTTTTCTATACACAAAAACTCATAGGAGCTTAGAAATATTTCTTGAAACGGATCTCTGGAAATCACCTAGTTAAAACTCCTACTCGAAATGGGAATATCATCCAATGGTAGACCAGGTCAGCCACGGCTTTGGCTAGCTGAGCCTTGAAAACCTACACAGATGGAGGCTCAAGAGTATCTCTGGGCAATCATTTCCAGTCCTGTACCATATTCTTACTGTAAAAGTTCGTGGCAAATTATGCATGGTCTTAGTTTTTCACGGACTAGCTATAATAGGAAAATGGCTGATGGATCACCTTTCGTTATGAGTTAGCTATCCTGATATAAAAAAGTAGACTCTTTTTCAATGAAGGAAGAGGTTGCCAGAGAATGGTAATTAAGCATCAGAATTCAGAGGACTGAAGATAATTTCAACAAAATACTGACCTACCCAGTTGTTTAGATGAAGTGCAAAAGCCCGGGATGGAGGAATGCAGCACTCACAGCAGATGAGACATCAGGAAGTTGCTTCTGTCTTCTGAGGTCAGCGTACCAGCTGGAGTCTCACAGCTGAGGACCAGAAAGGGGTGATAGGACAACGTGATGTTGTATTTAACAAATACATGTACATGGAGGGATAGAGAGAAAGAGAAAGAGTGAACACCTTTGTGCAGCACAGAAGCTCCATTTATTTGGAAATGGCTGCATCATCCAGAGCAAGGAAAATGTTTAGACACATACGGAAGTGTGAAACAAACTAATTTTGCCACCTGGCATCTTCTCCCAATTACAAAAACATTAAACATTGGCAGAGGTGTGTTATTGCCATCTTTACACTCAATCTCAAGAGCTAAGGATGACTTAATGTCTTGAGTCCAACAGCAGAAGCTTCTATCAAGAGAGTTATAAATATCTTCCAAATGATCAGTTACACTCACATGCTGTCTTTTCTTTTAATGGTAAGTTTTCTGGAGAAGAATTCCCTGCAGAACCTTGTTTGAGAGGACAACATAGTTGGGGAAACTGGATTGGTAAGCAATCAGGGAGGCTGCCCACTTGCTCACTGGAATTGAGGCACCGCATGCTGCTACACTGCTTAGTGTCCTTGGATGGTTTAACTGATGGGGAAGAAATGAAATGTTATTTGCTCACCTCCACCTCATACTGTAGTAAGAATGGTTGTTGAAAGGGGCGAAGGGTGTTCAGAGTGACTGCATGTCCCTCCTGCTTTTTGCAATCAGTAAACCAAGATTTCTGTGGCTGGACTCGGGTCTTTATGTGTCCTAGTTATTACAGCTGCAGTATAACGAAGTCTTTCCTAGGCAGCTGTTTACAGAGAGGCGCTACCTGAATATGAGTCTCAGCAACACACTTACACCTCATTTCTGGAAATATCTCCTAACAGCTATGTCTAAGAGCCTCTGCGAACTCCTGCTGCAGGGGCAGTGGTGAACAGCACGTTCCTGAACGTGCCGGTTTCTTCCTCCGTGTGGAGGGCTCGGTTCCATCTGCAGCACTGTGAATAGGAGTCAGGCTGCTGTGGCATTGTTCCTGGGCTTGGCATCGACGCATTGTATAATGTGATAATCCCTGTGGGTTGAATCTGCACTGTCCTTGGCCAAAAAGATGTACTTGAAGGTAAACTTCTGACCTTGTGGCTTTTTTCCCCCCAAAAAAAATGTTTTGGAAAGAAGTAATTGTTATTCTTTCATAAGCCATTCCTTACTTGGAAGATTTGATTCTCCTGTGTGCTACTGTGGTTTTTAAAAAAAAACAGTACTCTTCATACGGCCAAAACACTCCAGCACAAACAATCGAGGAGGCACGGCACTGAGGCAACTGGGTTCTTCTGAAAAAGATCATTCTGTAAGGCCTCTATCTGTGAAGTCTCGCTCACGCTTTGGCTCAGGACATGGGAAATGGTGCTTTGTGACTTTCTTATTCACTGTTAGAATAATCTACTGAGCAAAAAGTATTTATCAAAGAAATATAAAATTTTTATGAAAAATGATTGCACTTGAAGCATTATTGATCTAGCAATGCATAAAAAGTGGCAGTTCTTGACAGAGTTTTTATGGGCTTTTTTGTTCAGTGCTAGTATGCATAAGATAAATAGGTATCTACAAGTTGAGACATGCTGTGCTTCATCCTTAACTTTTGGGTTTGTGTGAGTACTTGAGGATATGATGTGCTGAAGGACTATGTACAAAGGAAGAGCTTTAGCTGAGAGACTGTCATGGTCTAATAAATTTCTCTGTCTTCAGAGTTCTCACATTTACAGAGGAAAAAGTGCAATGACAAAGACTTCCAGGATTAGCTAGTATCTTAATGAGCCATAGTGATAGTTCCTACATGTAGGGGTGTAGAGGATACCAGACTTGGTTTGCTGCCCACTGAATGCTGTCTCTGATTTTTAAAGCATCTTTTGCTTTGCTTCCTGTTTTGCATATTATAATTTTAATATGTCCAATAATTGCACCTGGAATTCCTTGGGGATTCAAGTGAGATTACACAGACATCTACCAGCACAATTTGCTGCAATCAAGTAATTGATCATTTGCAGACTATATCCTCATTTGCACCCAGTAATTGTGTTGAAAGTTATTTGCAAGTGCAGAAGCCTACAATGTAAGATCATCACCAAACACACTTAAGAAAATCAAAGAACTTGCTTTAAGAGCCATGTGATTTGCATTTCAGAAAGGGATATCCATGTAGATGTTAGAGGCAGAGAACCACGGCATTAAGGCAGCGTGAGCTGACTTTTAGCTTAGTTCCTACTGAGGGTGAAGCCCTAAGTGATGAGGAGTGGGGTGAGAGATGGGACCTGTCTAGCCACATCAGCTGGTGTCCCCCTCCCTTTTAACCTCTTCTAGACAGCCCTGGCCCCTCTCTCCTCTTCCACCATGGTCAGTGTGGGTGACCTTGCTGTGCTTTCCCTGTGCTGGGCCTAAGTCCACCAGTGACAACATACCACATGAGCACCGATGCTGCTGTTCAGTATTGCCCTCCATGCCAGCCAGCAGAAGTGACAGGGCCATTTGCAAACAATGGCTTTTTCTCACACACTTTCAAACAACCAAAGTAGCCATGGTGCCCATGCTGTGCTAGCACCAGCTGGGTATACTGACTGAGCTCTGGCCTTGGGCAGTGGGATCTGTCTGGGGGCTGTAGCACTTGATGGGCACCTCCTAGTTGGACAAGGCTCTGGGTCAGACCTGGCAGTTTGGGAAGGAGCATGGCTAATTTTCCTTGTATCTCAGGACCCAGCACCTCCCTCCTGCAGTCCAAGCTTCCCTAGAGATGCCTTCCCCATGACTTGTAGAGGATCTGGCAGGGGAATGTATCACCATCATTTTTCTATTACTTAGTACTTGCCAAGTGGGAAACTGCTATCTACTAAATTTACTGCGTATTATATATTTCCAGGTCTTTACACGAGCATGTGAGAGTATCTCCCAGGTTTGGGGTCCAGGTGTGTGCTCCGGGTATCCCATTGCATGCAGACTTCCTTCTCTTCTCCTTCCCAACCTACGCCATGGTTTCCATACGTTGGAAAACAGGGCATGAGCTTTGGGAACTGAGGCACAATGTGCTGCTCTGCATGATGATTTCTGCCTTTGCAATACACCAACAGGTATTTGCATGCATGAGTTCATCTGTGCAGGGACATAGCAGAGAGTGGCCAAGGTTACCCCAGCTCTTACATATGCAGGGACTCAGCCACACTAAGGAATCTGAAAAGTGCCCTTTTAAGCACTCTGAACTATTGCTTACACTGCTGATAGTGCCTTGGGGACAGCTGTCCCCTCATGCTGGTTGGAACGAAAAGCAGTGCAGTGCAGAGGGCATCGAGCAGCTCTGATCTACTGCCAGCACATGCAGGGCACCAGCCCCTTTGCACTGCTAGCCTGAAGAGAACTTCCAAAAATCACACAGTCAAGTTAGAAGCACCCATTTAAATGTCACAGAGAAGACTCTTTAAACTATTCAGCTGATGTTATAAGTAGTTACCTGAGTATGGAGAGATTCCTGGGCTTTGGGGTTGGATGCTCATGTGATGGCCCATGGCACCTCAGCCGATGGCCCAAATGCAGACTCTGCTCCAGAGCTGGGCCCTAGCACTGAGCACCTCAGGCATCCATAGCTCCTGGCCAGCCCCACCGCCAGCCAGGAGGAGCAGCTCCAGCAGCCTGCAGCACATGCTCAGAGAGCTGTGTCCTCCTCCACCAATCTGCCTGTTTTGGCCAGCACCCTCTGGGCAGCCTCTCCCAGTGCAGCCATTCCTCCTCCCTTTTGACAGGTGCAGGTCTGTGATATTTTTTTATTTTTCTTTAACCCCTCTCCCCTTGCAGTTGTTGAACCAGCCATGCTGTGGGAGCTTGGGATGGAGGAGTTTTCTCTTCAACACCATAATCCTGCTTCTTGGTGTCTGCTATGGATGCTCTGCATCTGGGTTTGTGTACTGCTTTTCCTGCCTGGTTCTGATAGCAGTGCTTTTTGATCCGCAGCATGTAAGCATTGGAATCAGACATGCTTCAACACACACCATCTCCCACAAGATAATATCGACATTTCCTAGTTTATCACAAGCAGCTTTTGTGTAAATAAAAACAAAGACCCAAATCTCCGTGAGTATAAAACAGATGAACAACAAACATGATCCTCCACAAAGATATGTTGTAAATTTTAAATGAATGAAATGCTAACACAGAAGTTAGTAGGATTGTCTTCTTCCAGGCAAACTCATGCCAGGAATTCATGTGGTCTGTGAACTCCAAAACCATGGCAGGCCTCTGTCAGGGTGTTGTCGGACACCAAGATACTTGTACTGTGGGACTGACATTGAGCTGGAAACCTGCGCCTCGTCTTTCCTGTGCTAACTGAGAAGGGGTTTATAAAAAGTCACTGAGTGATCAGCCCAGTAGCATGGATGTTCACCAGGACGTGAACACCAATACTATATAAGACAATAAGAGGTACTGCGTTTGAACATGCCTCCTGCTGTAAACTCACAGATACATTCTGAATCTCAGCTGCATGCACTGCACCAGATTGGGTGCAATGATGTTGCACAGCAATGTAGCTGGCCTGGTCTGCACAGAAGCCAGGTAGAACAGGACCTAGTTCTGCCACAGCGAAAGGATGATGGCTTGCTGGGGAACCTAGTAGCTCTGCACTGCCAGCGCCATTCTAGGTCCATGACAAGGACAGAGGAAATGATTGTGCACCAAAGGAGGATCAGAAAATCCTTGAGCAGATGTGCTGATCTAATTTCTGCACTGAATGTGGAGAACACATGGACTAGAGCATGCAGCTACTCATAGTGCCTGTGCTTTCCCACCAGCAGCTCACAATTAGCAAATCGGCAGTAGAGGCTGTTGCCCAGGAGACACACAAAGCTGTAAAATGTATATTTGGCCAAGCTGCGAGGTTTTCAGGCAATCAGCATGCTGCAGATACATTTAAGAAGCAGACACTCCCCAGATATACAGGCGCAACAAGTAGCAAGATTATGCCAGTGCTTGGTGCTGTCCCTCAGTGGGGCAAACATACAATTTTTCAGGTTTTGAACTAAAAATGTGCAGCAAGCCATGAAACAAAAGCGTTTAACCATGGGGCAAAAGAGCAAATAAATCAAACAAAATGGAGCAAAAGGAAGGTCAATACCCTCTACAGCAATGGCGTAGAAAATCCTCAGCAGCCAGATGTTGCAAAGGCGCCAAGACTGTGACTGCTCTGAAGCAACCACAAGCTCCGGGTCTGCAACATTCTGTCTTCACTCTTCCATGTGCCTGTGAGGGGGTGAAACTTTTTGGCTTCCAGAAATGTGAGCTGAAGAGGAAGACACAAGTACAACTAGGCTTCGTATAGCTGCGGAGGCCTGCCGAGCACTGCTTGCCGTGCCCAAGGAGAAGTATTTTCATGGGACTGGAGGATGTTTTGCAACTGCAGCTCTTCAGTGCACAGATGATACTGGCTCTTAAGGACTTGCAAGAGAAGCACATACAAGGAAACAGACGGAGGGTAAATAAGGAGAGCATGAACTGGACACTATTAGGCAAGACCAGATATTTTTGCAACACTTCCAGGCAGGTGTCCATCCCTCTCCCACATAAATGGTGACATGTTCCATGGGCTCCTGAATCATGGCTGCTGAGTGCTATGTGGGTCCTTCACCTTCTGAACACATCTTCATGACTCTTCCAGGTCCAGAAAGCATATCTGGCCATCCCCTGCTCCTCCCTTCCTGGTGCCCTGTAAAATCTTCCAAAGACTCGCATATCTTCTCCTTGGCCCTGTTTTCTTCCAGTGCTGGAAGCGGTGCATTAGCTGCACACCCAAGCTCTGGTTTCCGGGAAGCTTGAGGGTGTTGTATCTTGCAGATAAGAAGTAGAACATGGGATTGCTGTGGCGTTTGGTCTTTTTTGTAGTGTGAGAGGTAAAGTCCCAGACATTCCTGAACTGACATCACTAGAGCTGCATGCAGCAAGTCCCCAGAAGTGTCTCCTTCAAAGTATGGTTATCAATCTGAAGAGAAAGAATGCTGCAGGGAAAGGCAGCATGGACTCAGGATCCCATGCAGGGCTTGGTGCACTGAGGCTAGAAGGGAGATGCAGGACTGAGGGTGTCCGCTTGTCTGTTGCTCTAATATCCCGCAGGCATCCCTAACTCTAGGCTACCTAAGAAAAAGGCAGCTGAGTTACATGTTCACAGCCCTGAAGATGAACCCTGGTAAGTACACACTGGTCCTGCTGGCTGCTGTTGAGGAATGAACCGACTGTTCACAGACTCAGGGATGTAGGAGCCTGCCACTTGTGGGACTGGAAGAAGAGTTTTGAAGCATTATTTGTGCTGGAAGTTGCAGTGCTTGTATCAGGGGAAGGCAAGCCACATGTGCACTGTGATCAGGTACTATTCCTGCTCGTCTGTGGGAGGATGAGTGGGTACAATCAAGAGCAGGCAGCCAGCATGCTCTGATCTGCTCTGCATGCCTGCCTTCCTACCTGACTGCTGCTCGCTTCCCTGCTAAGAGCAAAAAACCTGTTGGACCCTGTTTTTTTTCGCCAAAGTATGTCAAGGTAGGTGGGAAGGGGGCTGCTTAGCTGCTGACAGATAAATGTTGTAGCAGGCTGCAAGCAGGCATTAGACATTCTTGGTGCTCAACTCTTGCCCATGTCCTGGTACCAGTGGACCAGGTGATGGGCAGTGCTGGGCTGTGGTGGTGCCTTGAGGTGCAGCCTGTTTGCTTTTGGGACACTCTGTTACAGTGCTATCCCCACTGCTGATGGCAGCAACAAGCCACCTCTCCAGGACACCCCATGGTTGTGACTTGTCCCAACTTGCTGTCAGGATCTAAGTAAGCATCCACAGGAACACAAGCACCAAAGAGAGTCTTACTCACCCATGCCAGTAGGGTCATTTTGAGTCTTCCTGTCTTTAGGATGAAGCCGTTGACACCTGGTCACCACTGCAAAGCTGGAACTCAGCATTCATGGAGTCCCCCCCTGGTTGTGTCAAAGACCAGAATTTGTCTTACCCCTGCAGTTGAAGGTGTTGTCTTGTCCCTGCAGTCAAAGCCATTGGAGGGAGCATTCCGTGTCTCTGGAGGTATCTAGGCAGATACGGGACCTGGCTGTGGGAAGGTGCTGGTGGCACCTACCTAGGCTCCTGCTATGCCAACGTCTTGGCATGTGCCAACGAGGGAATTCGCTCTCTTGATGACGAGTGAACAGTCTGGGTGTGTCCCATGGGCAAAGCCAGGTTGCAGCACGCTGAACCGGGAGCTGCAGCACTGGCCAGAGGTGCTGGGAAGCCGAGTATGTCTGGCCTGGCACCCTCATGGCAGCTATGGGGTCAGTGCGTTCGCCAGACAGAGGCCTGACTATTTGCAGGCCAGAGAAAGCCTGTGAGTAAAATTTGGGAACTATGATCCTGCAGGAGGTGAGATCAAGAAAGGTCTTCCTTCAGAGGATGTAGAAGCAGTCAGCAAGCAGGTGAGTAGAGCATACAGACCTGCAGTTAACGCAATGGGAACCATTTTAGGTTTAGTCTCGTTACTTTCTGGTTGAGATTTAAATTGCAGTGGACAGACCCGAGGTTCTTATTTCTGGGTTATCATATGGCTGTGGCATTTTGGGTTAATTTTAGTCTACCTTCTGTTAACTTTTAATTACTTGTCCAAATCTAAGACAAGGAAGGTAAGGCTAACCTAAATCTTTTCAAATGCTCAGTCTAGAATAATGATTCAACTGCAGAGAAAAATTATTCTTATCGCAGCAGAATGATTTCACCTCTTGTTCCTATTCTCCACATCATGGTTAAAGACTTGTTTATGTTTCATAATGAATTTTCATTTTCAGGAAGTTTGAGCTTGGCTTCAGAATTGTGCTGGGGGCTGGAACTCAGTGTATCAAATCTCAGCTTGGAAATAAATCATCATTTGTACAAAATTGCAAAGAAATTCAATTGACTGGAGGTTAGCAGTTATCTAAAAATATGTTCTGCTTCTGCTCTTTAAAAATATAATCTAAAGGGTGCTTATGTATAGCCCATCATGTCTCCATAATTTAAGAGAAACAATTCACCTATCAGTGAAAAGCAGCTGCTTTTGAGCTGCTTCACTGTACAGCAGCCACAGTTTAAAGTGGAAAAGACTGTCTTATGCTAATGAAATTGTCTCATGCACTTTTAAAGAAACCCCCCTTGCCCCCGAAGCATCCTAGATGTAGCTAACCTCCAAATTGCAGGCATGTGCAGCAAAATGTCTGGTGCAGCTGAACTATGTAGATATGACTGTTACTGTAATATAATCTAGATATATAGAGTGAAAGTTTATGGCTATTTTAATTGTTACTTTCTCCAACTACATCAATTAGATATCTCCTAAATAAAATAAAATTCAAGTTCCCTTATTACTGGTTCCAGCAGAACTTTTTGTGCTATTAGAGCTAGACACATGCCAAAGCACTTTTCTTGATTAGACCTTAAATGTCTCAGGATTTAAACTCCTCAGATGAGTGGAGAGGAGGGACTGAAATCATTCAAAACAGGCAGAGGCCAAGCATGCTCTAGGAGATCTACTGTGCCTCTTTGTTCAATGCAGAAATTGCTCTAGCTCCGCAGAATATAGTTTTGACTGTTGCAGTAGCTTCTTGAGTATTGAATAAAGAAAAGTTAAAGAGAAGAGTTAGCTGCACTGCTATGCTTATTGTCTCAGCTGTGTAGAGGTATTCCTTACTGCATTCATCTAAACCGCGCCTGGGGGATAGGGACTTGGTGGCATGGTGCTGTGTGATATGGTGTTAGCAGGTGTGTGTAGGTGTTGGTGTTTGTGTTATCCTCTTATTTTGATGCTCTTTTGGGATAGCATTGAAGGAGGGGGAGGTGGCACGGGCAAGAATGATATATTCTCTCTCTTTAGCCCAGCAAATACTTGTTGACCAAAAGCAGAAGTGCTATGGAGGGGAGGGAACCATGGCTTTCCTGAACACACTGGTGTGGGAAGACACTTTGCAGGGAGCTTTTAGGGTAAATCCCATCAAGCTGAGAAGGGACCTGGCCACATTTTTTCTGGCTGTAAACAAGTGCTCTGACTGGCTTCTAAATAGCAGAGAAGCATATTTTCCTCCATTTGTTTGGTTTGAAGGGTTTTTTTGCACACCCCATTTTTTTCTTTTATTTTGCAATGATTGTGTCACATCAAGAGAAAGCCTCTGGGTAGCCTCTGTGGAGGAAGACGGTGACCAGCAGTCAAAAAAGGCTGCTGGGACTGGTAGGATGCAAGGCATACTCTTGCTAGTTCTTTAGCTCTGGTTTTTAGATGCCTGGCTCTCCCCAGGCACTCCTCCACTTAAAATATGGGGAAAGATACATTCCTGTTCTGGTTTGGGCTAGGGCAGAACCAATTTCCTTTCAGTAACTTTACTTTTTAGTTCAGTCTCTTCTGAGAAGCTGCACTCTCTGAAATTAACTGCATGTTTTCCCAGACAGTAGCTGCTTCTAGCAGTGATAAGGCTCGGTGTTTATAGTTAGTGCTGGAACATCAGTAGCAATGGTATGCAGAAGGGCTCTTGCTTACAGTTATCCCTGTGGAGAACAAGGTCAATGCTTGCTTCTGCTTTCTCATGCACCAGAACTGAAAGAGCAGAGAAGTGGTCACACCTGCGACCCTGTGGTGGGGAGAAGCAGGTTGGACAGGTGACCCAAAACTGACAAAACGCAGTATTCTATCCCATACGCGTCATACTCGGTATAAAGCTGAGGGATCACGAGGGTCACTGTCTCTTCTTCCATGGCCGGCATCCGAGGGGGACTCTGTCCGATTCTTCTGCCTTCGATCCCGATCCGTGCGTTCCTGAATCCATCTCCCGCCCGCTGCTGAGTGCAGTATTTGTCATCAGTGGGCGGGGTAGCTCGATATTGGTTTTGTACATATTTGTATATATTGAATTATCATTTTCCTATTATTATTATACATTACTATTGTAGTTAGATTAAAGCTGTTTTAACTTTTCCAACCCATAAGTCTCTTTCCCCCCAGCTTTGGGAAGGGAAGGGGTTAACAAAGAGCATCTGTCGTTTGTTTAATAGCCAGCCCAGCTTTAAACTGTGACAATTCCTCGTATTTTTTAGCATTGTCTTTTCTGTCCTTCTCTCTCCCAGTGCCTCCAGTTGGAGAACCCTTGCCTGAGGGATATGAGGTGGTTGCAGTAGCATTGCTGGGATGCTGAAGAGCAGATGGGGGTAAGCTGCTGGGAAGAGCTGGGCACCGCCGGCGAAATCCACTGGACCACCATGTCCCTGAGGATGGGCAGCGGAAGCTGATGGCTGCTGGATGCCTGCTGCTCTCCTCGCCACGAACCCTGTGATAAGGGGTATTTCAGCAACAGGGCTACTGTGCGCTCCGCTGTGAGCTGTGCAGAGACTTCATCAGGTCTGTTGCAGCTGTTTGCCTCCACAGGAGAACTGCAAGGTGGCGTCATTCAGCCCAAATTTTGCAGGGGAGGTGTAGGAGCTTGTGTGTGTTTGTATTTGCTTAGTGTTTACAAGTGAGGGGCTGTGTGCTGGACACCTTTGGCAGCCCTGTGCTTGGGTGTTGTCTTTCATCCCCTCTACGTGTCAGGCTGTCTGCTGCAAGAAACAAATAATAAAACTGTCGGTTTGAGATTCCTGGTATTTATCAGCCTGTCCCCAGCCACAGTGCTCATGGCTGAGAATATTCCTTGGGAAGATAAAAAAATTTCGCTTTATTTGCAGAATGAGCCCTGTTCCTGCTCCCAGGGATAAGACAGATGTTACGAGTGTGGCCTTCTACAAGGTCTGGGTCCCAAGTTTGCAGCCAGGAGAAGCCCAGTACTTGAAGAGGCATCAGGCAGGTCCTGCCTCAGTTCAAACAGGAATTCAAGGAGCTACTTTTTCCCAGGAGGACACTTAGCAACAAGGAGGAGCGCAGCCAGGGCTGGCCGAAGGGACCATGGATCTGCTTCATTGGCATACTGAAAGACATTCTAAACTGCAGTAAGGGGATTTCACACACCCTCCAAGAGCTCTTTCCCTCTGTCCTATTGTTGCCCTCAGAAAATGGTTGCAGCAGAAAATTTTCTCATCAAACCTATTTTTCCTTCCAGTGAAACAATCGTGCACATATCATCCAGCAATGGTTACACGAGGTGGCAGTCAGTGGGAGGTGTGCATCCTGATGAGTCTTCTGGGGCTATCGAAAGCTCACAGGACTGAGGGGTTTGGGCTTTTGTACACTGAACTCCCTCAAGACCTTTTCCATCTGCAAATGTGCAGTCTCGCCCTCTGTCTTTGAATAATGCTTTGCGTAACAGAATATTCTGAATGGCAACAAATGAATCTTCAGGCGGCTCTAGAGAATGCAACACAAAAAACAATGAGCTGAACCAAATTCGCTTTCTCCTCCAAGCCCTCTCGTGGCTTTTGATTGTCACTGCCTATTTGCTTACTGTTGCTTCTTTCTGTGGAAGAAATTTGTTTTGTTAACCAGAGTATCTTAGTTGTGAAATGATAAATGACTTCACCTCAGTTGCCAATAGTCCATGATGCCTGGAAAATACATCTGTGAGTCCAAGTTGCTCTAACAATCTGCTGATTTCTTTGGAGAAATATGAAAAAAATTAATATGATGCTTATGTAATCACTTACTAAAGCTATGACTAATTTGCATCCTGGCGGTGATAAGAGGAGATAAGAAGATGCGGCATAAATTACGCTCCCGTATTTCTCTATCCATCTTTCTGGAGCCTGAGGGGGCCTGTTTGCAGCTGCAGAGGAGTGCCACTGAACTGAGCTACAATCGCACCATCAGAGAGGTGCTGAAGCTAGGCTAATGAGTCTCACCAGACCCGTGCTGGCTTGTGCTGGACCAGCCCTGCTTCCCCATGCCACTGTTCTCTCCCTTGCTAGGAGGCTGTTAGAAATGGCCAGTAGGAATTTCCCTGGACTTTTTCTGAAGCAGCTGCCAGAGACAACTCAGCCTTTCCTGCTCTGGTGCAGAAATCCTGTCCCAGCCTGGCAGGAGTGGCCCCAGGCAATCATAAGTCATCCAGACTGAACTCTGTCTTCTATATCAAGGTGTGCACCATTTCAGAAAACCGGCATTTGTCCTTCCTCAACCCCTGAATTTAGTTTGTTTTGTTTAAGGTTTGTGCACAAGTGCAGGTCCCCACAGAGAAGGGGCCTGACTGCTGCAGCGTGAGGACCAGAGACACCAAGCAGCCTGGGATGGCGGCTGGGGAGCCGGACTCTCCCGACTTTGCTGCATCGTGTGGAAGCAATGTAAAAAATACAACTGCTTTTCAAGTAGTGAAAAGTCCCTGCCTTTTAACATGGTTATCTTAAGTGGTGCTACTGGATTCTGAAGCATGTCAAAATGCGTGAGAGGAGAGTTTCCTCAAACCTCCCCACTTCTGCTGTCCAGAGCTGCTGTTCACACTCTCCATCCCGAGCCGTCCTAGTGCACCACCGTCCTGGTTTTCTGGGTCTCTCTCCCTGCTCTCCAGCACTGGAGGTAAGCTCAGACTGCAGCCCTTCCCTCACCAGGAATACTCATTTTGGTTTCCTTCCTTTTATGTAGCCACCTAATGCCATTACACATGTTCCCCCATTCTCTATTCAACTTAACTGGCAAGGAAACCAACAGGTCCAAAAACTTCTGAGATGGATGTGGGATTGACAGACATAAATGTTGTTGTTATAGAAATTTGGTTTCCTTAGAAGTCAGGCTGAAAACAAGGTTAGCATACTATTTCACACTATCGTCTGTATTCTGAAGACATACATGCCTCCCTGGGTCCTGAGCAAGCTCCAACCTTTGCATGAATGACACATCATGTATTGAGATAAATTTGAATATTGGTAACACCTTTTCTATTTGGGGCAGCTGTGCCATCTCTGGTTTGGGAGCCAGCTCATCCAATGTTAGACTGAGGAGCTCTGCAGTACATTGCATTGTGCAATGCAGACATACCCAAGTAATTCATATGAATAGCACAATTCCCTTGAAATTTGCTCTCTAAGTGTGAATTAGAGGCCAAATTTGAGGTAACATGAGCAAGGAAATGCTAAGATGCAACCCCTTCTTTAAAAAGTCATATGCCATCCAGACATTGTTGCTGTTACAGTACTTCATTTACTGGTTGCACACATCTGAATAACACACCGTGACTCTGATCCTCTTCAAGCTGTTAATCAGGTATCTACTTGGAGTATAGTGTTTGGTATGGTATGCAGGCTGACACCCAAGCACCATTAGGGAGGTAATACTAGAAAAAGTAATGGAGGTATGGACTGGATCTCTCTGGATTAACGTGACAAGGTAAAGGAAATTAGGGTTGCATGCACAGCAGGACATGATATGTGGACAACTGGGGGCTGATGGCAGCTCTGGGGATATGAATTGTGGCATTGCTAACTTTCCACCTGCAAGTGCAAGGGCTTCTTGTCACACTTTGGCCCTGACAGCAAAGCTGTCATTCTCAAAGCCAACGCTTCAATGGGCTTTGAAACCCACATGCATGCTCAAATCTGTTCTGAAATTTGTCATGCATTAGCAGGGTGAAAGGATAAATTTAGCCCAGAGCCAGTTGACACAGCATGTTCTGTAGATACTGCCTGCCCTATGTGTATATGCAGCTGGTTTTCATATCCAAATTTCTCTAAAACATCCAACCTGCTCACCTCTAGTAAGCCCGAATACTGATTTGCTGCAGCAGGCTTGTTTGGTGGAAATGAGGAGTCCTTCTGTCAAAGGGTGTCTGAGCTGTGGACCGCAGAGAGCCGCTTACAACATTTGCCAAACTCACAACTTCTGCAGTGCATAGCAGGGGAAAAAAGCAGCCACCAAATCCTCCACAAATAAGCTCTCTGACCTTGCACCAGTCTTTAAGGATCGCATGTTATCACAGTTCAAATGCTTCACTACCTCTGTTTGAAGTGACTTGTCATCCAGTGTTACTTCAGAGGCCCCTCGCTGAGGGACACTGGACCCAGCAGCAAACTCGCATGGAGTCCATCCATGCCTGCAGTGTGTGCAGGCACAGCGTGACACTGGCAGAGCCGAACGCTGCCTGCCCTGGAGCAAGCTCACCCCTGGGGCTGCCCGTGGTTTGCCTCCCTCCCTCCTCCCCCAAAGCAAGCCTGCTCAGCACAGCTTGCGGGACTGAGTGGTGCCCTTCAGACGCACAGATCCTCCCCCATGCGGAAGTTTGCTGTTGGCATGCGTGACACCTGATGCCAAGGAGAAATATGAGCGAGGGAAAGGTGTTCATGTGTGCAGGTTTTGGGCAGCTGCCCTATGTGTCTGTGGTGCCATTTCCCCATCCCTCTCCCTGCCACGGTTCATGTAGTTGGTAGTGGGATGCAATGGCTGGTTTGACAGGAGCCATCAGACTCCTTTTCACGGGAAAAGCAGCACTGCTGTCACATCTTTGAAGCATACAAAAAATGAAGTATTATAAGGTAAGGATGTTAGTGGCTCCTGATACTTTCCAGAATGTGAAGCCAGTGCTTAAAGACTTGAAGTACAATTGACTTAAACCTCCCAATACTGGGAAAGTTGAAACTTGCCTTCAGTGATACCACTTTCACAACAACGTTAAGTCTTCCTCTGTATGAAATGCTCCTCTAGGCTCCGTGAGAGCTCACCGAATTGCCGCTTTCTCAAGCCTGTGGAGAACAACATGGGAATGTGCAAGGGTCCTGTGAGGTGGACAGGGAGGCCCTGCTGTGCTTGGGGAAAAGGCTGAGTTTAAGTCAGATGTGATGAAGCAGGAGCTAGCTCAGTCTCGTGTGTTCTTGCTCGCTTGTCCTGCTCTGACAGAGCACAGGCTCCGTAGACACCCATGAGCAGGCAATAAGGATGTGGATGAGCACCTATGCTTCTGAACCTCTCTGTTCGTCACCAGGCAAAGAGATGGAGCCATTCCAAGTAACTTTCATTAGCTCCTGGAGCCTCTCAAACATAAAGCAGCAGTGTTTAGTGACAGCCATAAATCATTAAGTAATTAAGCAGGCAAGCTATAAAAAAACATGTGCAAACAAACCTTGTGCAGTGATGTGTGTCTAGAACTTGAGGTTAGAAAGATAACACATCGCTACATTCCTACAAAAACATACCCAGCGCTGCACTGGAGATCAAGATAAACTCCGTGGGGAAATACTCCTCTTTATCCCATGAGCTATTGTTATTGGCCTGAAAAATACTCATTACCATAGTCATATGGAAGTTTGCAACCAGGGCTAAAGTTCAGGCAGCCAAGTCTTAAAAATGCTGGCACATTTTGTGAAGCAGGAATGCCAATTCCACCCCTGTTTATTCCAGTATTTTTGTATTCTATCCTAGCAGTCTTTACACTCTGAGAACCTTGCCAATTCCGTTCACTTCTTCTTTTGTTTCCTGGGGAGCATGTATCCTCTCAGGTCTTTGGTAGAATGTATGACAGCAGCCTGGACTGTTGGCAGAGCACCATGGCAGGAGCCAGCACCGAGGGCTACGGCAGCAGGCAGCTACCTGGGGTCTGCTTGGGCATCTCTTCCAGCAGTTTGTGTTTTCATCTACTACTTGTTCTGCTGCTTCTGATGCTTTAACCACTGTCTCTTCTCAGCTGCTTTGTGCTCTACAAGCTTTATTAGCAATGCATGTCACCAGGTGAATTTGTGCACTAAATCTTTCTTCCTTGCCCCAGCAGCACCTACAAAATGTGCAGGTATCTGGGTGCCTCCGGTAAGACACGGTCCTCTGGAAAGAGTGTCCGCATGTGGATCCTGAGTGACCAGGCTCCCACTTTGCCATCAGACACTGAATTTTCGAAGATGGATATTTTTGAGTTTACTCTGAGATGAAATAACTGATACACATTTCTAGCACTTGGATGGACCTTCCCGAAAGGGTTATTTGATTTCCTTCTTTTATTAATCTTGTACGATACTGGTTTACCTCCTGTAGTGTGTGCATGTGCAACTAGTCCTTGGGAGCCTGGTGGATCAGCTGGGATGTAATTTCTCAAGCCATCAGCAAGGAGGGGGCTCTGGGGCTGCCCCCGCCTCCTTCCTGCTTCGCCTCCTGCTGCACAGCTAACAAGACAATGAGATGCTCCTAGATTGGGTTTGCCATTATTTTCTCCGCACTGTAATATCACAGAAGAACCAAAGGCAGATGACAGTGCTCTTTGATCTAAGCTCTAGGGATAATTATGAACAGGCTAGCCAAAATCATTGTTATATAAACACAGAAGTGTTTCAAAGTTGTCCAAAAACCACGGAGGTGGGATTAAAATATACCCAAACCAAAATGATTCTGTTAGACTGAATAGATTTGGTTTGTGCCAAAGTCCTCCCCGCCTCCTGCCAGCAAAATAATATTGCCAGATGGTAAAAGGTTGAAAATTTCTGATCATGTTTGTAAAAGCTATCACTTCATTGAGTGCATCAATCTGCCTGTAAACCTGAAGGCCAAAAGAGCAGAAGTGTGTTCACACCAATGAATACAGTCATCTGTTAGTTACTGAACACCTTGGGCCTGTTTCCCCACATTGCAATGCATTCAGATGTTTGGCACAGTCTAATGTCCGGCTCAGGGCCATTCTATGGATCTACTTTAAGAAAAGTAGGTATCAGACTGAAAGGGCATTTTCTATGTATTGAACCATAGGGAAAGCTCAAGAGAAGGATACAAGGATTCAGTGCAAGAGAAAGGGTGTGTAACACAAAGCCTACCAGTGGGAGCAGTTTTGTGGTATCTCATTTCCGTAGGCATAGCTCAGGAGGGACTATCCCGAAGATGTAGCAGCACAACAATATAAAACCAGCTTGAACAAGGAGGCATTTGGGGCTCTGGCTGTCTGTAGATCAAAATGTCATTTGTTGCATCACCAGGTTGCACAAGTCATTTAGTACTGTGAAAGGTTTCATTGGCTTATGGTCTAAATGCCAGCTTCCAGCCTTCAGCCAGGGGTTCAGTGACATTGCCTTCGTTTGAATGCTGTTAGCGAGATTAAATTTGACTGCATGCATGTAAAAACTTAATAAATTAAAGTCTGATAACCCACAGACATGCAAGATAGGGTGAAAATGTGTGGCCCAATTTTAGGGAAAATGATCATTGCCTTCCTTTTTCATGATTTAGGCTTTGGGGTACATTATGCGCTTCTGTGGCAGAAGATTGCAAGGTCAGAAGTCACAGACCTAGGCACCACAAAAGGCTTTGAAATAAAGTGGAAAATGCTGCAGGATCTGGTTAGGGTCCAGGAAAAGCAGAAAGGCTGTTTCTGAGGAAGAGAGGGAGGAGCTGCACCTCTGTTAGTTCATCTCATGGCAGCCCCTGGTGTTCTTGCCAGAGCCTCTCTTCTGGAGGATGAGTCTAGCTAAGAAGCACCAGAGCACCCCCCTGTGATAAAAGCAGGTCTGCTGAGGGCCAAGAAAGGCCCTTCTTTGCTCTGGAGGCATGGTCTCCCCAGGCATGGTCTTGCTGAAGGCACACCAAGGGAAGGTGCATCCTGACTGTCATCTCATTGAGGAGAGAGAGCATTGGTGCATCACTTCACCCAGCAATATCCCCCGCTAATTAAAGCTTCCAGAGGGTGCAGAGTAACACAAGAAAGAGATTGTGGTAAAGATTTCAGAAGGCGTAAATAACACATTAGAGGAGAGGCCTTCACAGGCTGGAAGTCATGTCCAAGCTGCCCTGCAAGTCCAGGTCCTGCTTGTGCTGCCTGCTGCCAAGAGGCCATTATGTGACCAGTTCCCAGCCCAAATGCGTAGGATGAGGATGCATAACTAAACACATGTATATATACATACGCATGTGTATAAATTGGGTCTATGCTCAGTTCTCTGGTAGCAGGGATTGCTATGATACAACATAAAAACATTTAAGTAAAAAGTGCTGGAGTTGGCATCCTTGCAGTTTAAAAAGTGCTGCAATTTTGCCAGACATTGCTGGCTGAACTTTAGCCTTGGAAACAAACTTTCATACAATGATGGTAATGAGTATTTTATAGGCCAGTAGCTCAGAGGATGAAAACTCCTTCGCTCCCCAGAGAAATGATCCCAGGCTAGAGTGCTGAGTGTGCTAACAAGGATGCTGCTGAATCGCATTCTGCCTTGCTTTTGCAGTTTTTTTATGTATTACTTCATTTTTATTTTATTTTATATTTGCACAGGCACAGGGAAGTTATAAAACATCTTTCCAGCTAGAATTATCAAATGTTTTGGCATTTTTCTCCCACCTCAGCACTGACCAAACCTGGGGTATCTCAGGACAGCAGTGCGCTGGCAGGTCTGTTCTCTCATAAAGATGTACCCAGGCGCCAGCTAGATGTGGCCCCCACAGCCCTCTCAGGATGTGCTCCTCTGGCAGGGATTCTGGGCATCTTGCTTGTCCCCAGAGCCCCCGGGGTCCCAGGAGCTAAGGAGGGAAGCAGGAAGCCTGGCTGTCTTTACCTTGGAGCCATCAGCCCTGAAGCTTTTGACGGAGAAGCATTGGGCACTTAGAAATCCATCTTGCATCTTGGCACAAAATCTTCCACGTCTTTTACTGCAAACTGAACATCAGTGAAACCTTTTTTCTTTTTTTTTTTTTTACCTGGCCTGCTATGTATTTATTCTTTGCTATAAATTCCAAATTAAGGACTCTACTTTGCAGCAGTGAAATTATTCCTCAGACCTGGCCCCAGCACACAGAGAAGCTCTTCTCATGAGGTGCTGCTTGCAGGTTATGCCTAGGTAGGTTTGCTGTAGGGGTTGCGGTGCAGAATAAAACTCCTCTGCTGGCTGCTGGTGGTTGGATCAAGATGAGAGAGGACTTTCAGTATAGCAAAAGGAGGAGAGTGAGCATCTAAAGCATGCACTTTGGTGCGGGTGCTACTTTCCTCTATTTTCAGTCAAATATTAGGAGTTGCGCTTATTTTAAGTGACTGAGAAACAGCTGTTGGTCCAGAAGGCAACTGCTGATTTTTAAGTGGCAGCTTTGCCAGATCACAATTAAAGACAGGTGAAAAAGGGAGTGCTCCATCACGGGTTTTGTTGCCTTAAAGCAAACTTCCTCCACCACCTCGCCCCCAATTTGATCTGGGAATTTTTGTACTTTAATGGAAAAATAGTCAAGAAGTTCTGAGCTGGTATTGTCCTGACCTTGAAGGGACTGTCTGCTGTGTTGCTATTCTAGAAATAGGTGGGAATGATGGTGTTCACATCACTCACCAGGTCTCAGAGAGGCTGAGCCCACAGTCCAGGGGTGGATCTGTAACTCGGGAAGCAGTGCAGTGCTCCGTGGCTGGAAGTTGCTACCAACAGAGAACAGGAGTAGCGATAACTTTGCTGGAGTTAAGCTGTAAAAAATAACTTGGAAAAGCAAGAATGTGGTAGAGAACTGGGGAAGATCCCAGGGGGCATAAAGTCTAAGTCAGGAGGCCCCCCAAATGAAATACAGATGAAAAATAAGATTATCTGACAATTTGAGGGAGATAAGAATTGAAACATACAGTGCTTGAACTCGCATGCAGGTTGGGGAGAGGTGTATGTACGCAATGAATACACTGTATTCAGTGCAACTTTTCCAGCAACATGTACTTGAATGAAAGTATTTGTTGGAAGAGAGGCCAGAAAGGAGGTTGTCTGCATTTGCTGATGCAGGCAGAATGATTCAGGGCAATGCTCATATCAAAATAAACTCTCAGAAACATACCACATCAATAATTGCAAGAACAGGAGAAAAATGGCTTCGTTCTCCTTCTTAAGAGACGAAGCAGCAAGTCTGTGGTGAGGTTGCTAAACTAGAAATATCTTCTTGATAGCAATCTTACCTGCCCAAGTTTCTGCTGCACCTTGCAGCTGTTTTGGCACACCTAACAGATCTCCTGATGTAGTGAGTTCATGGCAAGATTACACCTTTGCAAGCAGTGGCAGGTTCAGACACGTTAATTGCGCTGTGGTGCTCAGGGTGATTGGGGAGCTTGGGGCTGGGAGCCCGGGAGGAGCCTGGCCCCCCCTGCATGCAGAGCTCCTGCTTACATGGAAATGAATTAGGCACAGTCTTGAAAAAGAGATGTCTGCTTTTGTGTTTGATTATGGCTTCGTATCTGCAAGGGACAATGCAGGCAAGCTGGATCATCACCTTTAGAAGCAAGTACAAAAAAAGACTCTATCAACACCAGCCCTTGTAGTAAGGACAATAGTAATCCACACAGGATTTCCTGTCAAAAATTAAATCTTGATGGAGTTCAGTCCTGCACTGGCCTTCAAATACTTCATATTTTTCATATTCCCTTATGGGTATATTATGTAGAATTACATTTACATGTGAATTGGGGATCCTTAAATTTATGGGGTTTTTCCAATCGGTTGTCTTCTCTCTTGCTCTTATAACTGCTAATCAGAAGGTTTTGTTGCGTCATGAATTGTAACAGGCTGCTAGAAAAACTGCTTGCTTTTGTATTTCAGCCTAGATTCCCTGGGAGCACTCAGCACAGCTGTGCAAAAAGTGTCTACAGGTCAGGAAATAATGAAATAATCTTCATGAGCTGCCTGCAGTAGCCTGTGTGTGAGTGCAATTTGGGGAAAGCTGTGGCCTTTGCCTGCACAATAATCTCAGCAGATGTGGGCACTCCAGAACCAATTTTTAACCGGAGTGATACTCCGGTGATACTGGATGAGACTCAATGTACTTGCTGTTGATAAGAGATCTCCACTCCCTATGTTTTCCTGTTTGGTAACTCTCGTGTCCTTCTTTCCCAGACCTGGCAATCTGTCCTCAAAATAGTAGCGCTGTCACAAGTTAGAATAGCTATGTCAATTCTTAAAAAATTGTTCTACTTGGAGAAAAATGATCATGAGTATCTTTTTATACACAGCAACAAATAGCTCCAACTGTTATTTCTCTTTAGAAGCCCTTCTGGCGCAGTGTCCCTGCCTTTTATCATTCATTGGTTACTTGAGTGTAACATCNCGTGTCCTTCTTTTCCAGACCTGGCAATCTGTCCTCAAAATAGTAGCGCTGTCACAAGTTAGAATAGCTATGTCAATTCTTAAAAAATTGTTCTACTTGGAGAAAAATGATCATGAGTATCTTTTTATACACAGCAACAAATAGCTCCAACTGTTATTTCTCTTTAGAAGCCCTTCTGGCGCAGTGTCCCTGCCTTTTATCATTCATTGATTACTTGAGTGTAACATCACTTATAGCACATTAATAACATAGAAGCAGAGGAGTGAATCCTTTAAGAACTGTTCTTGAGCCAGGACATTTCTGGAATTGAATCCTCTTTAGCTTTCAACAGAAATTACTAGCTGCAAACTTACCTCTGAAAAACCAGATTATGAAAATGGAAGTTTCCCCATTCTTTAGCTCTCATTTCTGTGTTCTTTCCCTCCTCTGTATCATGTAGGTGTTACAGACCCTTTACACATACTCAGTAAGAAACATGTTTTCAGCAACAGTATTTACCCTCAAAAAGCATTAAAGGTATATGATTACCATTTTTACATCAAGATATCTGTTGAACATATTTTCCGCACTTTACACTGAGATAAAACATAGAAAGGTGCCACTTCTATGTTGAGAAGTAAAGACCACCTCATGTGGGTCAACATGTTTGGGCAGAAAGAGTGAGGGAAAACAAGGAAATGAATTGGGAGCTTCTAGTGATATTTCTAATACTTGACATATAGGATAGTTTAACTTATAAATGATTGTGTAAGACAAACTGCTTCTGTTAGTGTAATATGGACCCTTGTCCCTCCTGAGAAGTAGCTTCACAAGGTGGGAAGTAAAATGATCTTGATTGTGTGGAAAAATAAATTTAGTAACTTGTGCAGATCCAAGTTTTCATACATTCCGTCTCAAAAAAAAAAAAAAAGAAAAGAAAGAAAGAAAGATGTACATTTATAACCACCTTCTGCATGATACTCCAGGCATGTTGTTATAGCCATTCATTCCTGGGCCTAGTAATAAATGCCCCTGTCCTCGTGATGAACTATTTTAACATTTAACTTAACTTCACCCCCATTTTACTGATTTGTTTTAAAGATCTGAACAAAGGAAGCATGCTCACACATCACTGAAAAGAAATACGGTGCAAAATCATTCAACAGTACGAAGGAGTTCATAATGCCAACGTGTAATGTCTCTATTTAGTCTTCTGTATGAAATCTGACCTTCCCACTAATCAGTTCTTAGGAGGAAATCCTGAGCCCAATTGAAGTCGGTGGCAAAACTCACAATGACCTCAACATTTATGCATGATGGAAACAATTGAATCAGAGCGAAACAGACTGATTTTTCCATGTAAGCATATTTTATACACTGATTATTTTATTCATTTATTATTTTATTCATTGATTATATGATGCAATGACATGTAAATACTTTCAATTTATTTTGTCCCTGTCAACATAACTATTCAGTGGAAAACCTGTTGAAGATAATTCTAGCCTTCAAGGCGGCAACTTGTTTCAAAACTATACTTAGAACTATCTGTTCAAGTCCAGTACACAGATATTAATTGTGAGCTACTTGCAATGGATATACACATTACTTTGGCCCTCTTCACTGCCTGCAGATTGCTTGTAAACACATTGTGAAGTCTTTGAATTTTCATTCCTGTTCTAAATCAGACATGAATTCCACAAGAAACTGGTTTTGGGCTACAAATGATTTATGAATACTCGCTGATCTTGGGTGAGCATGTCATGGGATGTTCTTTCACCTAAGTGAAGGATTTGGACTTGTCCAACTTGATATCCAACTTAATTTATGTCATGTGCCTCATGATACTCAGACCCTCTTCTGTATGATGTGAACTTTTGACTAACAGAACAAACCCGATGTTTAGGAAGAAAAACTGAGTTGCTGCTCCACATGTTTTTTGTGCTGCAATACATATCCTCACATGCAGAAAGTGTCTATGATGTAAAGGGGATTAAAGCTAGCTGAGTATAGGAAGGAGAAGATAATAGTCACAGAAAATGGAGATTATAACTGAGGTAGTACCTTTGTTTATAAATAAAATGTGGTTTATTCATTTTCTGATACATATTTTCCTCTATGAAGGGGTCTAGGGTAGCTATCCAAACATTTTGAAGCTGTAGAAGGAAAATATTTCCCTGCTGTTCCTTTCATTCTTTTCTCAGTGCTGAAACTCTGGTTCTGTGTATGCATCCTGGCCCCCACAACAGCACCGGTCTGGTCTGCTCTGCTCCTCTAACTGAAACCCTCTGGTTGCCTCTCCGCATGCTTGTTACTGTGAGTGTATTTGTCATTGTTTACATCCATTTCATGTAGCTGTAAATGAGCCTTTGCTTCAGTTAGAGTATTTAGATACGGTAAAATGACAAACTGCGACAAGCTGCATTCAGGTCTGTAAAACACAGGAAGCCAAGGCACCAGGAGAAGTGTTTAATAGGGTCTAACAGGAAACAGTGTCTTTGGAAATTGAGCTTTATTTACAAACACATCAAACAAGAGGGATCCTCAGCCCCGTGGGTGGAGGAAGGGTGCCTTTTTTTCCATAAACATCCATTTGAACATCTCATATCAGCCCGCCAGCCTGGCTGAGTGTGAGTGGAGCCAGCCAGTGGGTCCCCCTTGGGGAGGCTGACTTGTGGTGGGGCTGGTGGTGGTGCCACTCCTGCCAGAGCAATGCCAAGGGCTTGCACCTTGCACTTTCCTTAAGGTATGGCTATAGGACACTGGCGGACGGCTTTGCTGCCTGGATCTCAGGCATTGTGGGAGACACCTGCTTGCTGTGCTCATGAAAAATATTTGGAGAATATCTGGCCTTAGTTCAGTTTATGTAGGCACTTGGTGAGGGCAGATATTTCAGAAGGGACATATATGTTGGTGTGATATCTTAAAAAAAGTAATATAAGAGGCTTAGTCCACACCTGGGGTCCAATAGCTTTGAACTTTTACTGTGCTTGCAGGGTTGGAACATTGCTGACTCCTTCTCCAGGAGCATTCAAAGAACCGGAGTAGCACAGACAGTTTAGGAACAGAGTGACCACTGATGACCGGTCATCAGAAACTGCAAGATGATCAGAGGCTAAGGACATGCCAAGCCTAATGAAAAACATCCATGCTAATCACAGCTAGCATGCAGCTGATAAAAGAAAAGTAGTAGTATTTAATCCCCTTTTGCCTCCCAAGGAGACAATGGGAATGCACATTTTTTTAACTCTGTTACAGAGAAGAGGAACATCAGGCCTTGAGCCACCAAACAGCTGCATGTGAAAGGCTCTCTGTGGCCAGTGCCTTCTGGGGGAAGGCTTGTTGCCTCTGCCTCCACTATGCAGCATGTCCTGAGGATGCGAGTACTTTCTATGCATAGCTAAACCTGTCTGCTTTTATTTTCCCACTGTTGTTTCCCCAGGTGGTGTCAGCAGCCAAGCTCAGATCACGGAGGTGACTCAAGAGAACTGCCAAGCAGCTCTGGCTGCCTTCGACTGCCACAGCCTCCTGTGCCCACCGCTAACATCAGCCTTCAGCTTTGCTGGGAGTGCTGCTAGGCGTCTCATAACACACTAAAAAACCCCATCCACAGTCTCTTCACCTGGAAATTAGTTGGAGTACCTGTTTACTTGACTCTTTGGGGCTATTGCTAAATCTGGGCATTTCTCAACCATCTGTGAGAGCCACAGCTGATGCTGTAGAAGGCGATGTACCCTGGCTCAATGGCTTTCTTTGCAAACCTCAACCTTTTCCAAGCTGTTGGCTACGTGGGGAGTTTTGCCCGGATAAGGGCTGAATTATCACTCCGCAGTTTGGACCTGCATGCTGTACTCAGACTGTGACAGTGCGGGTTTGCAAGCGACTGTCTTCCAAGAGCCTTTCAATGTAACATAATCTGGTAATGAATTTCACAGCGGTGCAAAGGATGCAAATGAGCAACTCGCCACCTACCGCTACTGTCTATATTCATTAGAGAGACAGATTGCTCAGTGTCCACAGAATCATAGAAAAAAGGCAAAATGCAAGCAGGCAGGAAAGAAATTAAGGCAAGTAAAATTATTCTGTATTTTTCTCGTTTAGAGAACAATCAAAATAGCAGTGTTAATCAGTGGTCTGCTGTTTTCCTTTCTCACCAATTACTCTTTTCTTAAATGGAGAAACTGCTTGGAATTATGGCATGTAGAAAATAGGGACATTTCAAAGCTGCATGCCAGGCAGAAGAGGGAGTGTGAGTCGGGGTATGATTCCCATTCCCACTGTTCACTTCCTGCCGGTGGCCCTGAAGGAGGACTGGCTGCCCCAGCGCTTGCCTGACCCTCTTGGATTAGCAGCACCCAGCAGGCGAGGGTGCGATGCCTCCTGGGTCAGTCTCTGAGCTGGGTTACATCTTAGCTTCCAGGTGTGAACAGAGATCAGGTATCACATCTACTGGCGTGGCTGCCTCACAGGAGTGTTTTTCATTGAAAACTCATCATTTCTGGGAGCAATTTTTATTTTGCAGATGAAAAATGTGAAGGCTTTTTCACCAGATGGGAGGATCACAGGAGGACAGGGTGAGGATTTGTGGTGAGACTCAAACTGACTGGCACGTGTATGTTGCACATTCAAATTAAAAACCTTTCAAAGGAAATCAGTGAAAAAAGCCCCACATAAAGATTTGCACAATCTGGTCAACAAGAGTGACCTGATCTGGTGCTTTCAGCCATTATCCGCCATGAGATTAATGGGTGATTGAACCATCATCATCCTGCCAAGACTAGTGAAGTATTGTTGTCAGGAGCTAGCAGCCATCTGTTCAACAGAGGTGTAGTAAAAAAGCATAAAGAAATTAAAATAGGGGAAAGCAGAATAAAACAACAATTGTTACTTGCTTCACATTTTGAACTAAAACCAACCACATGATTATGCTTTTCATAAAAACATTTTTCCCAGACTATTTTAAAAGACAGTGGCATAAGTAACCCTAATGAGAATTTCAGAAAAGGCACTTTCTTTGGTTGGTGTGTAATCTACATTAAAAAATCATAGACAAAACATAGCCACGTCCTTTCAACATTTGATTTTTTCTGATAAGAATGTGGAATTGTCTGCATTTTTGCATCTCAAAAAAATTGTTCCTAGTCATGACCCTGCTCAGACACAACTATTCAAATGTCACTCTCCAGCACTGAAAAGAGCTACTTCGCGGTTTCCCAAAGACTAAAACCACTGTGAAGCATCTTTATGCACCCCACCCCAGCTCAAGATACTTACCAAATTTCGAGCATAAGACTTAAAGTAAGTCCTCCTAAGGGAGACAATTCTAATGACATGTTAGTATGAAATGGATACACCATCAAAGGTAAAACTTGTTTTGGTCCTGTCAGGTGAGCAAACTCACCTTAACTTGCAGGATCAAAACAGAGGCCACAGCACCCTTAAATAAATATTATTTACATCTGAAGAGAAATATTCAGGAATGTCAGCAGTTCTAACCAATAATTAGGAAGGCACTGCCAAGCCTGGGTAACAAATCATTTATTAGTAGAGGAGTCAGACGGTGCTAATCTCTTCACCAGCCTAGTCAGCACTTTCAAACAGCCTGTGGAGATGGCAGATGCTGTTTACTTAGCACAGACGTCTCATCTACTCTTTTAGCGATGCTGGGAACCGTCACTGGTCAAAAAGCCATGATGGTCTTTCTGATTAAGAGAAGTGTTCAATCATCCTCTGCTTCACAGTGTGCTTTTCTCTCTTCGTTTATGTTGTCTCTGTGAAGCTGTATCCTTTGAATGTTGAGCAGATTCCTTCTTCTTCTTCTTTATTCACTTGGGAGATTTATTTTTAAAAATAATCCTCAAATACCTGCTTCTTTGGCTTACTTGGGTCAAGAAAATGTTGCAATAATGTGGTTGGAATAGTGCAATCTCACCAGGTCTGTACGGCACAGCAAGCCAACACCCAGAGCACCCTTGGCAGAGCCACCCATGTCTTTAGACGTTGCTGCTGAGGACAGGAACAGGGGCATGGGGAACTGCTGTGTGGAGGGACAACCTGGGCAACACCTAGCCAACTATTTGCAGATACAGCCATTATTTGCATCTGGAAATTAGCTCAGGTTGCTAGTCCTGGGTCTTCTTGGCACAGAGGTGTCAGGAGCTGTGGGAGGAGAGAGGTTGAGAGCAAGGTTGGGCGAACATGTGCAGCGGCAGCACAGATACACAGGGATCCTTCACCAGGGACAGGGCACACCTTCGCCTTGTGCCAGGAGATGAAACACCAGGACAGCCCGAGTGCCAGCAGGACAGCATTATCTGCCACATCAGTTCCGTTGTCTCTTCTCACCGTGTTGGCCTCCTTATAGCCAAGGATGACTTGACTTATCCTTGACTTTTTTGCCAATGCTCTCAGGATCAGCAAGGCAGGGTTGATTTCTGCCCATGGCACTTCTCCTGAAAGCAGTGTTGCACAAGCCTCTGGTGAGAGGTAGCATGGGGGCACAGGGACAGAAAAACACACGCCACCACCACCTACTTCTGCACAAGAGACAAACACGGGTCTACCGGGAGTGAGGACGTACCTTACAAGGCACTGGGGCCTTGCACTGCAGGTTCTCACTGGCTCTCGTTGCTTAGAAGCAGAATATTTCCTTCTAATTCTTTATTATTTCTGGCATGAAATTTGTTGCTTGGGGTTTAATTCCTAGTTATACATGCTGTCCCAGTACTGAAACTGCTACCTGCTCTGTCAGACACGGGGCTGGAGTGACACAGGCATCACCAATGGGTCCAAGTGTGTCACCAAAGCTGTCTCAAGAAGACTTGACAACTTTCTGACAACACTTAGCAGCAGTGAAGCTCCTTCAGTTGCTTTCACCAGTTTTGAATCCATGATTTCTTTATCCATAGGACAGCTAAAGCAATTTCAATGAATCTCAGCAGTTTCAAAGCCATTTTTTTCATCCTTCAACTCCCTTTATTTTGCTCGGACATTTGAATCAGCCACCTGGGAGAGCACGGAGACATGATGAGTCAAGTATGACATAGTGACAGGGTCATCACTAAGATATTGTTATGAAGTGATTATCTGGCAGAAAGCTCTGCAAACCCCTTTTCTGTCCAACAAGGCACCTGTTCTTCTGGTGCACGGCCCTGCAGAGTCCCTCCAGCGCTGCTTTAGGGTGACATAGTTTACAGGGTGTTGACCCTAAAGGCTGTGAGTTAAGAAGGCCACCCATCACAATCTGTTTGGCTTGAAGCTAAATGGACTTGCAAAAGGCAATAAATGCATGTGTGTCAGTCCCCAGAGCAGCTTTGCTCAGCGTTACTCTGTTTCACGGTTCTTTCAATTGAATCAAGCAGTTTTGGATTACAGATAACAATGAAGCCTTGGGAGCTAAGGCCTTCAGCAGTGTCAAATGCATGTATGCTTAATTAAAAGTAATAACTGCTGCAAGCTTTCTCGTAAGAACACGTAATATTCAATAATACATTATCTTCCAAATGTTCCCTGTGCATTTATTATTCTCATTTTAACAGAGGGGCCCCTTAATATTTTAATCTCAGTAAGAAATTTATTGGAGTGCATATTTAAGATCTGTATTAGCTAGGCTTTTTTAAAAATCGAAACCATATAAACTCATGTGCATAAAAGGTATTATTAATTTTCCCATCCAAAACAAACTTGAGGCATAGGGTAGTTAATGGATTCAGATGAGGCAAAGCTGAGGTAAAGTTTCTTGTGATGCCTGTGTGGAAAATAATGTATATGTGTCATGTCCAAAAAAGCTCTTTGTCCAAAAAACCGTTTATATCTTTGAGATGGAAGGCTAGACAGGCATAAATTGTTGCAGTGACCTTTTGCCCCATGATATTACTGAATTATGTTGGAGCGGAGGTGGATTTAGGGATTTAGTAAATGGCAAGCCCCTCTGACCTTAATTACTCTAATGCCTCCTTTAATCCCATCAGAGCTATGTAAATGAAATGCACTTCCTGGTTTAGAATAAAGATTGCTCGGTCAGTTTTAAGATGCAACCAGGTCATATAATGTTAAAAATGTAACAGAAAGACATTCAGGCCACCTGTAGGGCAGCTTGCATCAAAGTGACACAGCGTTGCGCTGAGGGAGCTCACGTGGCTGGCCGCAGGAAAGGCAGCACATGGCTGTTTTGCCTCTCCTGCCCATTGTGCTCATGGGGTGGATTCCCTCAGCGAGCCTGGTGGAGCGGAAACTCAAGCTTTGACTCCTTTGACCTACTCCCACACAAATATTCAGGGCTAACCTATAATGCAATAGTGTGAAGGGCATATACATGTGTATACATACATATGTCTGTGTTTGTGTGTGCGTGTGTACATGCATGTAAGGCAAAGGCTACGAAGAGCTAAGGGTATTCGTAGCTACCAAGGAGACTGAGCACAAACATTATCTTTGCTGCTCCTCTGTATGTCTAGGACCCAAATGTGTCATCTTATAGGTGTCTTTTTTTTTATCCTCCTCCCCAGCCAATATATATTCAGTCAAAAATACTTATACAATTATCTTGAGCTGTTGCGCTGTTGCAAACGTTTTAGTGGATGCCCAGAGATTCGTATGTCCCTCACCTTTCCTCGAGTACCACCACAGGAGGCAATAGCCCCGGCTCAGCCATGCATGGTGCTGGCACCAACCCAGCTGTGCATGTAACTCAACTCCCAGCAGATCCCTATCCTGTGGACTTGAGCATCAACGTTACCGAAGGGCAGATCCACATGTGCTGGCATCAGAAAGGGTTTCTGCAATCCCCATGCCCTGATGTTTCTCCTGTGCAAGCAAGAGTGATTGACTTGTGGGCTCCTGCCATGTGTCTGCTGCATGCCAAGGATTCTCGAGTCATCAGCCTGCTGTGCATTTTCTTTTTTTTTTCAGTGGGCTTTTATCTACTTTCTTATGGCGAGAGCTGGCATGTCCCCAATGATGGCTGTCAGGCATCTATGCATCCCTGCTTTTGGGGCTGGAGGTAGGTTATGCTGTGCTCTCACTACGCCCTTGGAAAAGGAAACATGGAAACAGGTGAATGGCAGTAACGCTACTCTCAGCACCCCAGGAACGATTACTTCATCATGGGAGGATGTCTGCAGAGCAGTAAATATCTCACCTGTAGGCCAGGCACTTCTGTTTCACAGGCACCGTTTGTGCTTTTGACGTGCCTGCAGCTTTACTGAATGCATTTGCTATTCAAAATTAGTTACAAAAGAAATCAGATCCTACAAAAAATTATCGACCCAGTGATTGTGAACAGATTGTTCCAAGCATTTGACATTCGAAGTATATTAATATCACTTAACTATACGCAAAGTAATGCATAGAAATGTTTCTGCCGTCTTGCTGCATAATTCCTAAAATAAGATTTTGGCTGCCAACAGCTACAATTATGAGCTTATAATTAACTTTAGTAAAAGTTCTGTCAGGATTAATTCAAATTCACTTCTCTTTGATAATATGCTGCCAGTGTTTACTGGAACATTTCTAGGAAGAGCATTCAACAAAGGCCTAAAAGCAGATGACACTAATTTTGCTTTACTGCAGCGAATTTTTGCAAGACTTTTCAGGTATTACTCCAGTCCTATTGTCATGTTCAGCTTTGAGAGGACAGCAAAGAAAATCTGAGAAAGAAGCTCACTACTGAGCCTGACACATATTGTGATCAAAGAAGCTTAGTGCATCAAACTAAACAGAATGAAATCAAAAGAAATAACATGTAATGAAATTAAATGAAATAAAACAAAACAAATAAACNGAGAAAGAAGCTCACTACTGAGCCTGACACATATTGTGATCAAAGAAGCTTAGTGCATCAAACTAAACAGAATGAAATCAAAAGAAATAACATGTAATGAAATTAAATTAAATAAAACAAAACAAATAAACTAAACTAAACTACCAATGTTGACTACATTTTGGCAAATGATATTAAATTGCCAAACAGCAGCATATATAGAGCTTTACTACACTTCACAGCAGGTATATAACAGATGGATAGGGGGTCTTCTCTTCAGGAAAAGATTATTTTTTCATGGATAAAGTTTGGGATAAATTCATGGAAGCTCAGGAAGAAGTGACAAATCTGAGATTTGGTCTATGACACTTTGATCACATTAATTCAGGATGGCCAAGACAGCTCTGAAGAAAGGGTTAGCAGTCCATGGTATCTGGCTGCTTGGCTATGGCACTGAATTAGGAAACATATTAGAAACTGTACGTTACTTTCCGAAGTTGTAAGTCACTTTCAAGAAATGTTGGCATGTGTTGGGTCTGTGTGGCAGGGCTTTGGCAGGAGGGGAAGGGGTTACACAGGTGGGTGGCCCCTGTCAGAAGCTGCTGGAAGCTCCCCCAGCTCCAAGTCACCCCCACCTTGAGCTGAGGCCAGGCCATTTAGAGACAACAGATGCGCCTCTTCCATAACGTAGAGACCTGCAGGAGAGGGAGGAGGGGGAGGTGAGAGAAACACTTGTGCAGATACTGGAAGTCAGTGAGGAAGGAGGGGGGAGGAGGCGGACGGAGCAGAGATTCCCCTGCAGCCCGCGAGGAGAGGGTAGGCTGCGCCCCTGCAGCCCACAGAGGACCGTGGTGGAGAAGCCTGTGAAGGACCATGGCAAGGCAGAGATGGACCTGCAGCCCATGAAGGACCATGGTGGAGCAGAGAGGGACCTGCAGCCGGTGGAGGACCCCACATCAGGGGAAGTACCTGCTCCCAAAGCAGACGGTGACTGTATGGGCAGCCCGTGTGGGGTCAGTGCATTCCTGAGGGGCTGCACTGCGTGGGAAGGACTCCCGTCAGAGGGGTTCGTGAGGGACTGTCTGCCATGGGAGGGACCCAGCGCTGGAGCAGGGGAAGCATGTGAGGAGCCCTCCCCGCCTGAGGAGGAAGGAGCAGCAGAGACAATCTCTGGTGAACTGACTGCACCCCACATTCCCCGTCCCCCAGTGTCGCTGAGGGGGGAGGAGGGAGAGACATTGGGAACAAGGGGACTGGAGCCAGGGAAGAAGAGAGGGGTAGGGAGAAGGGTATTTATTTATGTTTTAAGGTATGGATTTTCGTGTCTCCTTATCCTGCTCTGCTTTAACTGATAACTGATTAAATTGAATGTTTTCCCCAGTTTGAGTCTGGTTTTGCGTGGGACCATAACTGGTGAGTGAATCCTCCCTGTCTCTGTCTTGACCCACCAGGGTTCATTACATTTTCTCCTCGTCCCAGTGTGGGAAGCAGGAGTGAGTGAGCGGCTATGTGGTTCTTGATAGCTGTCTGGGCTCAAACCACAACATCACTGAGAAATCATTGGAAAACCAGACTGAGTCGAACTTCTGCAGCTGCCAGAAAGCTGAGGGGCATCTTAAAGCTGCCATGGTCCTTCCTCCCTCACTTCTGGATCCCGCTTCACACACCAGATAGAGGTACAATGATCAAACAGAGCATAAGAGCAATGATACTAGCAAGTGATGTCTGAAGCAAATTGCTTCTGGCAGAGCATGAGGGCTTGGAGATGTCACTTGGAGAATAAACCTGGTCAGACATACTCAGCTTGCTTGGATCAGGAAAAGCAAGGAGAGACCTCAGAGACCAGCAGACATGGGGTTTCCCAGTCACTTGCATTGCCAAAAATGGTCGTGCCTGGGTAGCCCCATCACGTGTGACGGGATTATGGACATCGCTGGGGAAGAGGCAGTCACAGCCACACGTGTGGTGGGAAGGTCAGGCGTGTCGCGCTGACCGCCGGGGCTGCGCCAGCCTCAGCCATCCAGGACAAGCAGAGGTCTGTCCATCCATGGCCCAGGCTCTTTGTGGTTTGCTGTGCGGGACGTTCTTCTACGTAACTGCAAATACAGTGAGCTGTTTTGCCTGTCACCTCCATGACAGATGCAGTGGTATTTCCCATCAAAACTTCCTGTCACCACCACACCACACTGTGCGTCCAGTCAGAACCTCACGGTGCCCGCCTGTGCAGAGCTGGTTGTGCCTCGGGTTGGGAGGACAGAGAAATGCCATGAACACTGATGGTCTGATCTCAATGGTGATGCTGGGACAGAAGTCACCACTTTGCACCAGACCATGTGGTGACTGGAGCAGGATGTGATGGCCTCCATAATACAGGAATTCAAGATGGCAATGAAAAACACAGCAGCGAGAGAGAGCTTCAGATGAGGTAAAAGTAGGAACTGAGAGAGACCAGCTCATTCAGAAAATGCTTATACATGACATGTCTATCCACTTTAAGATACAGAGAGCTTAGGTGAAGGAGTGTGTTTCACATTGGCTTATCCAGGTTAAGACAACAAAGTGTGATTGCCTTGTCCTGTTACACAGATGTGCTGGTACGGCAAACGGTGCAGGAGCAGGCTGTCAATGGAGATGTTTAATGCCCTCTTACGTGAGAGTTTCAGTGGAAGTAAAGCAACAAATTCATGCAGACATGAACCGTGAAGCAAGAGGACACGAGCAAAGCCTGGGGTCAGGGTGTATGTGGGGGCAGTTCCAGCATGTGCACAGATGCACACAGGGTGTCTGTGTGCATGCTAAGAAGAAGTGGAAAACAGAACCAGCACTTCACTCACTGTCACTGCAAGTTTTCTTCGCATCATGACAGGGAGAGATGCAAAGTAAGGTAAGGAAGTGCAGAGAGGTACCTGCCCATCTGGCCATAGGGCAGAGCAAGGGCTATGGGCCTCTCCTGACTCTGCAGAGCAACTGTCCGCTGCTGCCGGTCCTGCCTGGCATGGTCGTGTTCTTGATGCACTAAGAGAAAGCCTAGGTGCAGCTGCAATGCAGTGCCATGGGTTGCAAACAGCCTTGCCCAGCCCAGCCTCATTACCAGCCAGGAGTTTTCTCAGAGAATAATGACTCTTTGTCTCAGGCCAGACCAACTACTCCATGTGACTGTGCTCAGACCGGTATCTCAAGGCCAATCTGCTTTAGCAGCCTCTAGACTTTGGCAGGCTTTTTCTCCAGTCACCAGCTCCGGCTCCTTTCACAGTAGCCCACTGGCTCAGTGCCTTTGGAGCCTCTGTGCCAAGCCCAGGCCTTCAAAGGGCACCGTCCACACAGGCACGCTGTCCCAAACCTGCCCCCCTGCCTGCACCTCCTGGGAGCGTGGGGTGGCTGATGCAGGAACACACAAACTGTGCAAAGAAGCCACCTGAGCTGTTTGCATTTTGCCTGCTGATGGCACCTGAGAGGCACCAAAACCCCAACATAACCCCATGTATCACTTCCCCAGTTTACTTTTCACCCCAGGAGGTAACAGCTGTTTGGGAAGGCGGCAAACCTGCTGCATTTGCTCACTTTCTCCTCCCTGTTTGGTCTTGCCTTCGTGCCACATCTCAGCAGATTTTGTCTTTTTATAACTTCCAGCCTCCTCTGACAGGTCAACCTCAACACCTACCCATCAGATAATCAAGGGCTCCTTCCACCTGTCTTTTGCCAGGTTAGCCACCGAGAAGCCAGGCTTGAAAAACAATTTCTTATCTAGATGGCAGCAATTTCATTGTTCTGCTTGGAAAACAGACTGTTTATTTGTTAGCTGTTTTTAATAAGTTGCCGATTGAGAGGCAGACTTGCAGGTGCCAATCTCCCTTTCCTTCCTGCAGATGAATAACGCAGTGAGAACTACCACAAGAAATATCAGAAAAAAACAACACGTGCCAGCTCTTAAAGTGAAACCAAGTTTTCAAGCTGTATATATACCAACTAGTAGCCCATCTTCAGAAAACCAAAGCCAAAAATCTAATGCTAAATAAGTATCTTCAAGCACGTTTAGATGCAAAAGCCATTTTGCCTTTATCAGTAGTCACTAGGTGAACTTGTTAGCAAAAAATTTACCTTATTTCACTGTTTCTTCTCATTTCCAATAAGACCACAGCCAACATTACAGATGACTCAATGCTAGGGACAGTGGTGACATCTGGCCTAAAGGTCTCTCAGTGTGGGGAAGACCAGTTAACCTAGGTCTTTCCAGTGCTGCTGTGAGTGGTTCAGTAACCTCATCAGTTAACTCTTGTAAGACTATATTCAGAACATACATATAATCTATATTTATAAGTTTATATTTGCATATAGATTTAGATTCTTCAAGCTTTTCTCCTCACTTATTTTTAATTTAAATTTTAAATGTATTATTTTCTGCTGTTAACTCTACAGAAATCAAAGCCTATTGACTGGAAAGTCAATTGTTTTCCCTGTCTCTCTAAGCATCCATCAGTGGTCTCAAGCACCTTTGAAAATATTCTGGGAGTCTAACTGGTTTTTGAACTGACTTACTTTTATCTTTATGATTCCTGCCTCCAGTCAGTTCAGAGCCCATCCAGAGTAGCTGCCTGACTGAGTCACCATGGCAGCTTGAGTATCTTAGCTTGAGAGGACAATGCCCAATGCTGACACCCTCTGCCTGTTACCAGGGGCTGCTGAAGCATGGCTTCTCCTCTGCCCAGCAGAGAAAAGCAGTTACTGCTTCCAAGCAGGGTACATTCCTATCATGGTTTGCACCCAGGCCAGAACGAAGGTGTGTGCTAGAATAAAGACTCTCATGACTTTTTAAAATTCTTCTCATTCCTAAGCCTTCATCTTGTCTTTCCTCGAGTCAGTGGTGGAGCAACACCACGGAGTGATGAGCTGGTGCTAGACTTCTTATTTATCAATAGGCACCTAAAACAGGTCTCTTTAAAAGAACCCATGACCCTTTGTAGATTGTTTATATTCCTTGGACCAGCTGTTCTGCAAAAGTCTGCATGGGGACTGGAGAGCCACTGACCACAGTAACACAGCAGTGACCATAGCGCTGCTTGCATCAGCACGTCTCCTTCCACCAACTGAGCTTGTGCATTTAGTCCCTCCCTCCTTCCTTCCTTTGTGAACATTTTTTTAGGAACAGAGTGAGAGAATTTAACCCTGAGAAAAATATGTATTCTCAAGTATACTTTTAGCGAACGACCTAGCAGCATGAAGTATTGCTTCATTAAGCTAATGATGATCTTAACAGTAACCCTCTGGTTGTGTGTAATCCTGACAGAGGAAAAACTTGCAAAAATGTCCTACCTAAATGGCAGTTATGTGACTGTGTGTAAAGGGTGTCTTTTTAGAGAAGGCGGATGTCACATGGCCCATGAGAAAATAATATTTTATAAAAGCACTGGTTGCATAGCTGTTAACAAAGTGATGGAGGCCACTGATAATGAGAACTGATGAAGATGGTTGGCTTGGCTAGGCTATATAATGCTCTATTTTTAGAGTATTTATTTTTATTTTTTTCTTCAAAGTAGTTAACAGGAATCTATGTTTACCTGGCATCTGCCTCTGCATAAGCTGCAAGCTCTCCCTCCCTCACAGTGTCCAGCCTTGTTTGTGCTGTTCCACTCCCTGATTTCTTTGGCACTTAAAAGCTGGTGTGGGGGTGTTGTTAAACCACATGTGAAAAGGAATCCAGTGAAATACTGTACAGCCTGAAAAATGGAGAACAGCCAAAGTTAGATGGTTTTAACCTGAAAAAAAAATGCTTTGAAGCACAGTTTGCAAGTTAAGAAGAGGGATTCTCAATCCCAACCCGATATACGCTGCAAGGTTTTGACTTTCTGCATGGTAACTACAGTCAATCCACATGGGATTCAACTGACTTCTTAGGCAAAGTGAGGCTTCGTTCATGGTTTTCTGCAGACACAAAAAAGACAGATCTGTTCCTGCAACTTATTCTACCCTACATGGAACCTGCAAAGATTTTAGAAACCTCATGCTGGGATTCCCTTTGTCATTTATAGAACAGAGGGCTGTCTGGGGACTCTGCTGCTTTGTCTAACAGTTGTTGAATTTGGGCACAACGGCAGCCTTCAGGTTTCAACCTACAGTAGTGGCTCACTGCTCCTCAAGTCTGCTCAGGTGATGGAAAGCTGGTGGAAAACCAGCTAATTAGGGAAACTGAGATGGAAATTAAGCTTGGCACACAGCAAGGCTCAAACGCCACAGGACATGCTGGTTAATCAATCAGCACGAATGAGTTCAAACTAGATTGCTGCTGTGTTCAGATGACCATTCAGTGGGGTACCAATCTTCTGGACCATAGCCAGCTGCTTCCTTGCACAACCACACACAGCACTGCCGCATAACAACTAACCTTTATGTAGCACTCTCCTAACCCAGAATTTATTGTACTGGAGATGGAAGAGAATCAATATTGCTGGGGTTAGAGACGGGTGAACCTGAAGGTATCCAAAAGCCTCCTACCTACAGAGCAGCATCCATCTTTGTAATGATGTGTCTCTTGGGCGTTAAAGCATGTTGCTGTAGTGAGTGTGCTCTTGTAGTCTACATCCATACTGTTCATATTAAGATGCAAATAAAAGGAGAAATATGTATTTACATCTGAATAGAAAGGACAAGAAAAATGTAGCAATGTACAACAGCTTGTCTGAAGATACTGACTGACACCACCAGCAGGTACAGGATGGGTTTTTGAGCTAATGAAATCTGTAGAAAAATTTCAGATATAAGAGAAATCTGGAGCTAAGTTTGTCTAACATCCTGCTCCAAGAACAAGGTTCAAAGTTAGTGTCAGCAGACATAAATAACATCCCCCATTTATAAGACAGCATTTCATTTCTTAGGTTTTGAGGATTCTACAATGCATGTGCATAAACAACTACATCCACTACCAGTAAGCCCCGAGGGTGAAATCCCTGGTACCATCAGGGTGAAATGTCATAACTCCTCAGCAGGGTGTACAGAAAGTTCCCACAAGTTTAACAGGTGCTAAAAAATTGTTATTTCTCTTCTTCCTAAATCATTCCTCTCCCTCCAGTGTGTGTCATCTCACTATTCATTATATCTAACTTGTATCATGGGCCTATCCCTTTCCCTGAAAACAGAAGGTGGTTAGTGTTCTGAAAATGGGCAATTGTCTAATAAACTTCTATGAAAAATGATTTGTTTCCTCTAACTTCAGACCCTACTTTCTTTTATGGAACAGAAGAGAAATGGGGAGGGAAAATTCTCTGCAAAGTCTTCACATGTAAGCCAGTACACATGGTCTTAGTATGTCTCAGCTACAGAAGAGCATCAAAGGTCTCACTCTGCCCTTTAACAGGGCAATCAAATACAGTTAAACAGAGTGCTAATTATCTTCCTGGATCCGTTTTTTTCACTGATTGTAACGCATTATCTAATTACAGGGTTCATTTGTGAATTCTCATTTGGCATACAGCCTGCCATTTCAGAGGTGATACTCGGTAGCTTTGGCTTGCAGCAAAAATAGAAAATGCCCTTCTCCGTTGTGAAAAGCTCAGCTCACTCTCTCTTCAGTGGCAGAGTGGCTTGGGCTTCCCAAGCACTGACCCACTGCAAGGGGAAGGTATGTATGTGGGCTGCACGAATTTGGCCAAACCATAATTTGAGCACACCAGGGAGAGTGATGGCTGGCAAAAAGGCCCCAGAGAAGTTTGAAAACCCTCAAAGTTCAAAGGTAGCACATCTATATTGAGGCTTGTGCTCAATAGCCACAGAATAGGAAGGCTTATCTGAGCACCTCCCTGCTCAGAAAAGGAAATCTGCTTCTTAGATTATTCCTTAGTAAAGACAAAATCTGGGCAGTGATAGGAATGCTGCAAAAGCCAATGTTGAAATTGGATGTAGTCACGTTTTCTTTTCCTCCAAAGAGAAATACCAGACAATTTCTTTTGAGTCACTAGGCAACCAACCAAAATGGCCAAATGAACATTTTCTGAGTATCATTATTGATAACACACAACTGGCACTCCAACAAGTCCGCAGTTTCCTGGGCTGGGAGGTGAGACCCCCCCATGGGTGTGCAGGGCTGGGTGCCCCCCAGCACTGCCCGCAGTCGAATGCCAAGATTGTGAAAACAGGGAAGGCCAGTCCCGTCTTGCTAGCTGGCACGGGGGCCACGGTGGAGATATGAGTAATTTCATCTTCCAAGTACAAAATGATTGCTGGCAGTACACCGTGAACATGTCAAACTTGGGGGAATATATTAAGAAAAGGCCCATCAGTGGTTTTCTTTCTTTAAATGGTAGCCACTGGAAAGTTATGCAAACACTTCAGCTGTGGAATATATAATCTGACATCTGGCAGGGCTCCTTTGTTGATTCAAGGAGTGAAGTATGCAAGGGATGGCTAGCAGTTGTTTCAGTGCTTATTCAAAATGATAAACTATATTAGATGTGTCTTCTCCCCCACCTCTTCTGCTCTGACTGAGTCACTCCCAGTAAATAAACCCAATTCCCTGGTTTTCTAACAACTAAACACTCTCCTAGCAGCCGCAGGCTAGGGCAGAGGTAGATGCAAAAAGGAGGCGGCAACAGAGTGTGATCCTGTGGCTGCACATGAAAACGAGCCCAAACCAGAGCCAGCTATCTGAAACATGCATGCAGGCAAGTGCGGTTGGTTTTAATAAAACAGCTCCCCGATCTAAACCATCCCAGTTAAGCAACTGGCCAAAGAGGTGTTGCTAAATCAAAATCAGTCCTGTTTCTGCTCATTTCTCATCAAAAAATGGAGATAGCTGAAATCAGAGCCTGTTTGTGGAGCTTCCCACTGTTGCTGCAAGCCTTGTGGGTCCCGATTTGATCTGCTCTAGGGGTTCATTTTGCAGCCTCCCTCCTCACCCTCTCCTCTTCCGACAGCTATCTCCGCACAGCCACCAACTTCTGCCTCTCCATGCAGCCTCAGTTAAAAAATGGGGGAGGGGAAAACTCCCAGGTTGTATCTCCAGAAGTTATTCAGATTTCACTCACTGCCTAATGAGATATAAACGGCAAATAAAGAAACCACACTTCCCACAGAAGCCCCTGTAGCACCTGACACAACACTCGGTCTGTGCAGCTCCTGAGGAAATGAAACTGTTCTGTTTGCATTCATTTCATTACTCTTTGAGGGGAAAATAAAGGGCTTGATTAGAACAAAATACTACTTTAAGCTTTTCAACATGTTTTCTTTCTTCTTATATTTCTATTCTGTGTGAATGCTCACCCACTAGTTCATTTTAAAGAGTTTAGCTCTTCCTAAATGAGATGAATTTTGAGCATGAGAAAGTCATGTGGCATCAAAAGTCTTACAGCCCTTTTCTAAAATAAAAAGGGAGAATGCACTCAAAAATGAGTGTTGAGATATTCAGCAAACAAGACAAAATTAATTTATTAGTCATTAATCATTTTTAAAGGAATGACCTGCAGTGAGAAGATAGGTCTTTAAATTATTCGAAAAATAGGAGAGAATTTGAACAGAATAGCTGCTTAGTCTGAGAAGGAAAATCAGTGACTGAAGAAATACATGAAGACAACACCACAAAATTTTTTGATACCACTGGAATACAGCTGCGTGAATTGGAAGACAGAGACTATTACCATTTTCTGGTCAAAGCTGCAGATTTCTATTTCCTATGATTTTCTGATAGTTGAATTCCTGCTTGCCCATACACCTGCTATTCAGGGCAAATGAAACTGTTGTGGTTTGATGGTGGGCATTTCTTTGAGCTATGCATGTTTCTTGTAGGTTTTGCATGTTTCAGATTTAGTGTTAATAATTTTTCCTGTTAATCACATGCTGTTGTCATTCTGTATCCATGAGCAGGCTGAATTGTCTGCCAGTCCTCATGTAGACACAAGGAACCTGGACCAAAATCCAAATTAACATCTTTCTATTGAAACTGGATCATTTGGTCAAGAGCACAACATAGATCTCCTGTGAGATTTGCCTTTGGCTTTGGCTTTCTTAAGAAGCCCATTGACCTTATTCTTGCTCTAAAAGCCCACGGCAGCTCTCTTGTCCTTCCTGATGTTAGCACCCACTTCACACTCAGCACAGGAGCCTTGCTTTCCCTCACCCAGGCCTATTTGTGCTCTACAGTTCCATGAAAGCATAATTTTGTGTTTCCTCCCCAAAGCCTCTTTGAGATGATAGGGCTGATGTGTGAGATGGAAACCTTAGGTCCCACCAGTTTGTGCTGTGTCCCCTCTTCTGATTTTCCTTTCTCATCCTAGAAATGGACTCACACCCACACACATACACTCAGACAGAAACTTCACATCCTGCCACTAGATTTTGATATACTGAGGAATATAAAATACATAGTACCCTTGTAGTTGAACAAACCTATGGAAATAAACACATTCCAATCAGTGCATGGTGACTTTGCATGAAATATTACCCAAACTAGTCCTGGTGCTACATAGCATCTGCTGAATCAAAGAGAAATGGAGGAAGGAAGCATTCATTTAAAATACTTAAAGGAAGAAAAGATGTTCATGATCAGACTTTCTTTTGAGAATGAATTAGGCTTCATGTTCCTCACAGAATTCTTCTAGCAAATACAGCAGCTATAACCAAGACATCTGCTCAAGGGCTGCAGCACTGGTGATATTTGCTCCACAAAAGAAAAGCCGTGCATAATTCCATTAGCTTTGCTGGGGAAAAATTATTTTCTCAGTGTTCACCAACAGTGAATGACTGGGTGATAAACTGCCATGATGAAATTTAATGTTAAAAAGATCCTTTTGCATTATGCATGCAGGGAAAACCAGCCCTAGCATTACATACATATGTATAGAGTCTAAATGAACAAATGTCTCTCAAGAAGAAATCCAGGAAGACTGGAATCACAGAAGACTATTCTTTGCTAGCACCAGCTCCATACTAAGTAATTTGGATGCGAGGATCTGTTAAAATGAGTAGCAGGCAAAGCGTCACATGCCACCACAGAAAACAGAAACAAGCTCATTCCAGGAATACCATGTCCAGTACCTATCACCCCCACTCAGAAAGGAAAAGATTTTTTAAAAGTGTGATCAGGAAAATTTAGGAATACAAAGTGGCTTCTGCGTAAGAGAGTGACCAACAACAGGTCTTCCCGGCTTGGAAAGCAGGCAACAGAAAGGCGATGCACTGGTCTACAAAATCCCCAGCCTGCAAGAGCTGCTGTGCGTCCCCAGCGGGGATGTCTGCATGCAGGTTGTTGGTGTGCCGCTCAGGATGACGTGGAAAATTGACTGGGCAGCATGCAAGGTTGCTGTGATGCCCAGGCAAGACAGAGCCAAATAGTGAAGAATTCAAGCACCATCTCCTGAAGCACTCACTGTGAGGAGTGAGGCTCAGAGAGGAGGGAGAGCTTGAAAATGTGCTGCCTGGTCTGACCAAGGGCTGGCAGGAGACTCCTGGCAAGTGGAGTGCACACCAATTCCCTCCTGCACCACACCAGCAAAAGCACTGGGCAACTTACTGCTGGCAAGTGGGTGGTTGACCTTTTGGTCTGTGCTGGCTTGTGGCTGGGGTGGGAGACAAAGACCAGACCCCTTCCCAGCCCACCTCTATTGGGGGCCAAAGAGCGAGTCAGTGGAGATGGTCTGCCCTCTGTGTGCTCTGACCTCTCCGTCGTACGGCTGGTGCCAAGCTCTCTGCTCCTGTCCCGCGTTGTGCAGCAAGGGCAGGTCAGCATCCTGTCAGGGTTTGGAGGCTTATCAGAAATGCATCAGAAGAAACACAGCCTCTGGAAAGAGGTCTGGAGCTCCCACAAGAAAAGATTTATTGCATTTCTTTCTTCCAGCTGGGCTGGAGTCACTGTACGAACATTCTCCTTTTTTCTCTCTCCCTTTCAAGATCTGACAGTTCAACTTCTGTCTGGAGCCTGGGAGCCTAGAGGTTGGTAAAAAGAAATCAAGAAGTAATTTCCCTTTCAGAAATAATTCAGTTCAGGTTTGGATACAATTTTAGATGGAAGCTTGAGTGCAATTGAGAATTTTTATTGTGTTGGGTCTTCTGGCTCTGCCTTCAGCAGTGTATGCAAGGCTGTTTCAGCTTGCTCATTAGGGCAGAAATAAGCTGGGTCTCTGAAGTGCATGGGAACAAACAAAAATGTTTGTAACAGTTACATTAAGAATCAGTGTTCATCAACCACCTTCTCTGCCGTGCTGCTGTCTTTAAAGAGAACAATTTGAGTTTCCAAGCCCTTTGCTACTTTTCATGAACCTTTCATTTTTAATGAAAGCATTTCCCTCCTTCATACCCACGTTTCATCAAAAAGCTATTTTCTGTTGCAGAAATGGAGAACTGGGGTCAAGGGTGGTGCTCACGCAGTCAAAACAGAGCCTGGTTATTGCAATACCACTCTGCAAAGCCAACCAGGGTGCTCAGCCTACTGTTGTGGGGCCCTGTGAGGAGAAGGGGACCTCCTACATCCCAACCCAGTGTCATCTGTGTGCCGGCTGCTTGCCCTGCAAGGAGGACAGGCTGCTTCCAGCAGGCAGTGCCTGGCTGCTCTGCCACTGGCAGTGGTGTCACACGCTGCTGTCCCTTGCTTCAGGCAGTGGCAGCTGAGCCTCCCCCAGCCCGTTGCAAGCAGTGGACACTAGCTGTAAGTGAAGCTTTGGAGGTTGAGGCTGTTATGTAACAAGTCTCTCTCTAGTACAGGTAAAATGTTAGTCCACTGCATGGATCTTCCGCCTCTCCCCATCGGTGGTGAATGTTTCTGCTGCTCCAGGGATGCTCCTGGTGGCCCACAATGGGTAGGGACAATGGCAATGGTTCTCAGGGAAGGACTGCACCTCATGGATCTTGCTCACTGTGCTGGTGTCCTGGCCAGCTTCCTGGGCCGATCTGCACCGGCAGGAGGCTAGGCTAGGCACAGAGCTGCAGAGAAGCATAGTTTTGGACAGTAGATAAATTACAATTCAGTCCTTAGCTTGTCCCAGGGAGTAATTGTCCTTCACTCTGGGCTAGAGGGTAAATCTGCAGCCTAGTCCTCAGCAAGCCCAAGGAAGGGAGATAAAGCAAACCAGATGTGCGATTTCCTGAGTCTCTGGCACAAACCTCACATACAGAGGGATGGCTCCTGGAGGCAGCTATTACAGTTATACTGCTGTTGAGAACAATTATGTTTTCATCTTGATATAGCCTAAATTCTGTTGCAGCACACAAGACACCACATAATGCAACATGCAAAGCAGGAATTGTGCGGTGGCTGCACCAGCACTGTGGATGGGGGCAGAGCAGGGAGGATCGGTTTGGCTGTCTGAGCATGGGCCTGTGAACCGTGCCATGGGCCAGCGTACATCTTTTCCAGCTGCTGCATCAGCTCTTGGGCATTATTCTAACCCTAGCACATGCCATGCTGTAGCAGGACAACTAGTGGTAGGAGTGCTTGCTTCACGGAGATGTCAGCTGCCGAGCTATTGGAGTCTTGCTCATCAGGTACTTTGAAATGGATGTGAAGTTTTTCCGCAGCCTCTTTTTACTTCTTAATTAGATTGCTAACTTGGCATTCAGTCCTTCAGTCTGGACCTGCAACACTCCCAGCTGTTCTCTGGTCTAGGACTGCGGCATGTGTTTCGGGAGACCAGGCAGTGTTTACTCAGAACTCCTCCCTCTAAGGCCTACAGCCTTCCATTGGTGAACCAGTCAAAGCATCACCCTTTACTTCACTTTGTAGCTCTGGATCAGAGTAATCTGACTGCAATCCAGCCAAGCAAGCAAGAATATGCTTGATATTAAGCATGCGACAAGGAACAGTGGAGCTGACAATGGGACTGTTGCCCCATTCTGCCTCCCGGACAGATAGATGGGGCTTTTGTACCCTTGCATCTGCTTGGGTCCTCGGCACAGCATTTCAGAAAGGCTCCGGAGCCAGCCCATTCAGCTGGGCACTTGCACACCTCGTGCACAAGCTGGGTAGTAGCACCATGCCTAAGGCCAACTGAAGGGTACCGAAAGGGATATTGCTCGCTCACTCCTGCTGGTGCATTCCTACATACCTCAGTGCAAAAAAGGAGCTGGGAACATCACAGGCCTCAGGACGTACATGATAAACATCTCCATAACTCTCTGCCTTTCCCCTTCACTCTCCCCTACTCTACTTTTATTTTACACAGGTTTGCTGGGGCCTCAGGTCTGGACTGGGCTCTCAGTCCTCAGCCAAACCTGAAAAAACAGTACCAAAACCAGTGCCAGTACTCTGGCTTTACGTCAGTGAAAAAGCAAAGATCTCTTTTCCTGGAGTTTTCATGGCTGTCTGTCCTCTCCCTGCTGCTGCTGGCCATGCGAGGAGGAGGGGCATAACCCTCAGGGCCAACTCGCTGCACGTGTGCAGCCTGTACCACAGACCCTGCTGGGGGCTCCATGCTGCAGGACAGCCCTGAGACTTCCTGACTCCTCAGGATAGCAGAGGTCTTGTTCCTACGAGCCTCATCTGGCCGTAGGGTTCAGCTGGTGGCAACAATCCTACAGATTCTGCCTTTCCGTTGTTCGCGTGGAGCCAGCTTACAGTGCTTTGCAATCTAGCATGCATTTGTTTTAAAGGCTAAAACCAGGTTGGTTAACACGCCAAGCAGCTTCAAGACAAAAAAGCTGGCATGTTCTGGTACATCCCTGTGAGCTGGCATGCCATAGCTTTCCTCCCGATGCTTCACTAGCATGCCACACTAGCAGCCAGCTGTGGGGACCTGCGCCCTGCTGCTACTTGCCTGTATCTAGTCAGATAGCTTGCAGTCTTTCCTTAGGCCAGACTCACACTAACAGCAGAAGATTAAATCCTGAGGGCTGTTCCTGGAGATTTGAATTTTGCTTCCTGGATCTGTTTCTGGACAAAGATTCATTATATCAAAAGAGATTTTTGCAAACTGCAGATATAGTCAACAGGAGTACACCTGACTAAAGACATTTGCTTTGAAGACAAGCCAAAGATAATTAAATATGCTTCAATTGAGCATAAGCTCTTCATCATATTGTGAATTTTCCAACTCTGCTAGTAATAGCATTCACAAAAGAGCAAAGATAGACAGATAGACAATTTTCAAAAAGAAGGTGTAATTCATTAGACATCCCCCCAGTTATTTCAATACACCATCCTGAGCCTGGTCCAAGTATCAACTAAACAGAGGAATACACCATGGCTTACTTGTTTGATTTGTTTTTAACTCAGTGGTAGTATAAATCATTCGCCATGCAGTTCCAAAGTGCAATTATCAAAATTTATGTGTGCATTTTATGAGCTTGCAGTTGTTGCAACATCTATGCCACTAAGGCATGGCGCAACTCCACAATGACCCCGCTTGGCAGCAAGCATCCTCATGCATTTGCAGAGCCCATTGTGCTGTGGTTGGTCACAGCACTTCTATTTCACAGGCTCGGAAATGGAGTTGCAGGGTTTGGGGATTTTTGCCGGGGAGGACTAAGATTTCACCTTTTAACATGTAATAAAGCAGTCATACAGAAATTTTGCTTCCAGGTTGTGTTTGCAGGCTACCAGCACTGTACTTGCAGTGTGGACTTTCAGTAAAACAATTCATCATTATACTATACTCTCTGTGGAGATAACGTTTTGCTACCCTTGTTTCTTTGGCTTCCTGGAGTAGTTCTGACCCTGGCACCTACTTCTTAACCGTTAATAGTTGGTCTGTGTTAACTACAGCCCAGTAACAAAGGGATCATGAATAATTTTTGTGTATCTTGAAAGTTTCGTGTATTTCAGCATGATGGTTTAGCCATCTGAGACTTCTTATCAGAAGCATGTGGTTTGGATTTGCTATCCATCACCTATCCTTCTCTCTTGAATATCTTTACTAGATGAGATGACTAAAAAGCCAGCCAGGTAACCGATCAGCAGAACAGAAGTAATCTGTAGGTGACAGAAAAGATGAACAATTCTTGAAGAATATTAGCAAAATAATGAATTAAAGAAGATATTTCACAGTAGCCAGTTTGGATAACCCATGAATCACTGAGTTTTAGCCTGGAAAACTTTTAAGAAGTATAGTCAGCTTTGATACCTACGACCTCTGTGGCTTTAGCCAGTGCTGGCTTCTTATGACCATGGTAAAAACAACAAACTCTTTGGTGGCACATTGTTGTATAGATATTTTACCAGAGATGATTTTTAGCCAGCCACCTGTACTCTTTTTAATAGAATAACTTTCAGTAGATGTGCTTAAATAATGTTAGCATCTATCATAAAATAAGACAGCATACAAAAATAAATTAGGAGCACTGGAGAAAGAAACAGAAGAATCGCACCATAAAAAGTCAATTCTGTACGTGCTTAAATCCCTACATTTTAAAAACTTCACATGCTTAANATGTGCTTAAATAATGTTAGCATCTATCATAAAATAAGACAGCATACAAAAATAAATTAGGAGCACTGGAGAAAGAAACAGAAGAATCGCACCATAAAAAGTCAATTCTGTACGTGCTTAAATCCCTACATTTTAAAAACCTCACATGCTTAAAGCTAAGGGCTTGTTTGAATTACTTGTGAATATGAGCAAACCAATGAATTCTGTAGAACAACTTATTTTGGACTTTAGCCCCCTTTCTCATTACCTCATCTCCAGAGGCTAACGAAAAGCTGTGAATATTGTTTGTCTGGGTATTATGCTGTTATGGATTAGAAATTAGTCAAGGGTATGGCCAAATGATTATAAGTAATTAGATTGCTGCTTGCTTGGTTTTAGCCCATCCTAGTTGTGAAGATAAACTTGTTATTTAAACCATGAAAGTGGCTGAAGCTCCAGGGTTTTATCCTCTATGACAAATGGAAAGGCAGTGTTTGGGAAGAGTCTCCGTCCTCTGGGGCAGGGCCAGTGGCCAGGGAGCCTGAGGACGATGCAGAAGAGTAAAACAGAAAGCTCTGACCATGAGGAGAGAGGTTATCCATCACCTTCACTGGCAATCCTGGGAGCAGCTGAAAAGGGGAAGAGAAGGAAGGCAGCATGATACCATGGGAAGATTGATGGGAATTTGCAGGGGATTTTGTTGTTGGATGTGAATTTGCTCTGGTTCAAAAACACCCCTTCAACATCTTGCTTGTTGTATACATCAAGAACACCTCAGGAAGTGGAACATTTCAGATAGAAACCAAACAACCATCTCCAGATGGATTTTCCCTGAGGGGTAAAACCTTGAGGCCTGTCGTGTCTCATTCCAGAGCTGTGGCTTGGAGGAAACTGGGCATCTCACTGCCGCGATGCTGTGAGAGATCTTCAGACAGACCTTCCTAGTTAATTCACACGGGGTTCGGACATGGGAAAAACACCAGAGAAGAACAAATGACCACACTTCATCTCACCCCTGATGGCCACCATGTGACTGAACTTCAGCAGCAGTAGATGGGTGGTGAAACTCAGCTTGCTTGACTCCGATTCTTAGATTGTTTTGCTAAACTCATTTAAATTACCTCCCTTGTGCTGTGGGCTAAAAGATGGATGTCTTGCTGGCTTTGAAATTAACTAAGCATTCAGAGATATCTCTCTGACTTTTATATTAACTCTAACCACCTAAGAAGAAAACCTAGGAGCCTAGTCAACTCCTAATGCTTCTAGATAGCATCTGGTACTGATTGTTGTCAGGTACAAAACACTAAACCATTTAGGACACTGTCTGGTCTGGGTTTGGAAATTTTTGCTTTGCTTAAAATAAAAAAGTCCAGATGAACCTTTTTTAAGTGTTTCCATATTATGGCATCTGAACTGTTTGTGGAAAATTTTTGAGTGGCGATCTTCCTTTTTAGTATTTATACTATTCTCCAGCAGTGAGTGATGGCTGGTTGCCACTTACAGGTTCATTACAACTTCCGTTTTTACCACTCACTACATCTGATTCATTGCTTAAGATTGAGTGTCAAGCCAGTGCAAAGCCTATTGGTTCACACGTGGCAAAGGCATCAGCTGATAGCAGCTGGAACTAGGCATGCGAAAGCACATTTTACTGAAGTGTCTTATAGCTTGCAAGTTTGCTAAATGAGCATGCAAGTTCTTATTTTGCAATGACCTATGTGTGGGTGTGTCCATGTGCTGCCTTACTTCAGCAGGACTCTTAGCTTATATCTGTTCTGGAGGATTTATTTTCAGAAACGCTGGGTTTATAATTCGCACACAGTTCAAAACTTCTTGCAAAACTTCTGTTCCATCCCCTTTACAACAGCCGTTTGTCCAGTTCCTGCTATCCCTTTGTCATGGTCATTCTTACTCACTAAAAGGCACTAAAACTCCTCATCAGGATGAACTGTGCAAGAGAGAAGGATTCTTTACCTACTTCATTTTGAACATGGTCAATGAAATCTGTGGATTAAATCTAAACTAATCAATTTCTTCTCTGTGTGACATCATATATAAACTGTTCTTCCAGCTGTGCAATGACAAATATTTGACAAAATGATGTGCCTGAAAAAGACTTGGTGTGATTTTGCAAATGCATTCAATGGCAGCCTTTTTTCGACCTGCTTTAGCAAACAAAAACAGAATGAAAGTCTTTAGGTTTCAGCCAATATTCTCCTATGGAATCTTCCTTTCGGCCATTGGTTATGACAAATAAGTACAGCTTGAAAATATTCTTCATCTCAAAGCCATTCTGTGTTACCTTTTCTGCACGTTGCCATTGCCTGCAAAGTCTAATGAGCCATAATTTTCTTGAACTGTATCTTGCTGCCTAAGGTCTGGTATTTCAATTTCTCTCTCTTTCCCTCACTTTGGCTCCTTCTTTGATGGTTTCACTTTAGTCAGATTAGCAAAAAAGATAAAGCTGCATTTCTACTAATAAGCCTCCTAGAGTCCCAGCCAATTGGCTGAAGGGCTGAGGATGTTGAAAATACATATCCAATTATGATCTGGCTGCGGTCCTCATTTGGCTAACGTTATCAAATGTCAGTTCCAACTGAAAAAAGCACACCCTGTCACTAATGTTGTTTTATACATAGCACAAAGTGTACTCTTGAGAAACAGCCTCATCTTCTGATACACTGCAAAGATTTGTCAAAAAGCAAGGAAGGATAATCTATCTAAAAGGCAAACCTAGACATACAGGAACAGATTTATGCAAGGTTCTCCACCAAACTAAGTAATATATAGACAAGCATATTAAAAACCACGATTACTTCCCTGCCATGGATTTTTCAAGATACGCAGTAACATATGCCCAAGTATCACAGATTAGCATCAAAATCAACCTTGAGAACTGTTTTCTAATTGCAGAAAAAACACTAATGGCTTACACGTGTTTTATGTACCAGGGAACAAGGCAAGAGTTCAAGAATATAAAACTGTGGACTGGATGAACTGTGGTTAAGGTAAGGAAGCTGTCCAGGGATTATGTATGATTTTATTCCTCTACTCCCAAGCCTTTCTGTTCCAAGTTGGGCTGCTGCACTGAATGCTGAAGAATCAAAGTCTTGTTCTCTCCCTTAAGATGCCGTGACTGTTTGGCTTTCTGTTACCTTTCCCTCTTTCTACTGAAAGATTTCTATCGTGCACTGGAGTTTCGTGTAAGAGAGAGTCAATATTATTGTTTAGTTTTCCAGGATGAAAGACTGCTGGATAGAAAAGATCCTCCCCTCAATTTGTGGGTTGTGCTTAGTAAACATTTATTTTTTTTTACGTCTTGGAAAGGACACAAGTGTTGTGGTTAAAAAAAGGTTCTCTTTCCTTTGGTTGCTGGCAAAAAAATTATAAAACAACTATAAGCTGAGGCAGGAGAAATAAGAATATGTGAACATGTTCCAATACTTTGGTCCCAAATCAGCCAGCTATAAATAAATGCACTAAGTCTGCAGAGAGCTGGGCTCTGTAGACATTTGTATATCTCATGAGCATAGTTTGCTTTTTAAAACATCAGATCCCATGTACTTTTCTGTTTGATATCCACTGATACTTGAGCACACAAAGTACTTTACTTCCCCTTTATTCCACAATACATTTACGAGAAGTATAGCACATTAACACAGAAGAGTGTCACCACCTAAAAAAAGCACTTTCTGGCCCTGGTAATTCCTATGCATACATTCATTCAAAAGAGAAAAAAAACAATGGCTAATGTCAGGCAACGGAAACATCTTCCTCACTCTGGAAAGGACATGTTATTCACTTAAGCCTTAATTTTGTCACCTCCAAGCGGTATTCAGGACATATGCCTAAAAATTGTTGCAGGCCTGCATCCTACAAGGATTTCCATGCATACAAAATCAGCAAGGATTTCCATGCATACAAAATCAGCTGTGGAAAATACACAGCCCTTTAAAAGTCCTGGCTTTTGCGAATCAGTCCCTAGTCATGCTGGACCTCCTGACAGCACATGTGATGTGAGAGGCATCGGCAGTGGTGGGCACTGCTAAGAGGAGGTGACCTGTGGGGAAGGAGCAGGCTGTAGGACCACATCCAGAGGGATGCTGGAGGAGAGGAGATTCTGGGTTATTTTTTCTCTCCTGCTGTCTCCTAGGCATGCACATGCACTGCTGCTGGATCCTAGGGGCTTGTTTTCTTCCTTTTCAGTACCCAGCAGATAACCTCCAGGGTTACCCCCACAAGCAGGGAAATCCCAGAACCTGCCATCGCTCCACCGCTCTGGGCAGCCTCACACAGGAGGAGAAGTGGCTGAAGGGTCTCTTAAATTCAATTCTATCGACATTTCCCTCACTACTCTGCTACATACTTTTACAGCCATTGGCCAATATTTCAGTACTAGGAGTTAGGTCTAGCAAGGGCAGAGTTTTGTAGCTTTAAAAGGATTTGAGGAGAGCTTAGCTAGCTAGTTATGAATTCAATTTATCTTTCTAAAACTAGGTCACTAGGGCCTGGCAAATGGCCTGGAAAAGTCTATATAGACCTCTTTCTGTCAGCTTAGTTTTACAGATCTCATTTTGGTCTGGCAGGTTTCAGGCTGCCCAGGGAGAAATTTGGCCACTGGCTTTTTAGTGTAGAGGACATTTTCCAAGTGGGAACAAAACGAGGTTATCGTGAATTTTACTAATGGAGGATGGAGCACATTGGCTGTAGGTTGGAGATCTTTTTCCAAAAGCAAAACCAAAATAAATCCTGAGCACGCAAAAGGGAAAATGTTGCAACAGACAGCGTGAGACCTAGACACGAACACTTGGTCAGGCCACAAGTTTGTTGGTGGCAGTTTGTACCAGTATGAGGGAGGATCATGCCCCTCTTTGTGCTTCAGTTTCTGATTGAATTGGCTGGGTAGGGTGTCTGCAAGTCCCGAGTGATGTGAGGGGGCTCAGGTAGCTGCTCAGCTTTTCGGCAGCTGGTGGCTGACCCTGCTGGGATGGGAACCAGCAGCAAGGGGCCAGGTCTGGCAGTGGCTGGATAGGGGTCTGACTCAGAGACCTTCAAAGCCAGGTCTCCGGTGAGTGGCAGCCTGCCCCACCAGTTCAGAGCAGCTCTAACAGGAGCCACACTCAGCTGACCATAACTGAAAGAGCGGGTGGTGTGACCTTACCTCCTTTCTGCATTTTTGTAGGCAGAAAATTCCTCTTCCTCGTGTCAATAACACACTGTACTTCCTTAATTTTCCAGTGCACTCGATAAATTTATAATGAATGTACTATGGTTTTCTTTGACAATTAGATGAAAAATATGTTGTGCACATTAGTCACTGCAGGAAGAACTGCTTGAGTCCTCTTCTGAGAACCAACGCATGTCATAACCTCCATGATCAGAGCTGTACGCATCCATACAGGAATTGTGTGAGAAATTCTGAGGTTTGAGCACTAAGGGGCAAGCAAAAATTATGTGAGCAAACTGTCCCTGGAGGCAGTGTGTGTTACACACAAGACTGCATGCACAATAATTGAAATATCTGTGACAATAAAAAAGAATTCAACATCAAGTTAGAAGCAGAAAAAATCTCCCAAATTTCCTTGGTCTGGGGTGACACAGATTTGGAGTTTGAATTAATTCACAATCCATCATTCAATTCTTGACAAATGTGTTCTAGGGTAGCCTAGAATGAGAATCTAAATTCCCATTGCTGAAAAAAATGAAAAGAAAAGAAGAAGCAGTTGTACATTTTTCACGTTTCTTGCTGCAAGTTAAATGCTGGGTATGTCTGAGAGCCCTGAAGGTCTCTCTTACTTCAAGCAAACAAAAAAACTAAAATACAGGTCTTTGGAAAGATGCGAACTTCCCCATTCAACTTCGTAACTGCTCACTATTACTGCTATGTTGTTCTGAGAGCTATTAATGACCCATTGAATTAAGTCACCTAATACTTCAAAGACAATATATTTAAAGACTTTTTGAAGGGTTTCTGACATCTGTACTACTCTCAAAAGACCTTGAAAGCCTGTGGGTAAAGGAGCTACCTTTCAGTTGTTGCGTGGCATTCCTTTCAGGCACTGTAAAGTTGCTGCAATTCACTATTACCTCCACTCTCACCTGCGTTGTCTGAGAAATAATAAGCCAGACTTCTGTGAAAGCACTGAACAAAGGAGGAGAAACAGCCACCACATTTGGATCATGTTGAGAATGTAACGGGAATGAGCCAAGAGGGTTCAGCAGGACCGAAAGGGGATGTTGTAGAAAGGTCTCTGAGATACTTGCACTGTATTTTAATGCTGAGACACCAAAAGTTCTGAAAATCTCCAATAGAATTTGCTAGAAAATTATATATGTAATATAAGAATGATGATGGTTAGTTAAACAGTACTTCTGGAAAATTACTGGTTCCAGTTACATTCTCCAGGGCACTTTATAACTGAGAAGGAGTCCCAGTATTCCCTTTCAAGTTCAAATTTGCTCAGTGAACCTCAGATAGGTCCATATTTATCTATGTCTGAAAGGTATATAAACCATATTTCTCCATCCGCTTAGTCAGGCTAAGGCACAAAGTTAGGTATTGTGATGTTATCCTGATCAAGACAACAGCATGCCTGAAAATTAGCAGTGTCTGTGGTTCTGTTTGGTGTTCTAGGACATATTTAAGTTCTGTGTATGTTTTCACATGCAATTTTACACATTTGAAGGTTATAATTAAATTTAAAAATAACGAAAAACTTATTTGAATTCAAATTAGATAGAAACCATGGCTTAGCATTGAGCCTTTTCTTCCAGAATTTTCCTGCTTGTGGGGTTTTGATGTTGTTGCTCTTTTAAAGACAGACAGACAGTGGAAAAACTCCACATCTGTGTTTTACTTGTAGCTTCTGGATTTCAAAAGGATTTGGATGAGACAATAAAGGTGTCAAGGAAGTGATGTCAGAGGCACAGAGAGAAAGTTTCTAACATTTTCCTGCTTTAAAGAATCTCTCTGTGGAGAAGAAGGACCCCCTAGTTGGGCAGGTGCCTGGGAGGTGGAAGGAGGAGTCTGACTCCTGACTCTGCCCCCAACTCCTCATTTGAGCTCAAGCGCATCAATTGAGTTAGGAGCCCAGTACTTAGATGAAGCCATCTTGCAGATAGGTATCTATCTCAGCTAACCTAGTTATTTAGGACTCCTCTATCATTCAGGCAGACAGACAGGCAGGCATCTCTGGAGTACAATTCAACATATTTTGGAATAGTTGTCCAAGAAAGGAGGAATGAATAATACTCTGGAGGTACCTGGCTGTCTTCATTAACAGTAGAGAGAGCTTAGATTACTAGCTCTGATTAGATTCCTGATTTTGGGTGTGGGTGAAGTGAGGTGAGCTTGATCCCACCATTAGCCTTTCTGCACCTGCATTCATATGTTTGTGAAACAGGCATGGACTTCTCCCACAGGGACACATCCAGAAGAAATGCTGGAAATGTCAGACGAGGCAGTCGTGAGGGCCACATGAGCCTCCAAGGGGGCTCTGGTGGAAGACATCTCTGGTATTTAAAATGGGGAACACCTTTTCAATGAGTGAAAATCTCTCGGGTGGGAGGAGCTTTCAAAGTGCAATGACTGTCTCTGAAGGAGGTATCTATGGGACATGGATCTCAAGGACATGGAGAGAAATGTATCAGTCTTTGCACACAGCATCCATATTTCTGTCTGGCAGGTGACTGCTGCATTAGAAGTAGAAAATATCTGAAGTATCTTAACAAGTGTCCTTCTGAGGAGGAAAGAGACCATATTATGGCAATGGGAGAAGGAAGACACAACTAACACAAAAACATTCAGCCTGCCGTGGCCTGCAGGGAAAAGTTTAAGAAGAGAACCCACAACCAGGATGAGCCAGGGAGAAATGTTCATCACTAGCAAGTAAAGAGGAAGTGAGGTGCAGGCCTGTGCTAGTGATTTAGCATTACAATGAACTGCTGTCCTTTGAAGAGCCATCGAGCCTTCTGCACAGTGTGACAGGTTTGCAGCCTCTAGCTCCCACAGAAGTATTCAGGTCTTACAAACTTTGAGGGCTCTGTTCACAGCAGCAGATATCAGGGATAAAAGATGCTGATATGTAGTCTCAGAAGAGAAGACTGGAGAAGAAACATCTCTGTTAAAAGGAACTGTGCCACAAGGGATGCTTCTGTTGCAGTCATCCATGACAAGATGCCACTGTGTTGGAGATGTGGTCACACAGAGTTTCACACTTCCTGTGCAGATCACAGAAGATCTGAACTTGCAGGATGTCCCTGATACTGCTGCGGACCTTGGGCTCACTTGTAATGAGCACAACCAAAGCGTGATAGCAATCAACCCTCCTTTCTTGTAATTGGGAGAGGTAAATTGCTCAGGTGACAGAGCTGGCCAGGGAGTAATTTGGCAAAAGGCTTCCAAGTCTTTTGATTTCCAGTCCATGTACTTATGCTGGAGAACAGAGTATTGCCTTTCCTTAACGTGAATTCATGTTTTCACTCCAAACTATGGATCCCAGTTCTGCTGTAAAGTGTTCTGAAGTAAGAAAGCTCTATAAAAATATCAGCATGAATTAGTGCTTCTCCTGCTCAGACTAAGACATGGATATTAAAGAGTGGGTTAATTGCTCACCAGTTCTGGGTATCCTTTTCGCCAGTTTAGCAGGAATCAGATTTAAACCCTGCAATGGAAGTGCATAGTTCACATTCAGTTCCAGTGCATGGTGCAAGACAAGTCCCATGCCAACTGCAGCACTTGTGTAGCAACAGCTACAATACTTCTGTCTGCATTGCTCCTAAAGGACAGCAAATCTGTATAGTTGGACTCCATTTCTGAAGTTTTACAAGGCATTGGGCACTTTTGTTGCAACAGACTCCATGCCAGTGTGCAACTTGTTCATTTTACGTTCTGAACATAACATTGTCCACATGAGCTTCACAGTTGGCGACCACCAACAGCTGGTTTTTATTCACCAGCTGGCATACTGAATGCAGTCAGCTGTAATTCACTTTTTCATTCCCAACCATGAATACTGATGCTTTAGAAGCTGAGTTTGCATTCAGAGTGCTGATTTTCTTGCAGGAGGAGGGGAAAGAAATACTATTTATTTCAGGATGGATCCTATATGAAGCTGCCTTTTGCAAAAGAATGACAGAAACTGTTTATATCTACTTCCATATAATGCATGTATGGCTGTGCTGTAAGGCCTTTGAAATTATCTACAAACTTGTCACTCCTGGGTGCAATTTAATCAAAAGCCTGTAATATGTGTTTATTTGAAAAAGTTCTGCCAGTATAATTGTTAATGTATCTGACAAATGATGTCAACATACGTCATCTTTTTGCATTCTCTTTCCTGTCTTACTTGCTTTTTTCTTCTGCCACCTTCTCTTACCCTACTTGCTCCTCCTTTTTTCATTGACACTTTAATCTTATGCCAGGGCTGACATATGATGCTTCTCAGTGCCATCATTGCTCATATGTTTGGTTTTCTGCTACAGTGGTTTTATATGCTCCCAACATGTGTTAAACTCATGCTCTTGGCATATCAGTGACAGCAGGAGTCTGAAAGAACAATGTTCCAAAAAAGACATTTCAAGCCACCAGGTGACCTAGATACTTGGAGTTTCAGGCAAAACCCTCAGGTCAAAGATGAACACTGTATGTTGCAAAGATGAACGTTGCATTTACAGTCTCTGCAATGCAAAACGTTTCTATTTGCCAGATTGCAGGTTTCTGGCTTTGCGTTGCAAGCCTGTAGAGCTGACATATGTGCACGCTTTGCTAAGACTGCCCTGTAATTCATGCCACAGTTGGAGCCTAGATCCTGTGACTTGGCAGAAAGAATTGACATGATTTTCCAGAGAAGGGGGTGAGGATCTTACCCCTCACCCAAACCCAGGCTCCAGGCACAGAGTAGCCCAGACTCCATATAGCAGTAGGAAAAGGGTCAACCAAGGTGGTAAAGGCGAAGCCATGTGCATTCTTTGTATGTTTGGCTCATTCTAGACTTCATAAATATCTCTTTTTAGAGTGTTACTTATTGGCATTCCTGGATTTTGTTTGTTGAATATTCATTAAACACAGTTCTAACAATATAACTTTTAGTTCCAAGATGAATAAATAAGCTCCAAAAAAGAGAAAAGCCATATTCAAATACTTCAAATAAACTCCATACAAAATTTTGTGTTTCAAATATGAAATGGTTAAATAAGAGACCTATTCAACTATAACGTAGTCATTGCTCTGGACTAAGATGCTGTTATTGGGATGGCTCTAGGATTCAACTAAAATGATTGATTTGTCATTGTGAATCTGAAAGGTGCAACATGCAAATGATAGTATTGAACAACTTCATGCCAATGAAGATTTCTTAAAAAGTGTCTGTTGTGTATATGTCCCTGTCCAAAGATAATTTAGGCCTCTCTGACAGCATGAGAGAACTTAGATATCAGGAAGTAAATTAATTTCCTCTTGTAATACCAGGAGGAATTAAAAGAATTACAGCAAGCATTACATGTTTCAGGATATTGTCTGTCTGTGTTAGAAAGATGCTGACTCGAAGGAGGACAAGATAGTTTTCTTTCCTCTTTTTTTTAAGTTGATTCTCTCCAGATGGATCGGGTTATTATTTCACATACAGCTTCTTTCTCAGAGGAACTAGTTTCTAATGAACTGAGATGAACTGATCCTGCTCACAGCCTGAAGTGAGATTAACCAATCCAGATCACAGGGAAGTACCATATGATTTTCATTATGTGTCTCATCTCACATTCTGCACTTTGGTGAACCATATTCAAACCCGAAAGATAAAGCGAGTTGTAGCCTACTGTTGCTAATGAGTAGCCAGAGCAAGCAAAGCACATCTGTGAGATTTCCAGCTGTGGAGGCTTTGCAGAAACAAATGGAGTCTCCTTTTCACTATTGTGTAGTCCTGGAGAAGATTCAGGCTCCAAACACACAGCAGGTGAAGTTTCCCTGCAACATATGTCATGAAACAGGTAGCAATGAATTTCTCCATTCTGATAAATGGCACATAGATAGAAAAGCTGCAGTGGCAATCCTCAAATAAACTGTTGTAGCCCAATGCTCCACTTCTGACTTTCTTTCCCTATCATCAACCACTACTTCTCCACGATCTTCTTTGAAAACCTCAGACACTGTAGCTGAGAATAAAAAGGACATACACTATCTAAATGTCGTTAGCTGTTACCATGCCAACCAGTAAGCTACATTTAACAGCAGTCAAGATGCAGATCTGATTACCACAAATGCACAAAATCTTCATCCCTCCTTAAACTAACCCAGACCTACCCCTTTACAGAGACAGACAGCTTTTGTCTCACCAACCTAAGCAAAAGGTGTAAAGCAGGGCAGCCCGAGAGAGCCTGATGAGAGCAGAAAGGGCTTTCCCAGGGGTGAGCTTCCCTTCCAGGAGAACAACAGAGCAGCACAAACTGGCAGAGAGACCTGGAGGTCAATGTGTCAGGATGGCCAATGGAGAAGTGACACGGACTCATGGAAGCACTGAGCGTACCAGTTAGGAATTCTCACACATTGCCAGTGGTCTTTTTTCTCTTTAAACATGCATGGAGGAGGACATACAGATAAGCAAACATACAAGCTGACTGAACAGAGAATTATTATTAGTATTTCCTGTTTCTGCATGCAACTGCATATCAGATTTTTTTCTGCTTCTGCAACACTTAAAATGACCTATTAAGATCAGCCTTGATTTCAGAGCCAAAGCGGGAACAGTTTTCACATATTGAGATGCTTTTAATAAGTGAATCCATCTTCACTCCACGGTGAAGCAGTTCTTTGAATGGCGGAACTCCACACACGGGCACAGAGGGACTGGAGCGAGTCTCGAGAGGTCATTTAGACCTTCCTCCCAGCCCAACAGGCAGAAGTAATTACTCTTGCATGATTTCTGACAGCTGCTTGTCTAACCTGTTCTTGGAAAGTTCTTACAGGTGGGATCTCATCACCTTCCTAGGCAACGCAGTGCCCTGCTTCCCTTTCCTTACAGGTAGAAAAAAGGCACCGCTTTCAATCTAAACCTCCTTTACTGCAGTTGAAGGCTTTCACTTCCTGTGCTCTTTCTGGCAGATCTGGAGAATGTTTAATCGGCCACTGCTGTGCAGTGATCTTCTATAGTGTAGTTGGAGACAGTAACCTTGCGTTATCTGCAGCCTAAAGCACCTCTATGTGACTCTTTAATACTGTATTTATGCCTACTGATGACCTCCTTTCTTATTTTCATACCTAATATCATAGGCAATTCGAAGAATGGTACTCACAAAAAGTGTAGAAAATGTGCAGTGGAAAATTTATCAAGCACCTGTGCCAGGAGATGTCCTTGACATTGGTCTGTCGCCTGCTACCTACCTATGTAGAGACTGGCCTGGAAAATTCCTTAAGTAACACTTGGCCATGACATGTGTGAGGCTTGGCTGCTGCTATAGCAGTAGAGGATTCCTGAAAGACCAGTTCTTTGACTCAACAAGTCAGACGATAATTATATTGCTGCTCGGGATAATAGAGTGAGTATATGGGAAGAATTCAGTTCATTATCAAAAGACACAATCATGATACAGATTATTGCGTGGTTATTGTGAAATATACCATGAGGCATTTTATGGTGACTTCAAGGTGAACGGAGCACAAAAGACCTTTTGAAGAAACAGCAGAAATGTGCTGCAGAAACGTATTTCTTTGGAGTTGTTAATAGAGAAGTCTGTTCCTTAAATACAGCCAGCCGAGTGGGGCCAAGATTTCTTCACACCCTAAAAGTAAAGGGTTGAGGAGCCCTGTAAGTATCCATTTTGTCCCTCATCTTGGAATCTCAGCCAGACTCCACAACACAAAAAGACACCCTTAAGTTTTAACCTGCTTATTAAATGCAACTGGGAAATAGATGTGGCATGTAAACAGCAACAAAGCAGAGCTGGGAAATGAGCTAAAAAAATCTACTCTAACTGGAAACATAAATCAAATGCAATGTAACAAACATTCTCTGCAATAATTTGTTTATGGCTGCAGGCTCCAGAGAGCCAAAGCCAGTGTGTGGTTGGCTCAGGGATACTCCACAGAAGTTCGTCAGCCTGATTCGGTGCCTTGCTGGAAGACTGGCCCCAAGACTCACAAACTTGAATCATTCCATTCGGGGGAAGGGTAACAACAGAAAAGCAGTTCAGCATGTATGAGGAAGGCACAGAGCACGGGGAAAAAAAATAAAAAGCAAATGCGTTCTGCTGTTTCCTTCATTTCTTCTGGGTTTAAGACAGTAAAACACTGACAGCAATCCCCACACCTGAGCTAAAATGCAGCAGCACTGTTCACCCACCAAAAAGAACAGTTTCAGCACTTGAGTCACCTTCCCTCCCCGTTCTTGCACCAATCTCTATTTCCATTGTTCTGTTATCCTTGAAAGTCTGGGATTTTTAGTGCTCTGAACTTCTGGCTAGTCAGAGTATTTGTAATCTTCTGCAATTTTGAGCTAGACTCCATGAAACTCAACCGAAACAGTAGAGGAAAGACCTGAAAACTGTAAGTCCCATCTCACCGAGCCCCAGGCCTTCTGCTGATCTCAGCTGTGGTAGTGCTGCTATTCAGCTATCCCCTTTTGGCTAAGATGGTACCTTGTAGATGTTATGGGACTTGCCAAGACTGCTCAAATTCTGTATTTGGAGAAAGCGTAAAAAATCTATTTCTTTATTGGCCACCCAGATAACCAGTGACCTCAAAGTGTGCAGTTGCTGAGAACAGCAAGATTATTACATTTGTATGAAGAACACAGGGTTTGGTACAAGTATCCCTTATTAGCTTTTTTCCCTGGAAATAACAACACAATCATCAGTGTGTACTTCTGCCATCTTTTGTAGGAAAGGAGATGACCGGTGCAGGGGACAGTGAGAGAAAGAGGAAAAATCCCATCCCACCAGGGCAAGAGAACCTGAAAAAGAAAAGCTGTTGGAGAGGTGAAACCTTTAAAGGAGTAACATTGGTGGAGGAAAAAACCACACAGAAAATGAACACCAAATACATTTTGAAAGTGAAAATACCTCATTTTGCTTCTGTGGCAACCATGCCTGTGAAAACCACAGACAAATAATGAGTACAGAGCAGCAAGCGACAAGTTGTCTTTTACGGCTTCCAGTGGTGATCATGGTATAAGAGAGCACAGAATTCTGATGAAAATTGAAAAAACTCAACAGATTAACTAATGGGTTTGTCCTGGTTGAGCTAGAGCATCTGATCAAGTGCTGCCCAACAACATGAATCCATATATGCATGCAGAGGCATGCACAGACATACCCACAATAGTGCTTTGCCAATCCTAATAAGTTTATTCAGTTGCAGTTGCTGATGTTTTCTGCCTCTCTAGTCCCTTGCTGCAGTCAAAGCTGAGGCTGGGAATAAAAAATAAACTTTTTTATGTCTCAAGATTGACTTGCATTTCTTTGTTTCATGATTAATAAACAAGGATAAAACCTAGCCCTCTGGAGGAGTGGCTAAACCAAACAATACTCATTTGAAATCCCCATGGCAAAGTCTATGGGTCTTTGACAGCATCTTATGAAGTTCACAGATTATTTCAAATGAATTCATCTTATATTTGTAGAGAAGGGATCTTTCTCCAGGTCACTCTGCTGTCAAGGGAGGAGGAGCCTTCCCAGCCCTCACAAATTGCAGGTTTAACTTCTCACTCTAAGAATACTTGGGTCTCTCCTTTTGCTCTGTAGCATTTAGAGACATCTTTTAAAGAACAGATATGCTATTTCTTCAGAGGATATATTGTCTCAAGAGCATACCCTGCACTTTTGCAAACTTCAGCTGAAAATGCGTTTTACAGTTTAGCACAGCAGTAATTTATAGAAAAACTTAAAATTATTTCCTTGCTTACAGCTAAGTGGTTGGTACACAGGCAATCAAAGGGTTTTAAAACCAAGTGATCATTTGGGCACAATGAGTGGGTGCGGTGTGGGAGACCTCTAGTAGTTGATACGGAGGTTGATACAGAGGAGTCCCCATCTTCTCTCCAGCCAGCAGAATAAGATGACTTAAGGAACAGGGGGAAATGGTGACAATTTCCTGCACAGGGCAGCAGGCACAACTCTCCCACAACTACCACACCTTCCGAGGTGCTCTGGCATAACAGGTAGGATGCTCTGCAAGTGAAACTGAACAATGACGAGGACGATGGTTCATCTAGGTTAAAGACATCGCCAAGGTTAAGTCAGCATATACCCTGCATAAAAACCACTTCCATAAATTAAAAAAGGTGTCATAGGATGCTCTCTTCTGAGAGGGAAAGAAAGCCCAATATGCAGACTGGACCCACTTCTTAGGAAAGTCTGCTGCCTATCTGGGGTCCAGGTTAAAGATGTGAAGAGAAAGCATCCTGCCCTGGTATGGCCTTCAGATTATTATCAATTATTGATTTTTCATGTAAGCAGCAAAGACATTGCAATAAGAAGTCCAAAGGCAATCAAGAGAGACTTCAGGGCCTTGGGACAACAGATTAAGGTATCAGGAGCACAGGTAGTGCTCTCCTATGCCCTTCCAGTTGTAGGGAATGATGAAGGAAGAAACAGGAAGAGCTAGCAGATCAATATCTGGCTCTGAGATTGGTGTCACTGGCAGAATTTTGGGGTTTTTGATCTAGGGCTGGTCTACTCGACACCAGGCCTGCTGGCAACCAATGGGGTACATCTGTCTCAAACTGGGAAAAGGATCTTTGTGCAGGAGTTAGCAGGGCTCATTGAAAGAGCTTGAAACTAGTTTTGAAGGGGGAAAGGGATAAAACTAGACTCACTAGAGATAAGCTTGGGGGAGGTAGGCCAATGTTTGAGGATTGGTGTGCTAGTGAGGTCATTCAGTCTGGTCCCCAATGTGCCTAGTACACTGGAGCACATTTGAAATGCCTTTATACTAATGCATGAAGCATGAGGAATAAAGAAGAGGCGTGAGAAACTTTAGCCCAATCACAGAACTACAACGTTATTGTCATGAGTGAAATGATGAGTTCTGTTACTGGGGTGCTGTGGTGGATGGTTATAGCTCTTCAGGAGGGTTAGGCAGGGCAGGTGAGGTGGGGGTGTGGCTCTATGTAATGGAGGGGTCGGATTGTATGGCGCATGCGGTTGGCTATGATAGGGTTGAGAGCCGCTGGGTAAGGATGAAGGGAAAAGCAAATAAAGCAGGTATTATTGTGGAAGTCTACTATCGACCACACAGCCAGGATTACAACACCGATGAATTCTTCTACAAGGAATTAAGGGACATCTCTATATCAACTGACTTTGTCCTTATGGATGATTTTGACTTCCCAGACATCAACTGAGAATATCATACAGTGAATACAAAATGGTTCAGGAAATTTCTGAATCATGTTGAAGATTACTTCTTGGTGCAGGTACTAAGGGAGCCAACCAGGAAAAGTGCCCTCCTAGATTTCTTATTTGTAAACATAGAGAGACTCATGGGCGAAGTGGTGGTTGGTGGCTGTCTTGGTCACAGCAACCACAAGCTAGTTGAGTTTCAACTTGTTGGTGACAGGAGAAAAACTGCCAGCAAAACCTCAACCCTGGATATGGAGAGAGCAGACTTTGGGCTGCTGAAGGAGCTAGTTATTAAGGTCCCCTGGGAATCTGCTTTTGAAGGTATTGGGGTCCGTGAGTGCTGGTTACTTTTTAAGAGCTATCTCTTAAAAGCGCATGAGCAGGCAATTCCAAAGTGTGGGAAGTCAAGCAAGTGGGATGGAAGGCCAGCTTGGATAAGCATGGATCTTCTAGATCTTAGGTGGAAAAGGAAAGTATAAGGACATTGGAAGCAAGGACAGGTGACACAGGAGCACTACAGAGACTCTGTTCACCACTGTAAGAAGAAAAATTGTGTGGCCAAAGCTCAATTAAGGTTCAAGCTGGCCAGCACTTTGAAGGACAACAGAAAGAGCTTTTAAAAATATGTTAATAGCAAAAGGAGAATCAGTGATAACATTGGTCCATTGCTTAAGGAGGTCAGTCACCTCACAAATAGATACGTAGACAAAGCAGAGACATTTAATGCCTTCTTTACCTCTGTCTTCAACACTGATGATGGTCCCTGTGATTCCCAGAGTCTTCTGTTGGAAGACCATGACTGATGGGATGATAAACTCCCAGCTGACTCTGAATTTGTTCAAGACTTGCTGCTCCAGCTGGTTGTGCATAAAACTATAGGGCCTGATAGGACCCATCCCAGACTACAGAAAGAAGTAACTCATGTTATCATGGGACCTTTCTCCATTATTTTTCAGTGGTCATGGAAGTCTGGAGATGTCCCAGTTGTCTGGAAGCTGGCAAATGTTGTCCTAATTTTAAAGAAGGGTAAGAAGAAAGACCCTGGTAATTATAGTCGCACTTCTCAGTCTCACTTCAGTTCCTGGTAAAATTACAGAGAAGGTTATTCTGGGAGTTACTGAAAAACACTTGAGAGACAACACAGTCATTGGTCATAGCCAGCAGGGGTTCACAAGGGGAAGTCGTCCTTAACTAACTTAATTTCCTCTTATGAAAAGTCACCCATCTAGTTGACCAAGGGAAGCCAGTACATGCAGTGGTTTGCAATTTTAGCAAAGCTTTTGATACCGTCTCTCACAATATTCTGTCCAGCACACAACTAAACAAGTTCTTAATACGTTGGGTGAGCAATTGGCTGACAGGTCAGACTCAAAAGAAGCATAGTAAATGGGGTTACATCAGGCTAGTGGCCAGTCACCACTGGGGTTCACAAGGGCTCAATTTTAGGGACAGTGCCCTATGTGCACAAATTGTGGGACAAGAGGCTGGAGAACAGCCCCACAGAAAGACATCTATGAGTTTGGGTTGATGGCAAGTTGAGTATGAGTTAAGTCTGCCTTGGCAGCCAAAAGGGCTGCCTGTGTCATGGGGTGCATCAAGCACAGCACAGCATAGCCAGACAGAGGTTATTGTCCCACTCTACACTGCACTTCTGGGGCCCCACCTCAAGTGCCGTGTGCAGTTTTGGGTGCCTCAATATAAGAAGGACATCAAGCTATTAGAGTGTGACCAAGATGGTGAAAGGTGTCAAAGGCCGAGGAGGAGCATCTGCGGTTGTTTGGTTTGCTCAGCTTGGAGAAGAAAAGGCTGAGGGGTGCCCTCATGGCAGCCTACAGCTTCCTCAAGGGGGGCAGTGGAGGGGGAGGTGCTGGTTACCTGCAACAGGACATGAGGAAATGGAATGAAGCTGCATCAGGGTAACTTCAAGCTGGGCATTAGGGAAAGGTTCTTTATGGAGAGGGTGGTCGGTCACTGGAACAGGCTCCCCAGGGAAGTGGTCATGGCACCAATCCTGTCAGAGTTCAAGGAGAGTCTGGACGATGCTCTTAGTCATATGGTTTCGTTTTAGGTAGTCCTGTGAGAAGCAGGGAGTTGGACTCGATGATCCTTAGGGATTCCTTCCAACTTGAGATATCCTATGATTCTGTAGTTTTTTTCAAGCAAAAGGAGCTCAAAATTCTTCAGTAGGGCATTTAAGTCCCAATTGGGAAACTGGGGACCTGAACTCAAAAAGCCTACCATTTTCCCACTGTGGGAAAGCCAAGCTCAAGGATCTCTATGGGCATAATAAAATGTGCTCAATCTGTGAGTCTTTACAAGTCTAAAAAGAGTGATAACCTATTTAGGTGAGCTGTCTGTAAAGATGGATTTATTTTGTGAGTAACGCACATAAGAGTGCCCCTTCTATTCCTCTCTTCAACTTCTTTTGCAGATGTGGTGTGTCAGAGTTGTGAATTACAGGGGGTATTATTCCAAACAAATAAGTCACTCTGTCATGGACAAGGGTGATATGGTGCTTGCAGGTAGTTTCCACTTTCTTAAAGTACAGACTTTTTCCTTAATTAATGAACTAACTAGAGATTTACAATTTCTTGTACAAAAAAGCATCACCCTTTTCTTTATATAGATGATTTAAAGTTGAGAAACAGATATTGTTCCGAAGGCTTATAGCTGTGGCTTAGTTTGGACTCCTTGTCTGTAGTAATATTAGAGATCAATTCACTGCTGGGGGATTGCTCATCCTTTAACTCATGTGCTGGTCATACTGTTTGGACCCATAAGCCATTTCTGAAACTCACTCTAAAATATATGCTCTAGGATCTTTGGACAATAAATGTTATGGCTAGGCATGTTTCAGTATGAAGCCACATTTCATGAAAGCAGTGGTTCACAGGAAGGGTCCTCTTCCCCCAAGACATTTGCTTAATATCCATTCAAATGGAAGGTTTTGGTCCTCAAACAAAACACTCCAGTGTCAGAAATTTTGCTCAGAAATCTGACAATGAAAATTGTTCTTGCTGATTTTTTTCCCCCAGGCAGAATAGTTTCTGAGTAGCTTCAGTGCAGATGCACTGTGTGCTCCAGCACTGTCTCTGATATAGAGAAGTCAGCATGGGTGGATGTATGAAAGTGCTTCAAAGCAAGGTCAAGCCCAGGCACAAGCCAGAAAAACATCTTTTCCTCCTTAAAACCTGGATTAATGGGAGCTCTTCAGTGGTGGCAAGGAAATTGACAGTTACACTCACAACCTTATCCGTGCACATGGGTTTAATGCCATGCACAAGAGGGAATGGGGTTTGAAGAAGCCACCCCTTCCTGGAAAACTGCTCTGTGGCTACTCCAGGACACTAGGGGCCTATGTTTCAATGTCACCACATCTGGCCGTGGAGGTTACTCTGGCAGATGTAATTCAAGAGATGCTTCTGATGACAATTAGCCCTTGCAGGCTGAGTGGTGGCAGGAGAGGGCCTGGCATCAGCAGCACTCTCGACAGGTCTGGCTGGGGCACCGTGTCCTCCCTTCTTCAAAATCCTGCCCATTCCTTGGCAGGACACTAGCCTGCAGTTCTCTGGGGGAAGTCACCCCAACAACTGCCCTGGGACTGCCAAGGCAACACTGGGCAAAAACTGAAGCTGGTGTTCAACTTGTCCCAGCCCAAGGCTGGGTCGAGTGGGACTCAACCAAAGCTGGGCTGAAGAGGCTACAACTGTGTCCTCCAGCGGGCAGCCTAGGTGTTGGGGATGCTATGACCCGGAGTACAGAGAAGCACAGCAATCGTGGACCTCAGATCGTCTTCTCGCCGGTGGTCGTGCTTCACTCCATATCATCTCAGAGGAGCACCCATATTTTCTCAGAAACCAAAGGGTTTGTACAGCACTATGTAATTGAGTAGAGAGTATTGTTAATAGGAACATTTTTCTGCCAAGTGCATGCATGATTACAGTTGTGTAAGCATCAGATTTGTGATGCTAACCCTCCTGAAAAGATCAGGGTGATTTCATGCTTGGTAAATTTATTAATTGCCTTTACCTAACATGATCATTACCTAGCAGGTGGAGCTATCTAATGCACTACCCAGTTGACTACTGGTCCCCACCTCCTGTGTGGCTTCAGATTCATTCACCACTAGCAAATAATCCACAGTGGTGCATCACTTTATTGAAGAGTGCAAGAATAGAAAGCTAATGAAAGCAGAAACTGAGCCTAAAAATGCCACCTATAAGCTAATCCCCTGTAACTGTTTCAGCTCACAGGAATTAATTAAAGTCTGCTCCAATTGTTTGGGTCTTTCACCACTCGGTTTAACACAATTGCAGATCCTTTCCCCGTGTTAAAAACTCCGTGCCTCACAAAACTCTTCAGGATGATTTAGCTTTTCTTCAGTGTGACACACTCCGGGAAATTGGGTCACTTGTCACCAACTGACCAGTGCATCCTTATATCTGCTTCCTGTCCCTCTGGGTTTTAGAGCTTCAAAGCTATAGTTTAAGAATAAAAATAATTAATAATAAATATAATAACAAATATTATAATAACAAATATAATAATAACAACAACAACAACAACCTGATTATTTCCTACTCATGAAATATTTGGTATTGTTATCCTAACTCCGTTTAAACACATTACTTGTTCATCAGGAATAAAAAAATGTGCTGTGATTTGCTGCGTCCTTGGGAATTAGACCCTCTTCCATTTTTGTTTGTTTTCTTCTCACCTCATACTGATATACTTATAATGAGGAATAGATTTATTTCTCATTAACTTCACAACAGTTTCAAACATGTGATCGTGGCTTATTTTTTTATGGTAGTAAATTGGTTCCTTTATACACATCTGCAAAAAAATTATTTGGAAATATAAAATAATTAATAACAAATATTAAATAATCTCACAACTGTACTGTGAACACAGCAAAACAGCTGTACTGAATCAATCCACAGATCTATTTAGTCCACTGCTCAGTTGCTCAGTTTATAACAGTACTGGATGCTTACAAAAACATAAACAACGGAGTACCTGTCCCTAATATTTGAGAGTTTAAAGACCGCCCAAGATTAAGATTGCATGGTTTTTGCTTGATGTCTCCTTTGTCTAACACTTTTTCTCCCTGTTTATGCTTTTTTGGCAGATTATTCTCTGACAATGAGTTTCAGGGTTTGACTCTGTGCTGGCTGAAAGGGGGTTTGCTCCAGGGTTTTTGTTCTTACTTTGTGTCACTTAGCACTTGTGCTATGAGCCACAACAAATTAAGTGATCCTTATTCTCTGTCTCTTCTATTTCAGACGCCTCTGTGCTGCTTCTTTTCCAGGCTGAAAACCCCTTCATTTAACCTCTCTACTTGCAAACCACTCCTCACCTCTGACCACTTCATCTCCCTTCCTCTGTGCCTACTCCAAGGTACAAATGAACCTCCTCCAATTTGTATTGCTGCATCCCCTGCTGCTGCTCTAATAATTCATCACTCATCACGTGCAAAGGCGCAGGCAGCGAGGCCGAGCTGAGCGGTGTGCCAGGAGAGAAGGCTGCACCTTTGTGCCCAGCCCATTGCATTTCAATTAAAGCCCCTTTCCAGAAGGGCCTGGGGTGGGCTGGGTGTGCATATGGCTCTGAGCAGACGGGACAGCTGGCCGCTGGAAAGGGTGGTTGCTGAGGCATATGCTCTTTTGATGTCCTTCCATGCTTTGTGGTTCCAAGGCAACGCAGCACCACATCTGCGCTGCAGAAGCCCAGCATCTCCGTGAAGTGCGGTGGCACCCACAGCTGCAGGGAGCTCCAGGCACCGGGACAGGATGGGGTCAGAAGGACCCCTCCAGGGCAGCGCTCATTTGACTCCCACCCAGGTGCCTGATCCCAGGCCTTGGTGGCAGGAGTTCCCGGTTCCTTGCATGCCCCCGCTGCCCGCAGCGCGGCCCCTCTGATTTCCTGGAAATCCTCCAGGCTGACAGATAGCAATGGGAGCCCTGTTTGCTCCCCACAGCAACCTGGCCAGTCCCTCAGAGGTGACAGACAGAAGCAAGGTGCTGGCATCATCTCAGAGGAGGAAAAGCAAATTTCTGAACTACTTGATGCAGCCACCTAGGAAACAAACTCCTCAAAAACTGGGGAAATGGCTGCTAGGAACATATCAGCCTCCCTGGCTCCAGCCCAAGCATGGTCCCCTGCCAAGGAAGATGCAAAAAAAGGAGGAGTATAAGCAAAAAAAAAAAAAAAAAATCTTGTGCAAAACCAATGTTGAGAATGAGACACATTACTTGCCAGATGCTTTTACTGTATACTCACAGTGTGATGCAGTAGCACACATTTTAAAGATTTAAAATTTTCTCTTAAAAGTAGCAAGAAAATATATTCAGCAACACATTATCTAGAAAATAAGAGATTAAAAGCAATTTCAAACTGAAGATCAGGATCTGTATTCTATTTAAAGCAGCACTTTCATTATTATACATAAGAAATTGCATGAGAATCAAGCTGGTATGAACACAATAACATGCCAAGTGGCTTGACATTTTAATTCATAAATATATATATTAAAAAAAAAGCGCCCTACTGAACAGACAGGAAGCATCCTTTGTAGTTCTAAACACAAACACATTTATGAGCTGAAAGTGTGTTTCAGATTGTATTACAAAGTGGGATTCCATATGGCAGCTGAGGTCCAGAGCTGGGATGACTCAGGAAATCGAGAAGATGAAAAGATCAGCACAGTTTATTGAACAGGTCTGACAGTTCCTGAAGCACCCTCAGCTTCATGGGTTGAACAGGAAGACTTACGAACTGGCAGAGCTGGAGGCACATCTTGCAGTAGCTGGAAGTCATGACTACATTTTTCAAAGACTGCTTTCTGGTGAATAAGCACATACTACAATCCAGCTCCTATTAAGGTTTTTTGTATGTGGGATTTTATATAGGGAAATAGGCAATAGGACATCTGATTGATTACAGCTGTAAAATGTCTCTGTAGAAAGCAAGTAATAAAAAAGGCCAGAAAATATGCATGAAACATATCTTTATGCGACTTAGGAGGTTGGAAGCAAGGGGGTTTTTAGGTGATAAAGAAAGCAGTAAACTCACCTGCTCCTTGTATATGAAAAACAGGTAAACATAGCACTGCCCAAACTGGAAATTACTTGTATCTACTCTTGACTATATTTCTACTCTGACAGCGGTTTTCCTGCCTTTGCTTGTCGAAGGAAAAGCCAATTTCTGTGCAAACCACCAGCAGTGATGTCATGTGGAGGAGGATGCACCTTCCTCCAAAAGCCCTCTGTGATGGGGTCTGGGACGTGGGACTTCAGTCCTCAAAAGGCAGCCCTGCAGTCTGAGTTGAGAGTCCCACCACCCTCAGCAGGAGAGAAGCCCTCCTCTGCCCACAGCAGCATCCCATCCCATGCTGTCCAACAGATATCGATGACAGCCTTGCAGCTAGCTACTGTTGAGTGAGAAGGCACCTGCTTTATTTTGGGATATTGAATGGAAAAAAACATGAGGCTTCTAGTTCTGCTCATTCTTATCATTCCCTCTTTTTGTGGTGATTTGGAATAAATTCATTTCTTTCAAAACTTGAAGAATACAAGGGAGCTTTGTTTTCCCAAAGAAGGTCTGATCTCTGCCTCTTCTTTCACAGCGGTCCCTGTGCACAAAAGACTCTCCCTATGTTGCTCTGTGAGGTTAAGAGGCAATCTTACACCATATCAAGGCCGGATGACAGGATCTAAAAGCAATCAGCCTTTTCAAACACGTCTAAGTGTAGCCAGGAAGAGATGTCAGAATACCAAGCAAAACAATAAACAAAGGTAGGCCTGTGAAAGGTGTGTTTGACTGCAGGCCTATTCATTGCTGTCCTCAGATCGCTAGTGAGCCATGACAAGGATCAGTCTGAACTTGAGGGAGGTCTTTGGGTATTTCTGCAGCATAACTATGGGTTGCATTACCTTACTCATGCAGTTTCCAGGGCAAAGACAGCTCTCTGGAAGGGGCAAATGTTGTCTCTGGCAGCCTCTGCAAGTCCTCATTTCCTACAGTCAACACACAGGTCCTCTGGCTGCCCCACTCCCCAGAGCCCTGCTGTGCTGAGCTACATTGGCTTTATTCTCTGCTCAGCACAGGTACAGCATGCCCTCCATGTCACTTGAGGGACAGTTGCAGAAGCCTGCTAACTAAGGCATGGCAAGCTGTGCCTGGGGCTGACACGCTGGGCAACACCACCCCCAGCCGCTTGAGCAGCGCAGACAGCATGCCCTGGTAGCGGGAAGAGCAGCTCTCCTAGCCTCGCAAGCGCCACAGCAGCAGACGGTGGCTGCTGCATCAACGCCCCACTCCAGCATCAGGCTTGCCATTTTCTGTATCACATGGGAATAGAGGGGGTGAGGCGGCCAAGATCCATGGGTGGTGGCATCAGCTCAGTAGGCAGTCTTTGAGAGGAGAGCAGAAAACGCTTTGGCAAACAAAGGGAAATCATGTACAGATCAGCAGAGCAAATGAAGAAACAAAAGAGCACAGACATAAGGACTTAAGCCCTCTCAGGGGGCCAAGAGATGAATGCAGAGGTTGAGGCAGAGGGAAAGCCCAAGAGCCTGTAGGATGCCTGAGCCAAAGCAAAGCAGAGGAAAAGGAGCTCTGGGGAAGCCACCAGCCCGTCTTGAGCAGGGTCAAGTCCTCACTTCAAGCCTCAGTGAGCAAAGAGGGAGCTCTCCGGCAGCTTGTTTAAGCTTTGGCTGAAGCATGACAAAAAACCAGAACTTGTCGCCCTTGGTAAAGGAGAGGGTGGCTGAGTGACAGTCCAAAACTGAAAAGAGCCACTGTGTCTGCCCTGTCTTGTGTGAATCCATAGTGCTTCCAAGAAGATCCTTCTGGCAAGAGGATTTGAGCAGCACAGATACATGATGATGAGTGCTTGCATTTCTGATTCCCTGTGGGGAATCCAGATGGGAATGAAAATAGCTTGAGTTTTAAGGGCGTTTTGACATATCTATATTTTTACAGTGTGTACAAAGAGCTGTTGATGTGAAAGCCTTTGACTTTTTAACATTAAAGCTAAGCTTTAAGATTCAGCAGAATATAAGTCTGTGTGTTCACAAGGTTTCTGATGCCAAAACACACACAAAATTAATAGACTGTCACTGAAGAGTCCAAAACTTCATGAAGAAAGGAAAATGTACTTTGCTTCCTCTCATTTTCACAATTGTTGCTTTATTTCATATTGTTCTTGGCATTTTAGCTGGCTATCAAAATATCCAAACCCAGTCTTGATTCTTTATTCTTTATTCAGTTCCACAATTTTTATGTGCATTACAGCATCCTCTACTTGGAGTTCTCTTCCCAGCAAGCTCTAATTAAGAGATTTCCTTGTGAGCTTTCTTAGATTTATACCACTAAGCTTGGAAATGAAGAAAGCCCTGGGTATGTGAACTGTCATGGAAACATGCAGCTGGAGGAAGAGAAAGACAGAAGGAAGTCCTAAGTCCACAGAGGAAGAAGCTACAGTTCCCACCTTCTGCAAGCCTTTTCCTCCTTCCTTGGTAAAGTATTTATGTCAACAAGGGAAGGGAGCAGCAACACGGAAGAAGCAGGCTGGAAAGCATCAGATCTTTTGGTAGAATTAGGAAGCCCAGACAGACATCTGCAGCCTTCAGCATGCCAAAAGCTGTCTTCCTACCTACAGCTGTATGCGTGCCACTGTGAGTGCGTAATGCCTGGGAATCACAGCAAGTATTTGCATCTCTTCCAATTTTCCACGTGGAACAGCCCACTGAATGCTTTCCACATCCTTTCCAGCTCTGCATTCCTGCCTGGGGCTGGGGGACACGCTCTCACATCAGCTTTGGGAAATGGAGAAAGGCGAGGGGAACCTGGTCCCAAATTTGGCATTCTTTTTTTTTTTTTATGTCACAGGTGGAGAAGTATACCATTTCAACAAGTTGCTCTTTTAACACACTTTTTGGGTTTCCCTTTTCCTGTCTTGTTTTCTGGCTGAACCAGGTGCAGATCTTCGGCTAAAGTGAATCCACAGAACTCCGACTGCAGCAAAGCTACCAAAATGCCTATTTGTATCACCAGGCTCTTAATTACCATCTTCTCCTGCCATGTTTCTCCAAGATACACAGACTGAGCTCTGCAGAGTCATGATGCATGGGAAAACACCACTGGGGATCCTGGCAATTGCTGCAATGGTTTTTGGTTAACTGCAATCTGACCTGGAGCCTATAATTACAGTGTATTAATATAACAATATATAAAGAATATTCTATAACAACAGATCAACAATGTGTAGGCAAAGCAACAAAAGAGAAAAGACCATATGAGCAGGAGCGAGAGGTCCATGTGCTGGGGCTGTGGATTTTGTGCAGATAAAGGCATGGACAACATTCATTCCCCTTCGCCTGCTGCAAGTGCCTGCTCCTGTTCAGTGCACCCAGAAAGCCACCGCTGGGACCTGCTGGTGCTCAGGATCTCAATGCAGACTGAATCAATGGCAGATAAGTCCAGAAAAGGCCACGGTGGTGGTGCAAGGGATATGCCTGTCTGCTCAGGGAGCACTGATACCACGCTGAACCCCCTGTCCTGTGGCTGAAGGGTGGTGGGGAGGCCAGGGTGGGCACAAAGCATATGGGTGCTGGTGGCTGATGAGCTCTGGTCTGCTCCAGGAAGTGCCTTTTAGCTCCAAATGTCTGAGAAATTTGCAGTCAGTGGACACCCTTTTTAGGTTTTGCCCCAAGGGCTTTATCCTCAAATCAAGATCAAAGGCTGCTATTCATCTTCATTCCTCTTAGATGCAACAAGATGAATTTATTGCTCACAGTCTGTGATGCTGATACAATCTGAAAAATTACATTATTATCATTCTTGTCTTTTTCACAAGGGCAGAATTAGCTTCTAGCATTTTTATTTTATTTTACTTTACTTTGCTTTATATTATTTAACCTTATTTATTTCCTTTTTTGCCTGTGTATAATGTTACTCTGTATGAAATACAGCAAAGACCTTGGCTCGCTTTCCATTTTCATTTTAGCAGATAGACAGTGATCAGCAGGAAGCTGTGACCAGTGTAATCAGTGCCTCAGTGCTGCAGATGGAAGGGTGTCCACAAAAAGGAGATCAAAGAGGCAATTCCTGTCATGGCAACCATTAGCACAGGAAGTCTGGACAACTGAGATGGCGGAGTATTTTGAAACCAGATTAGGAAAGAGATGCAGCTTTTGACATCGATGCCCATGTCTGAGTGTTAATTATGGGCAGGAAGGACTAGCTAGGGAGTGCTGGCGGCATGACACAGAGAGGTTCTTCCTGGTTTCATCTGGTTTATGAGGGCATCTCTTGTCTTAAGGCTGGGTTCAGTTCCTAATTATTAAAACATTCCAGGAAGGTCCTTCTTGATACAGTGTTTTCTAGCATCTTTCTGGACAACCAGAACCTCTCTCCTCAGCTTTACCTTCCCTGTCCTCATGAGAGAAGTGGAAAACCCCAAAACCATCACAGTGCAATCTTAACCTTCCCTGATGAAATGCGTCTGTCTCGCTGTCTGAACAGCTGTCTATCATGGTTTACATGAAGTCTTACATTAATCCACTTACTCAGATGTTTGTCCACAACACGTCAATGTTTGATGGTATTCTCCCAGTTTGCTATTTGCATCAAGGCTATTGAATTGAAATTATTCTTATTCCAGACACCTTAAAGCCTGATCTTACAGAAAAGCATAAGCAGATGCCATAGCGTGAAATGGTAACTAGGAGGTAAAGTATTCCTTGTAGAAATTATACCCTTTCAGTGTGCTGAAAGGGAGCACAAAATATACACTGCCCACATATTTGCACAAGACAGGCATCCAAACATCCATTCAAAGCCAGGTCAAAGTTGAATCTCACAAATCTAAATCCAAAGCCGGATTTGCACAGCTCTAAATTTAATTCACTCTACCAGCAAATGCTCTCAAGAGCTCAGACATCTTGAATGCCCTGCTGTAGATTTGAACTCTAGGGCACCAGACTGCTTTCCCCACACAGCTCTGCAGCAACAGCAACAGCAGAATCGTGAGTGTACGCTGAAGTTGTGCATCTTTGTCCTTTTGTTGACTATCAAGTTATTCTTTCTGAGGGAGAGGCTTTGCAATGTTGGTGATCAGAGTAAAGGGATTCACATTCACCTGGCTATGTAACGATCTGTAAAGGTGGTAGGTAGATGGCTGTGTAGATGAGGGGAGAGCAGTGGATGTTGTCCACCTCAGCTTCAGCAAGGCTTTTGACACTGCCTCCCACACCATCCTCATAGGTAAGCCTAGGAAGCGTAGGTTAGATGAGTGGACAGCGAGCTGGATCGAGAACTGAATGGCAGAGCTCAGCGTGTTGTGATCAGTGGCATAGAGTCTAGTTGGAGGCCTGTGACCAGTGGTGTTCCCCAGGGGTCTGTACTGGGTCCAGTCCTGCTCAACATGTTCCTCAACGACCTGGGTGAAGGGACAGAGTGTACCCTCAGCAAGTTTGCTGATGATACAAAGCTGGGGGGAGCGGCTGACTCACGGGAAGGCTGTGCTGCCATTCAGCGTGACCTGGACAGGCTGGAGAGTTGGGC
>VZSC01013699.1:308169-414424 GCA_013398225.1 Steatornis caripensis | reverse complement strand
GATGGTCTCCAGAGGGCCCTTCCAACCCCTTCCATTCTGTGATTCTGTGAATCATTACATTTAGCTTGAAATGTTTGAATGAAATATTCAGAATATCTGAGCCAAAAAATCTTTGCTTTCTTTTAAAATTTCTTTCGATCTGTAATCGCAGGTGAGTGAGCCCTGACTCCTTTGCATTTTCACATATGGTCCTTCCCAAAGGCTGAAAACTGTCTTAGCACAAGCCTGGCCACAGAAAACAGGCAGTGCAAGATGCACCTTGGCCCCTGACATCACTTCACTCCCCAGTCATCCCCCAAAAAGGGGGAAAGCCAACCCAAGCCTCTCCTTCCCTTGCACCAGCCCTAGCACCTGCAGGACAGAAGAGATACAGCTTTGACTTTGGCCTTGGCTAGCATTTCCATAATGATGGGTGCTCAGGAAACTAGAGGTACACCACAACAGCCTTAGAAGTCAAGTACTCCCTTTTGATGAAATATTAAAGTTACCTGGACATCACTGCTTAGATGGAAGCAGTTGCGTTATCTCTTTACAAGGCATAAAATTATTGTATTGATGCAGTCTCAAGCACAGAGGTCTCATTTTGACATATTTACTTCCAGCCAGCGAGCACGCAAGTAAAATCTTGTGGGAAACCTGCCCTCTCTCCACTTTGGGGGGCAGGACGGGTGGCTTCCCCTGAAGGTGCTCTGAGCACAGAAAAAAATAGATTTATCATGAAAATCAGATATCCTTTGTGCATCATGTCTGAACTACTGAACATGTGGCGTACTGCTGAAGCCTTTACAAAACTGGATTGGAAGAAGATAGAAATTTGGCAAGAATAAGTCTAGGAAAAAAATGGAAAACGAGTTTCTGTATGGCCTATATCTGACCATCTCACTGCTCTTCTCATAGATGCTGTCCCACCCTTCCACTGGAATATACATATAATTGATCCTGAGAAAATCTGGCGTGCTTATTTTGTGTTGCCAGAAGATAATGTGCTATGTGAGTCACGGGAGAGTGGATAATAAACACAGTGGATTTTCCTAGTATTTCTGGTCAACAACTTACTGATACTGCAGCTTGTAATTAAGAACATTACCATTTTATCATGCAAGAAGCTTGCTTGAACTTCTGTCCGAGTATGTTTTCTTGATAATTTCCTATTATATGTTCCTGTTAACTGCCCAATTCCTTTGTTATTCTTCAGTTAAGTGTTCACAATTTTCTTTTCTTCTTATCTTGAAAGGACCAGGGAAATTTGCAATTGTCTTTTGATTTTTATAAGGTGAAACATTACTGTCTATATAAAAAATACCCAGTTGCAATTATGTCTTTGCTGTAATATGTGAGTTTTTGTTCTTTCCTTCACTTCAGACTTCTCCCTCATTTGTTGATTTTGCTGCTCTCAGACTTCAGGAGAACTACATATCTTTAAATATTTGTATTAGAGTAAATATTTGAATCCAAACTGTAAGAGGAAGGAAACAGAGAGAACTTAAAAGATGCAATAAATGCCTCCAAAGGGCAAGTGAACAGCATTGAGAGACTCAAAGCACTGCGGTTTCTGTGTTTAGATGAGGCACTGCACATCCAGCAGTTTGTAAACAGCACAGATTTTTCATCCACAATTCAAAGGGCAAATAGATAACAGACAACAGGCTCTGAAATTTGGAATAATGAAAATTAGCTGAGGTCACCAAGAGTCTCTGTAAGGAGAAGATGATGACTTTTGGAGGACTTCTCTGTCACATATTGTTGATTAAAGGAAAAATATTGTGGGGGTCCCGCACACACACTTCTTGACCTAAACAAAATTTGGTAAAAATACTTGTTTGGGAGCAAAAAACCGACTTCATCTCTACGGCTGCTGAGTGCAGACATCCTGATGTGTCTTGTGGCCATGCTCTTAAGCATCCTAATTCTGCAGAAAACCTTCTCGGTCTGCTTACAGGGAGGGTGAGGTGTCATTTCACCACATACACGACGTGCATGGCCTTACAGCTATTTTGGGCTGTGGAACAAACTGAAGCCATGAGAACGAGCACTGCTGTAAAAGAAATCAAACAACTCAGCACTGCAGATGCTGACTCTTCAACTCCTATGACTTTTTGCCCCCGTGGGTGTGACTGAGGAGGAGCAGGGATGTCTGAGAGGTCCTGGGACCCTATCCAGCTGTTACAGAGGAGCCATGGGCTCAGTTTTCGAGGACAGTGAGGAGCAGGAAGGGACACTGAAGTGAAGCACTGGCAGGAGGTGGCTGGGGGTGGACAAGACGGGTGAGGTGTGGGTGAGCACTGGGACAAAAGGACATTTGACACAGGGATTGTCCTGATGCATGGTTGAGAGGGAAATGTCCCCTTTCTTAGCTCTCTGCTCACTTGTTGTCCCCATCCCTTCATCCTAGATTTATTTTTGTTAAGCTCACACTCGGCTCCAGGACGACTGGGCATGAGGTGGAGGAGGGTTCTGGACAGGAACTGGCAGCTCTCAAACCCTCTGCATGGACACACACATTGGCCTTCTGTAGCACAGGGCTGAGGAACACCACTGGCAGATCATCTTCCTCTGTGCTACTTCTGATTTTGGTTGACATGCATCTATCCCAAATCTTTACAGATGCCTCTGTAAGTACCATCTGGCCAGCCTGATATTTTTAACCAAAGCCCAAAGATTTCTATCACAACACATTTTAGAATCATGCTAAAGATTTTTTATTTCCTTAAATTTCAGTGTTCTTTAAGAAACAATTCAGGCACAACACTGATGTCCTAAATAAGCATCAGATTACTGACCCATTTCCCCCAAAACTTCCAGAATGTACTAAATCATGTCTTGAAGAAACAGTACCACCAGGCACAATGGGGAAGGCTGCATGGGAGATGCAGTCAACTTTGAACAGGACAGACAACACTGTCTGTGACCACCAACATCCTTAGTACCCTACAGACCACACTGCAGATCAGTTCCCGCTTTAGTCTGTTGCACCTCAGATTTACACCAAATCATTCCAGAAACTATCCATTCTTTCACTGATTAGGTGTAATTTCACTATTTCCAATGACCCTCTGTGGCTATGCAAAAGAAAACAAGGTGCAAAGTAGCGTAAGTAGATGTTCTGTTCAACAAAGGGTAATTTTAATCTAAACAATCACGATTACTACTTTAAAACCTATATACCCAAATGCAATTGGGCTTATTCTTGATAGCAAGAACTTAGAATATCTTCAGTTCATACCTGAGGGATTTTCTTTACAGATTTCATACCGAAACTAAAAGTGACAGTTATTATGTTGTTTTTAATAGAATAACCTCAAACCTCATAAGCTACAGTCTTCATAAATATTCATTGTGAAGTTTCTATTTGAATGTGATTAGATGTTAAATAGCAGTGTTCTGAAATACTGTGCTTGGCTATGGAAAAATTCAATTTCACGACAACAGCAAGTTTTAAAAGTTGCGTTTGTCTTTTCCTTTTTTTAAGAAGGGAAACATAATATTACTCAGAATCAATGCATTTCTACCATGTTATCTAGCTGCTTCTGTTTCTCTGAGCACACAGAAACTGAACTTTGGGTGAGGGATTTTGGCTTGTGAAGTAATGACCCAGTCAGTCTGCTTTGGAAGGTGGGCAGAACTCGCTTTTTCTGCTGAAATTCCTATATCAGATTAATTTTCTTAGGTATAGCTGTTGCTAATAAATTGTGTAAAAGAATCTAAAGTCATTTCTCAGTAGACTTAGCACTGTTAATGGCTTCTACTATATTGCTTTTTTTACTGTTGCAGATCCCAAAGGCTCTGTTCAGGTGACGGTTTGGCTATGGAGAAGTGAGCCACTAGGCACTAAATAATTATTCCTGCAGATATAGAAGGTAAAGTCCCCGATCAAGGTCTGAGAAGACAACAGGGGACATGTGAATCCCGAAGAAGAGAAATATTCTAAAACAGAGGCATATATTGTGCTCAAAACAGGACAATCTCTTTTTTAAACTTAAATTTTATAATGTGTGAATCAATCTCAATTTGCTCAAAATGCCACTATTATTGGCTAGTCATGCTTTTGTAGACATATATGGAGAAATTTCACACATATTATATATTAATTTTTCCTGCATAAAATGCCTGGAGGAACAAGAAGAAAGAGCTGCATGGGACAAGTTTTCAGAGTCTTCTCAAACAGTATAAGAGGAAAGGCAAGAAAAAGAATAAATAAATACAGACATTTTGAGGCAAATGACCATCTCAGGGCTGTTCATACAAACAATGATAATGCAGGCCCTCAACTGCAATGGTGCTGCAGATCCTAGCTAGAGGAAAAGTATACTCTGAGCAGAATATGAGAGAAGAACATGTCCAAGAGGAAAAACGTAGGTAAGGTTTGAGTTTAAAACCAGATCTTAATTTACATTAAGAGATGAATCAGTGGGAAAACCCATTCTGCAGTGGTAGCTCGTCAGTGAGCAAGCTAATTGAATGCAGAGAGAGCGAGAGCATGGGTGGCCTCTTTACTCTTTATCTGCACAGCAGAGCCTGCAGCAGCTCTGACATCCCGCTCCTTGCAAACGAAGCGCCTTCAGACACAGCAATCATTTGGCTGAGCCCAAGGAATTTTATCTGTGAGTGCATAACATCTTTGAAACTGATTTGCCTGCTTCTAAGCAGGGCTCGGCAGCATGCCGTGAAAGCAGCTGCAGTTCACAGTCACCCAACCGCTCACTGCCACGAGGGTCCGGTCCCCTGACCATGCAGGGTGGGAGTCGGGTGGCCACGCTGGAGCTGGAACAGAGGTGGCTGCGTCCAACGCACAGTGCTGCAAGCTCCCTAGACAAACATGGTTACATAACATGCAAAATCGTCCCATCTTTCCCCTAGGTTCTTTTGGCAGGAACACTCACAGGAAATATCCTGTTAGTGGAGATAAAAGGCTTGATTTACTCTGTTCCTGATAATGTGTAATTGCTTAATCGCAAGCACATAATTAAACTCTATTGGGAAGGTTACAGTGACAATGATTGCTGAGCAAGATGAGTTCCCCTAGAGAGGCAATCTTTGCATCAGCTGGATTTTTTTATAATGGGAATGAAGGGAAATGTACTAAAAAGCCTGAATGTTTGGCAAGAGCTGTGGAGGGACAGGGCAAGGGAGGCTGGACTCAGCTGGAATGGCACCAACAGAGGGGGAGGAGATAAGCTTTTAAATTAATCCCTTCACTAACTAACTGAGCTGCTGGTGGAAGCAGTCTCTTCGGAGAAGCACTTTTTGTGCACTGAGGTGGCCACCAAGCTCAGCAAGCTCCAGCAAAGATCGCTCAGAGGCGCCGAGCAGCCTCCCAGGTCATGCGAGCACAGAGGCCTGCCTGGCCCCATCACCCCAAGGCTGTGCTGACCTCGCTGAAGGTTGTTCTTGCAGATGGCACAGGGACACTAAGCCCAGCAGGCTGAGGGACCACCAGTGGGCAGGGCAACTCTAGTGGACCCACATCTGAAATAGGAGAGTCAGTGGGGAGCCACAGCTTCCCAAAGCAAAGAGACCACCAGCTGCTATGGTGCCCAGTCTGTTTCCCAGTGTAGGACACTGCCTGAAAAGAAAACAGAAAGCTGTCCCTCCTAGCGATGCAAGGCAATTTTGCAAACTGGTGCGTGAGTCATGACTCCTTTTATTGAAACCTGCTCTTCAGTCATCTGGCAGCCAGTGCTAAAGATATGTTTTAATTCCTTTGTCATGTAAATTCTCTTTCACTATCGCATTAGGCACCCACCACAAAGGAACAGTAGTTTGCTGAGACCGTCAGAGCCTTGTGTGCATGTCCACAACTCCAAGGCTTCCTTAATAACTGCATAAATGAATGAGGTCCTGTTTGCACACGGAAGAGCACTGCATTCATTTTCATCACTGATGATGAAAGAAGTCTGAGAAGTTAACAAAAAACCCCAAAAATCTTTGGTACACAAGAGCCACTGTGTTCCTAACAGAGAGAAGACAGCCAGTTCCGGTTTGGGGGAGCCAGTCTGTAAGTGCAAGTAAAAAGTGTCACTTTTCAGCCTGCAGAGCAAAAGAAGAAAAATCTCTGCCTCAGAAAATGGTGCTTGCTTTGAGCTGGCAAGAAATATTTCAATAACAGGTTGTGGAGGATGTAACTTCAAAGTTTTTAAGTCGACAGGGTTTTGGAAGCAGTTGCTGAGATTTGTATCCAAAAGTGATTTAACTTCCCCAGTAAGTGATGTGTACAAATGGCACACACCACTAAACCACATATGCACGCAATATATGAATTCCCACATTCTTGACTTCCCATTCCAGCTTTAACATTTTTTCCAGTGCAAAAAGAAATGAATCAAGTTTGCAATAGGATGTGTGCACAAATGCCAAAGAAAAAATCAAAATCAGCTGTTATTTGAAAATTACTGAGCCTGGAGTACTTTGTTTAGACACTTAATGCCCTCATAAATCCTGTACACCACTGTGGGTAACCAGCTAAAGGTAGAGTTCTTTAAGCCAAAGCTATTCCGAGTTTGTTTGGCTTTTTTTGTAGTATGACCTTTTATAGTGACCCAGATGGTTATAAAATCATCAGGATCCATGGGGCAAACTGTTCTTCTGTGAAGTGATTTATTGTAATGTGGTAATTCATCCGTTTTAAAAGCATTTTCGTTGCTCCTGCCAAAGAAGAAATGTTGTAGCCAAAATAGAGAAAATGCAGGGACATGCTGGAGAATATATTACCCAATATTTTTCTTTGCCCCAACTTGCTCTGCTAAGAAAGTGAGAATTGCTGGGACCATATGGAAGCAGAATGGCAACAGCCTGCAGTATATGAAAGGTTTCTGCAGCAAAGCAGAATTTCTCTCACTTAGCCTAGAAGTACAAACAAATCATCTTCCTCAAAGTTTTTAGGAGGGATCTTTCTTTTAGGGCTTGTCAGCATAATTATGGCAGGAAAAAAATGACCAAAACAAATCTTCACTTAATGAATGTTGGTAGCTGTCATCTTTAAAATTGTTTAGATACAATGCAGGAGGAGAATGAGACAGAGAAGTGTTACATCTTGTTTAATACCCTAAAAACAACACCATCACCCTGCTAAATAAGAAGGGACAGAATGCAAGACTTGGAAGAAAAACAGGCAGTCATTTTTCTCTTGATGCTATTTAGACTGAGTTCATCTGTACCTGTACAAAGAGATTAAATTGTAGTGCAGGATGTAGAGGCTTGAGCCTAATCTCCGCTGCTGGGGGATTCTCTCTCTTACAGTTTTTTCTGTCTCTCTTCCACGCCCCCCTGAACAGCATCGTGTCTTTCCTGACCACATGAGAAGGTGCCTGTGTCCAATCACCATGCAACATGTAGAGGCCTGGAAGGTTAAGAGCCAGTCTGAAAGCAGAACTAGAGAAGCTGTGTGTCACCTTCTGCCTTGCAAAAGCAGCATAGCCATCTGCTGTGTTTCATGTCTATGACCATATTCTGAATCCCTCCTTTCAAGGGGAAAGGCAGTGCTAAGGGCAGATGCAGGCTGGCAGCTCTTAATTTGCATTCAGGATTTAATCATCTTAATTTGCTTCAGGGCTCAACCCAGCAGTGAGGTGAGGAAAGTAGCTAGTGCTACTAGCACTAGAAAGTGCTAGAGACAGTGTCTACCTGTCCCCTGCCTATTACAGGGCAGGAAAGTGGATCTGAGTGGGAATGGGGAGGAGAAGGACAAATCTTTCAAGCAGAGCTGCATGTGTTTTACTCTCTCCCTAGTTTTCTCACACTTCCATTTCTGCAGGCTACTACGACCTATTGCAACATAGGTAACAGCCAGCAAGAACAAGCACGTTAGAGCTTTTGAACCCAGTAAGCATACCACTGGCAAACAGGCATACCACTCTGTTATTCAGAGACCTAAACCATATAATGTTGGGCATGGACCCTGAACCTACCTGCAGCCTGCTGGTCATCTTTTTGATGGTACTGCCACGGAGTAATCACAAACCGTTTTGAGGTAACAAACCCTCCAGGGAGAAAATGAGAAGGCAGTCCAGTCAGTTGCAATCACTTACCACAGCTAGAGTTTTGCTCCTAGGGGGATGGGAACAGGATCTGAAGTATCAGGGCCCACTGAAATAGCTCATGGCAGATATCAATGATGCAAATGCAACTAATACATCTGCCTGGTCTATAATAGCTCTGCTCCCGTAATGCAGTAAGTGGCTAGAAGAGCAACCTCTCTAATGGCACATAAACACTTTCCAAGTGGCTGTCCTATTAAGGTTATGCAAGACCCAGGGCAGTCCTCTGCAATGTGATGTCAGCTCTGGCTCGCGGCCTGACATGCAGTTACACAACAGGATAAGGCGAGGGGAGAAAATGGAGATGCTCTGGACCTGTCAATTTTTTGAAATACAGCTCAAGCACGTAGTTTCTACTCCCGTCACTGGCAAAATGTCAGATGGGTAAACAGCAGTGGGGGGAGTTAAGGTTGATCTAAGACATGCTGGGTTTTTTTCTTTTCTTTATATTATTCTTGATTCTTCTTTTCATGTATCTGTCCTGATTTTCCCTCTCTCTGAGTCTTGGCAGGGGAGCAAAAGAAGTTCAGAAGTACATAGCTTACGACTGAGTAATGCTCTACTGAAGACAAGGAATGTCTTCTTTTTAGTATTTCATGGTTTTTCTTACTATGTGCATGAGCTGTTATTCTAGAAACCCTCTTGATATTTAGCATTCCTTCCACACTGGTTAATTCACGCTGGTTGCAAGAAGCACGTGGTGGGGATTTGGGGCTGGCATTGGTGAAGATGTGCTCGTTATCACAAGCAGGGAAGTGAAATGTCACTGTCATGTTGCACACCCCAAGAAAAGGGAACAAAAGAATCAACACAAACCTTTTTCCTCACTGCTCATATAAGCCCACTGCAGTGCAGCAATGAATGCTAAACAGATATGGAAGTCTGTCTGAGGTGGAGGAGACCCTCAAGTGCCATCCTCGCAGGATAAGTTGTGGTGCTTTCTCTTCCCAGTGCCAATTGGAAGCATTAGGAGAGACCTGCCAGAAAGCCAAGAAGAAATGGTGTGCTCTTTCCCACATCTACCAGATTTTTGAAGGTTTTTTTTATCCTCCTTCAATTTAAAACCATGTAGGTGACCCTGGCTGAGGAGGAAATTGCTTGGGATGAGTGAGGTGTATGCTCTTCTCAGGGCACACATGAAGCCTTGCAGAAGGATGCTCTGCAGCTGCTCAGAGGGCCAAGGGTGCATGGAGGAAATATGAATTATCTTAGCTGGTGTTGGTGAGCGAGGAGCAGCTCTCCAAGCAGTGAGTGCAAGCCCTGTCCTCCACATGGGTGGGCATGTGAGTGCTGGCCTTGCCAGCAGGCCTCCACACTGCAAGACAGGCAGAGGAGTGGGTTGGCAGCATGACCACTGGAAGGAGAACCAGGGGCCCACAACACACGCCTTCTAAATATGGAGAAAAACAGAGAGAGAAGAGGGACCACTGGCCTCTGTGGTCCAGCTCTTGGAGTCGCTACCAAAAGGGAAGGTCTCTGCCCAACCAAACTCTCTGGAAACTCGTGATAGCCAAGAGCCACATGGAGCCCAGGGCTGTCCTGTTCCTCTCCAAAACATTCCCATTCTGCTACTTAATTTTCTTATTTTTCCATCAGCCTTTATAAAGAGTTTGACTGTTCACTCACTTGCTCAATCAGGAGACTACTTTTGGCTGATGTGTCAGAGTCCCATCTACTCGTACATGTAGATGTCCTCTTTTCTTATGCCTCGATTAGGACTTGTGAGAACAAAGATTAGGACTTGTGAGAACAAAGCTGCAAAACTTCTCAAGACAAAAGCAATATTGGTAATGAAGGTTTGAATTGTAAGCACTGACAAAGATCAGTCTGAACTAAATCTTTTGTCTACAAATATTTCCTACAGTTTTCTGTCTTCTTTCATCTCTGATATGTGCCAGCTTGCATTAATTTCTTTCGATGGTATCTTGGGAGAAGACACCACAGGAAAACCACTCAGCCAAAAATTTCCCTGTAGATGAAGAAAGTCAGACCTGGAACCCAAATGTAGCTAATCTGTATGAAATGGGGAGACCAAAGCCTTGGATTAGGATCCCCTGGAGTTTTTTGGAATGTTTGATCCTGATCCGACCTATATGGCTCAAGCCTTTGTGGCTCATTGCATGTCTTTTTATGATGAAGAAAATATGCAATAAAACCAGGCCTATATGGTCAGGATCCCTGGAAGTAAATACATTACAACAGAATAAATCAATACAGAAAACTGGCTATCTTCCTTTATGCTCAATGTTACTTCCTCAACATCTGCCTTAACTGTCCTTGGTAACAGAATTTTTCCGCAGGGTGTGTATTTTATGCTTTGACAACTTGGTACAAATATTTCATTGTCAGAATTGGGACACAGTTATGCTTGCAATCCAACTACCTATTCCGAGCTACATGTGTCTGAACTTGTGCATGTCTATGAAAAAAAATTAGCTTTTCTTTTCCCCCTCTAGTCCTCACAATTCACTTGGAACCAGCAGTATCATTCAAGCAAAACAGACCTTCTCAGAGAAAAGCAGCTCGTTTTCTACTGCTTTATAAAAAGAACTGGATTACTCTGAAGAAATACAAATCCCTTGCATTAAAAAAAAAATAATCCATTCCACATGAGTGTGAATGCTACCTGTAAATGATAAACGACTGTGTGGAGTACCTTTGAAGGAAGCCCTTCACAAAATCTGTTTGCATCAGGGGATGCAACTGGTGAACTTCCTTCTGAATGCTGCTATTGTTCTAGTCTCCATCATATTTTCTTTTCCAGTCAGGCTCAGATGTAACTTCCCAACCACAAAAAATTGTTTTGAGTTGTCAGCGGTCTAATCCATCTAGATTTTCTTTGTTTACAGGAAGATTTTAGCATCCAATGAGAAGAAGGGATTTTATTGCCAGCACTTAGTCACTGGGGAGCAAAATGCAGGCAAGAGAGTAGATTTCCGTAGGTCAAGGTCCATAGGGAAGAAGAACTTGTTCATGTTACTGGCTTTAGCCTCGAAATAACTTTGTCATGAAATATCCATGCTGTGCTTTGAAAGAGCAGGACTCAAGCCATCTAAACTGAGATGCCATGTCCTCAGCCCCATTTGTATACCATTTCTTCAAACCACATGTTCAGAAACCTCTGTTCACCCTCCTGTCCCATGGCAGGCTGAGCCACACCTATGTCTGTCAATCCTGGCACTAGTTTATCTAACCTGTTCTTTAAGACTTCTGGTGTTGGAGTGGCCACAGCTCACCCTGGAAAGCTATTCCAGCTTTAGTCTGTCCTCACAGTCTAACCTATGACTTTTTTAAGCAGTCTAAGATACTCAGCTTGTGGGAAATGAGATAAGCTCTGCTGACATCAATGAAGTTTCACCATTAAACATGCTTTGAAGATATGACCTAGTACTGTCAAAACTCAATCCTTTCACTTCCCTCTTAATTTTTCTCTGTTCCTACCCTTTATCTCTTGATAGATTCACAGTGTTCCTTCCACTCCCTTTAACATCTAAGCAGTGTGAAAGTGCTGACGCTCACTCCTACATGCCATCATCAGCATTCAGCTCTCTTTTTCTGTTCATATTTCTAAAACTTTCAGATCTTTATCTTCACACGTGCCCACTACAGCATTCTGCTGGGGATCTAAAAAACACATCAGAGGCATTAAGACGTTTCTGAGATCATCTTCCAACCTTGTCTTTCTGAGCAAGAAAACCTTCTCTTTGTGATTCTCACCTGGCTTGCCAAGTTCAAATTTTCAGACATTGCCTTAAATACCACTCATAGTGCAAGAACTCAGTCCATTCCTCTGTTATTATGTATATCCTCCCATCTCCGCAGTGACATCAGTCTCCAATGTCCATTTGACCTGTCGCACCAAAGATATCTTCAGGTTTTCTTCACTTTGTCATTTTTGAATGCACAGCTTTCTAGAGGTGTCCCTTAAGGCTGCTCCGTGCGATCTCAGACCTTTCTTTAAAGCCCACTCTAACTGCAAATGTCTAATTAGAAGATAGGAGGTAGTTATTTGACAAGTTTGAGTACAATTAAACCACAAATCACTGCCAGATGCCCAGGTACACGTGTGCTAACTTTTGCAAGAATGACTTGCCTATCACTGTTGCTTTAATCTTCCCCCTGCTTCTTCTAATTCCCTTGCTCACTCATTTATTAGGCCTTGTCTTGAATTAGCAGTATGTGCAATGCAGGTAATATCATTCACTGTGTGTTAGCACACATGCTCACATCTCTGCATTATTTCCCACCTCTGCCTGGGTTGTTAGTTGTATCAGAAGTCCAGCATGGCCTAGGAGTTAGCTAAAACCCTCACACTTCAGTCTGCATCTTGTCATGACATGTCTGGAATGTTCTTGCTATGTGCTCCTAGATTCAACAGTGCAGAGTATGGCAAATGTCTCGTAGTCATGGTTCAGATTTTGTGCACCAGCAGTGGTGCACAGCTAGGCAGTGCTGGCACCAGCAAGACACCCTCCTTGGGGAAAAGGCTGCCTTTATCTTTTGGCCAGTGGGTAAGAGACAGACATGATGAGCAAGTCTTCCTTAGGTTTGCCCTGAGGACAGCTGACACTGGGGTCTTGCACTGTAACAAGGGGAGCTCTGAATCATAGAATTTGCATTTGGTAGAAGTTCTTGCAGCCTAAGTTTTCCTGTCTTGGATGTCTGCTATGCAGACTGTTTGATTGTTGTTTGGCTGATTGTTTACTTTGGACCTTGATTAAATAAAAATATATTAACATTCAGGACTTACACCAAACTGCTTAAAGGTTTGCAAAAGATTTAAAGACAGAGAAATTGGAAGCTTGTCCAAAAATCTAGTTGGTCACAATCCACATGCTCTCCAGGTATTTTTAGGGTTTGTTGTTGCTAGTTTTACTGTTTATTTGTGTCCTAGCTATAGCTCTACACAGTCTTGCTCTGTCCATTAGGCTCTGCATCTATTGTTATACACGTACGTATTTTGAGCCTGCTGTAATCTGTACCTCTGTGTGCCTTCACTTGCTTTCCTGCTTCAGTGTTTCCTATGCCTTCGTCTGATATAATCAATCACTTCAACAAAAGAAACTTGATACTGATCCCCTGCAAATATTCAGGCATGTGCCCTAACCTAGAGAAAATACTGGACTTGTTGAGAAGGCACTAATAGTGACAGGGCTGTTTCAACTGGAATATTTGCCTTCAGGGACTACTGGAACGACATGAGATTAAAGAATGGGTCAACGTTGGCAAGTGCCATGTAGGAATAGCAGATGTGCTCACTTATCTCAATTGAAGGCACCGTTAGCCTCACATTGCTTCCTTTATCCATCTGAAAAAGCATCTCTGTAAGCAGTTAAACATCAATGAAAGCCAGGCTTGTCTAGTCCTTTCAACTCCTGCAGGAAACAAACTTTCAGAAAGCTACTGAACAATATTGGAAACAATTCTGATTTGGGCCATGAGCAGAGGAACCTGGAATGAAAGCAAAAAAGCTTCTTTCTGTTTTGTTCCCTGCCTGCAAAATCAGTGGACATCTAAACGAGAACATACTGGCAGCGCTGCCTGAGTGCAGGCATGGCTGCGGGCAGAGCCGAGCCTGGCTGCTGTGCCAAGCAGTCTCATGCATCAAGGACCTCTGAGATCTGCTGCTTGCAGGGAGCTGAAGGCCACAAAAATCTCCTCCCCCACACCTTACCCACATTTCTCAAAAGCGGGCCGGATCCACCTAATTAAACAGACTGTCTTCCAGGAACATCAGGGTTTACCCTGAAAATGGAGGAAACTGGAACTGCCACAAGTATCTCGTTATTTGTGTCACTGCTGGGTAAACAGTAGTGCACATATAAAAGCAAAGCAAAATGTAAGCATTTTGTGCCTCTTCTAAGTGCACCTCAACATGCTGGTAGCATTGGCATTTTCTCATCGTGATAGGAGGAAAAACAGTGTGCAAGCAAATTAGGTTTGCTTCACTGTCAGTGGAAGTGTGTTATTATGAGCACAAATAGAGAGAAGAATGCTTTCACCTGCTGACATAAGCTTCGAGAAGGCCTGGCAAAAAAAAAAAAAAAGAAATAAAGCTCTCTGTGGCCGGTGCCTGCTGTTCAAAGAATAATGCTTGACGTGCTAACACAGGTAGCCGGAGCATTATGAAAGAGCGTCACGCACAGTTAGGCGGATTTGGTGGAATTCGGGTGGTGCGTAGGGGTGGCAAGTCTCTTGTTGGTAAGAACACGCGAATCAAAGGAGTTTGATCCTCCATTTAGACAGTCACGTGCGAGAGTGCCAGGGAAAACTTGGTTATTTCAAACATACATTTGAGTTTGGCCCACTGTGTTCATTTGCTTAGGCTCTTTTCTCCTGATGGTTTGAAGACTCATGTTTTGTAGCTGGGCTTTGTTTGCGATGTATTACACTGAGAAGGTCAGAGAAGTTGGAGTAACACCTTGAAGTTCCTCTCTGGGCTTTTTTTTTAATGCTTTCCATCCCCTGCTCTTCAGTTGTACAGGCAATTTGCGCAAGCCTTTAAAGAAGCAATTACACTATTGTTTAGCAAAAGCAGAATGCCAGAAGTGAGTAATAAGCTAAACAATACCACCTCTTTATTCCAGTGGAATATGCATTTATGTAATTTCAAATTTCTGACTTCTAATTTTCCATTTCTGTAGTGTTACAAAGCTTTGGAAACTGCACTGTAGCTTCCGAGGCCCATGTGCTGCAGAAAGCTTTTGCAGTGAAACAACTTTGCTTGGCAGTAGGTTCATTTTCCTATACAATCAGTCAGAGCACTCACCACAATGAGACCAGTTCAGGAATGTCCTCACTCACTCTGCTGTCGCACAGAGCATAAACCTTATCAGTCCTTGCCATGCCAACTGCCTGCATGCCTATCACTCTTTCTAATAGCTCTTAGGTGAAGAACACACTTTACGGTTATTACCTGCGAAATCAGAGTCCTGGATCCTCTGTAGTATGAGGAAATGGACTGAATCCTCCCTGTGGGCTCTACTGATTGCTGTGGCAAACAAAGAAACTTAGTCCTTGATTTAGACCTTCTTCATAGTGGTTTTGCAAATGCTTCAAGAAAATATGGTACAAATTTCCTGTGGTTCTTTCACAGCTTCTGCACTTGCTTTCATCTCATTTTCAAGAACCAGCCGAAAATATTAAGCTGTTGAGTAGTAAAAGTACAAAGTCACCTGCAGGTTAGGTCAAAAGTCCTCCGAAAGGATCATACTAGCAAACAAAGTGAGAGGCAGGCACCAGGGAGGAGGTCAAAACAGGCAAATCAGAATCACCAGCTTTGTCTTCTTAAAGCTTTTCATCCCAAGATATGCAAGTGCATCTTGTCTGTGTTTGGGTGGTGGAGTATTGCCTATGAACACGAGCAGATACACCTTGAAATGCATTGAAGAACACGGACCAGTGAGAGGTTATAAACAGTTTTTAGGTGATGTATGGATCTTAGACCTACAGCAAGGGATATTTTCATTTTCTCTTTTCTTGTCTATCTATCTTTTTTTAACTCATACTTTCCATGGAAACTAAACCTTTCTGAGACTTAAGCACTGACAGAAATAAGCTTGATTTCCTTAAAGGCAGAAGATGCTTTGTTATGCCAGCCCTGACTCTGACACCATGGCCTTTCTTTTTTTGAAGGAAATGACAGTGAATGGAAAGAGTTGCTTACCTTTGTGCAGGGCTCAGCTCTGGTTGTGCTCTTGGCTTCTTCCTGGGAGGAGAAAGACTGGCCACTGTTTTTGACCTTTCCAATGCACCAGGAGGAAGAGAGGCAGTTTAATATCATAAAAACCCCTGAAGGTAACAGCTGTGACCTCCAGTGATAGCTTTCTGAGTGGTGGGACAAGGAAGAGAAGGAAGAAGCAGTTGAGTTACCTCCTAAGATCTGGGGTGGTTTTGGAGCAACAAAAGAGGAAACCTTGTCAAACCAGATGCAAAGTTGTGAGGCCTGGGGCAAGAGAACGGGACTGGAGAGGGGACTTGGAGGGAGAAAATGTTCCTTGCTGGGTGGAACAAGTTTTGATGCTATAGATCTGTGACTCGTTTGAAGTACAACCTTTCTGTATACTGCTGCTAGACTATTGATTTGGGGCTTGAATGGGAGAAATTACTGCAAATCTTGACAACCAACAGTCACTCTGCTCAGATATTTAGATGTGCTTGGGCTATGGCTTCTAAAGCTTGAAGGGCTGCTGCCTTCACTCCTGGAGCCAGACAATGTTATTGTGGAGGTGAGAGAGGTACACTCTGGTCTAGTGCATGCAAAGAAAGAGGATATTACTCATTGCAATTCTGAAGCAGAAACATTTTTGGGAAAACAGTGGTAGAGACTGTGAGCTACTCCATTCCCCTGAGTCTTAGGGCAGGAAGTAATCCAAGGATGACAGAATAGTAGAATAATTTCTGCCCTTCGTTACTATCACAATGTTTTGAAGAGATGCAGAAGACAATTAAAACCTGATGGATTTTCCTCATTTTGCCCTCAGTATAGACAATATGCTTACCAAGCACTGATTTCCCTCCTCCCTGCCATCTTCCTCCACCACATTTCTTTTTTGTTTATAAGAACAGATTGTCCTTGTGAGATGTCTCTGAACCTGGCAATGCCTAAGAAACACGCTGCTCAGTTATACAAGTGACAGTCATGAACACCAAAGCTGGCTGGATACATTACACACCAAGTTTATCCAAAACGTAATTCAAAACAGGCCATTTATTGAGTTCAACTACACGTAAAGCAGAGCGACTGTGCAAGAATGCACAAGATCAGGAAGAAGGTCTTAAGTGGTGATCATTCACGTTTGCACATGTCTTCTCCACTTGTAGGGAAGTACAATAAGCTGGGGATTTTCTTCACCAAGTGCTTTAAGTTGCTTCGACTTACTAACTGCTAGATAAACACAATAAATCACAAGCTCGTTTAAAGGTAGAGTAAGCAAATTTCTCTGATAAGAAGACCAGCCTCTGCAAGGTTATTTTCTTTTGATTCAGTCTTGTTTGCCCATTGCAAAATCAAATCATGTGGCATTTAATGAAAGAGCAGGATGAGGAACAAATAGTACAGCAGTTTAATACTTCTTCCATTGCCCATAGTTGTGGGCAAAAAGAAGCAGATGTTGAGTTGTGTGCTTGGCTACCCAAAGACAACCACACTGTCTTTTGTTTGTATGTTAGCTCTTTTCTCTTGGTCTCACCTCATTTCTGTCCTTAACTACCTTGCTTTCACATGTACCAGCACATTGGTCTGTAGGGCAGGAATCATTGTTTGTAACCCTTTGGGAGCTACTGATCTTGCCTTGATGATAACAACCTCAATTGACTAAAAACAGCCAAGGAAAAAGACACTTGAGTCCACCATGGAGGGAAGGATGAGGCCTCTGGACAACGTGGAAGGAGCCTTCCTTCTTCTGTCCTCAGGCAGCAGAAATGGTCAAGTTAGCCACAGAAGTTGTTGGGTAAATTCGAGGGGGCAGTCAGACCAGAGGAGGTGGGAGAGACCCAGGCACAACATGAAGCCAGTAAGGTCCCTTTGGAAAAAGCAGCCCCTGCCCATGCTGTCTGCCCACGTATGAGGACTTACACAGACAGGGGCCTCAGCACTGCCAAACGCAGAACTTCATGGCTGTCGAGCCTCTCTCAGCCTTTGCTGCCACCTACTAGATCCACTGCAACTGAAGACTTTAGGTTGATAATGAGAATTAAGCTGCACAGAATGCTTAAAATCCCACATTAGAAAACTAGTTTATGACACCATTCATTAGGCAATCATTTAACATCAAATAGAGACATCTCAATATGGCATTTCCATTACCTGGTTTTATTATACTGAAGGATTTATAGAGCATGTACTCCCTGCTGGGAAATGTGAATTCTGAATGGCTTCTTCACCCTCCAAGGGTGTTATCACTGTCTTGGGTTTCTGGAAATGAGTCTTGCATTCAGAGCACCTCCAGAAAGACTTTATCTCATGCACCTACACAGGAAAAGAAAGGTCTTCTCATAGGAGAGGAAAAGTCATCTTGAGCCCTCACACGATTTTGGAGGAAAAAAACATCCCACCAGTTCCCTTTAGCATGGAGTTCCTTAATATGCCAACACTCATATTCTTTTCCATATTCCCGCCATGACAGCTTGGATGCTTTCCTAGAGGCAGTGTGAGAGCCAAAGAAGAATTCATGCTTACCATCATCACCCACTGAAAAGGAAGAAGTGGACAAAAAGGTACTGTGATGTTTGAGCCACTTATGAAATCAACAGAGCATTGCTGCTCTCTTGGGAGGAGGGGACAAGGCCCAGCAGCAGCACTGTCCATGCACAAAATACAAAAAAACATTTAAATCCTTGTGTATGTGTAGGTATAGGCATAGACATAAGCTACAAAACATGATCTACAGCTAAAGAGACTTAAAAGCAGAGGAACAAACTATGAGGAATGAGAACAGGGAAAAGAAAACTTTGAAAAGGGGCAAAAAGGCCTCATTTAGGCTGTTTGAGCACTATAAAAACTCGTTTTACCACTTTGCTGGAGGGAGTAGGACAAGAAGGCAAGTATTATATTATTCAATTGATAACAGTTGCAAATGTGAAACAGATTGAAATAATGAGTCATTCCCATTCTCATGGTCAACTACCAAAGTCTGCTGAGGCAGCCAGTACTAGATTTGTCAGCACAATTTCATGATCCATCGTCCTTAGGGTGACACATGTTATGAGTAGTCAGACTTCAGCCCATCACGTGCAGGAGTTGGAAAGGGATTTCTTTCCCTTGCCTGGCCAAGCGGCTGGGAGTGACGGCGGTGCCACTGCCTCGCTGCCCTCCCTCTGCCAGGGCAGTGAAGATGCCAGCAACATTGCAAAACCCCAGTGCTGAGAAGAAGTTATCGGTGTCACTGTCCATCCTGGTTTTTTGGAAGAGAGGGGTGGAAAAGAGATGGAGCACAATCCTAACCTGGCTTTGAGCCCTTCTCTTCCTAGATTTGAATGTTTTTGGGTGTTCATGTTTCATGTTTTCCAGAGCAAGAAAGAGGAGGAAGAGTGATGGGCAGGAACCAGGATTTGTCTTCTCATATTTTTTTGCCTCCCATCAGTAAATACAAGGGCTTTGGGGATAGTTTCTCAATGGGAACAGGAATAAAGACAGACATCTCAAAATACTTCCCCGTGGTCTCTTGGGTATTTGCAGAGGTCTTGGGTCTTTGAAAAAGCGCAGAGGCAATTTCACCTCTCAGGAAAAAACCAGCCATAACTTCACTGTACCTCAGATGAAGGAGCAGCTCCACTTGTTCATTCAATTCAAGATCAGCTACTTACAGCGCTTTTCCTCTGCTTACCCCAGACTCTGAGGCTGCGGTTAGCTTACAACCCAGTATCTAAACACAGAGGCTCAGCTCCTCTTTCTGCAGCTGCCCTGAATCAGAGGAATCAAAGAAATACTGGATAGCACAGACAATGCAAAGGGGTTGTTTGCACCTACACAGTATCTTTACCAGCTAGGAAGTCTGGTTGCACTTCGGCAGCTTTAACTCCTTGCACAGGGAGTTTCATCATGGGTGCTTGTGCAATGAGGTTGTTTGAAGTGAAAGGCAGTAACACTTTTGACCAAGTCATATTACAACACCATCTCCCTTAAACAGCCACAAGCCCTTAACATTCCCATCCTTCTATTTTATTGTAATGAGGCGTTACCCCTGTACTCCTTTTGCACATATTGGCACGGAGGGGATCTGTTAATTAGCCAGACATTGCATTTTTAGTGGAAGTCTGCTGCAAAAGTCTTGTTTTTCTAAATGTGACCTGTTGAGAGATTCATGAGATCCATATTAATATATGGCACAGTACAACTCCATTGGTTAGCATCCTAAATCTGCCAGATGGCTCAGTAAAAAGATAAGCAGCAGGAGAAAATTCACTCTCAAAAATAGCATTGTGATAGCTGCATTCATTAGCCTGAAGTTCACAACATAAAGCTACCATGCTATGGCATTTTTGAGTACACTGCACTCTCAACCAGGATGCAAGGGAAGATCAAATTTAGAAAACAAGACCTTTAAATAGAAGTTGAGTTCAAAAATAAAGTGTACCCTTGGAAGTTATGTTCCTGTAATAAATTTAGAAACAAGAGTAAAATAAAAAATTTACTAGCATTCTCAGGTGACAGGCAGTGTAGTCAGGTGGACATCCCTGAATATGACATGCTGTTTCAAATACAGACTTCCAGGAAAAACAGGGGCAGGACCACGTCTTCTTTTTCTGTTTATTATACAGTGCTAAGAACATCAGAGATGTGTGAAAAACTGTAAATCTTCATATGTAGGCCATCTGGCTCAAATGGCTTGACAGCTCATATCAATAGTTTTGTGTACTTGCTGGTTGTATCTTGGTTTCCAAGTAATGAGTATCTCTGTGGCCAAATTTTCAAGCCACTTCTTCAAATGAGGCACACGAATAAGTGCCTAATCAGATCTGCTCTGCCCATAACAGTTTCCAGTCTGACATTCCTGGACTGGTTTTTCAAAGCACTTCATGATAATATTCCATCCACAGCCTGAAGAGAACTAGACGAGACATCAAGGCCAAAACTTTTCTAGTAGAAAATGTACAATATTTCCAACATTTAAAATTAATTTCAAAAAAGCCAACTTGTTTACATCAGAATCCAGGGAAGAAGGAAATGAGCATGGACAGAGAAATAAAAAGGGAGTTTATATTTGTTTTGTTTGCAGAAGGGATTTATTTTTCTGCTCATTGATATTTTACTGAGAAATTCCATCCAATGTTTTGTTTAATTCTGAAAAATATTCACAACTGAAATGCAATATTGTGTGAAATATTAGCAACACATTAGCTCTTGTGAGTTTAAATTACAACAAAAATACTTTCTGCAATCTTTCAGCTTGTTGAAGATGTTGAAAACATGTATTTGTTGTTGACCTAGGCTGATTTTTTTCCCAGCTGTTGGAAGAACTACCACAAACCAGAAAATCAATTATTCACATGGCTTGAATACTGTTTTGTTTGTTTTATTTTTTTTAATCTATCTCCACTTTTAGACGGGTTTAAGATGAGACGGAGAAAATTTAGTCCTATGCATTTCCCTGAAAGCACAATTCACTGGATGAGCCAGGGAGAAAGAACTTCCCACCCCAGCACATGATTATCTCTGTCAGGAAACATGAGGACAGACAGTAGTTTTTACAAGATAACGGAAATACAATGAAGATGCTACTCAAAAATGTCCTATTCTTCCTGCTGTATTTAAAGAATTTGCCTAAGGAAAAGAGACAGGGTGGGTTTGTGTATTGCACTTGTGATGTTATGCAACAAGATACATGACACTGCATCAATCATGTTCCATATTATTGCCTTTTTCACCAGTTCATCTCACTGCTTGTTGAGATTATTTTTACAGTTAAAAAGAAAAACTTTCCTATATGTTCTCTTTTCAGGAAGAGAGAGTAACAATGCAATGAAGTTTGTTTTGGTAACAGAAATGTGATGTTCATTACAGGAAAAAATATTTTGTGCTGCATTATAATAATTAAAATTCAGTTAATTCTAGCAATACTTCTGACAATTATTTTTCCAGATATTTAATCTGGCCTAGATGCACCTTTAATTTTGTAGTAGATAGTTTACTCTTTGGGTATAATTCGGAAACCTACATTGGACTCTTTTGATTATTTCAGTTTTTGTTATTGACCTGTAAGAATAATGAGTATTTGAAAAAAAAATAGCAACACCTCCTTATGGGATGTCCAGGGATTTAGCTTCAAATCAAAAATCCGGAGACACAGAAGCTGATGAAATTTTGACACTGTCAGCACAACACTGAGCCTGGGCTGCCAGCTTCTAGGCAGGGGGTATGGGAGCCCTGGCAGTAAGGGCAGCTTTGGATTCCTGGCAAAAATTCTGTTAGAAGTCATCAAAAAGCGATCAGTTTCAAAATTACGATTGTTCAAATATCTCTTCAGAAAAAAAAAGAATGTTGATTTCTTCTGAAAATGAATTTTCTTGGCAATTGGGGGTTTTCTAGAATGGAAATTCCAGCTTTCATTTACCGTCATCATTCTTCTGTCTGTGCTTTAGTTCCCCATTTACTGGGGACAAAGGCACTTTTCTTTACCACAGGGATAGTACTTTTGTGAACATAAACGCATAATGGGCTGTGAAGTAGTTAGGTAAAGAGAGGACTGGAGTGTCAGGGCTACCACAGATCATGTCTGGTAATTACAGGCCTGTCAGTCTCACTTCAGTTCCTGGTAAAATTACGGAGGTTATTCTGGGAGTTACTGAAAAACACTTAAGAGACAATGCAGTCATTGGTCATAGATGGCATGGGTTCATGAGGGGAAAGTCCTCTTTAACTAACTTAATTTCCTTTTTATGACAAGGTCACCCATCTAGTTGACCAAGTGAAGCCAGTAGATGAGGTGGTTTTGTATTTTAGCAAAGGTTTTGATACTGTCTCTCACAGCATCCTGCTGGACGGAGTGTCCAGCACACAGCTAGCCAGGTCCGTAGTACACTGCGTGAGCAGTGTAGTACACTGCGTGAGCAGTTGGCTGACAGGTCAGGCTCAAAGAGGCATAGTAAATGTATAGTAAAAACCATCAGGCTGGTGGCCAGTCACCAGCTGGGTGCTCCAGGGCTCAATTTTAGGGCCTTTATGTTTTTATGAAAGATCTGGACGCAGGAATCAAACGTACATTAAGTTACTTTACTGATGATACTGAACTAGAAGGAGTTGTGAATTCCCTTGACGGTAGAAAGGCCCTACAGAGAGATCTGGATAGACAAGAGAGCTGGGCAATCATCAGCTGAATGAAATTTAACAAGAGCAAGTGCAAGATTCTCTGCTTGGGATGGGGTAATCCTGGGTATATGTACAAATTGGGAGATGAGAGGCTGGAGAGCAGCCCCACAGAAAGACATCTATGAGTTTGGGTTGATGGCAAGTTGAGTATGAGTTAACAGCGTGTCCTGGCAGCCAGAAGGGCCAACCATGTCATGGGGTGTATCAAGGACAGCACAGCCAGACAGAGGTGATTGTCCCACTCTACACTGCACTTCTGGGCCCCACCTCAAGTCCTGTGCACAGTTATGGGCACCTCAATATAAGAAGGACATCGAACTATTAGAGTGTGACCAAAATGGTGAAAGGTCTCAAGGGCCGAGGAGTGGCTGAGGTTACTTGGTTGCTCAGCTTGGAGAAGAGAAGGCTGAGGGATGCCCTCATGGCAGCCTACAGCTTCCTCAAGGGGGGCAGTGGAGGGGGAGGTGCTGATCACCTCTCTATGGTGACCCGTGACAGGGCACGAGGAAATGGAATGAAGCTGCATCAGCGTAACTTCAGGCTGCACATTAGGGAAAGGTTCTTTATGGAGAGGGTGGTCGGTCACTGGAACAGGCTCCCCAGGGAAGTGGTCATGGCACCAATCCTGTCAGAGTTCAAGGAGAGTCTGGACGATGCTCTTAGTCATATGGTTTCTTTTTAGGTAGTCCTGTGAGAAGCAGGGATTTGGACTCAATGATCCTTAGGGATTCCTTCCAACTTGAGATATTCTATGGTTCTATGATTCTGTCATCTCATCTCATCTCATCTCATCTCATCTCATCTCATCTCATCTCTAGTAAAAGCATATGCTGCGTTACGAGTAAGAGAAAAATATGGAAAAAAAACTTTTATAAAAGGGGAAAATAATAGAGTCACAGAAAGAGGAAACAGCAATGTAACAGCTTGCATCTCCAGCTTTTGATATTCTTCAGGATTAAGCAGACAATCTCCTATGAAAAATACACATAAGCGGTCTCAGAAATCTGTTGGATCTACGCATATGCCAACATCTTTGACTAAAATTAGACTTCAGCTTTTGGTTAAAGTACACATTTGAGTGCTAATTGAAAATCCTGCTGAAGGACAATTTCGCTGATTTTTTTTGAAAAGTTGCACATCTTCAAGGTCACATGACTTTCAGTGGGACATGAGGTACATTTGAAAAACAGGCTGAGTGTGGAGTTAATAAACTCATCAGAAATCAAGGGGGTTATTTACAGAAGTGTTTCCATTGAAATAGGCAGTTGAAAGAAGTGGCAGCAGTCACGCTAACAAGAGTGAGAGCTAAAAGCCGATCTACTTAACAGCAAAACCAAACTGACACAGGGATACCAGCAAGGGAATTACATCTATTCAAAACCAGAAGGCAACAGGTAGAGTACCTAAGTTTGGGCAGGTAGAGTAAGCATTAGAGGAGACAGTGGCTAGTTACTCTGCAGTTCCTTGACTGTGAGTAATCCAAATGAGGTTTATTCAAGAAGTGATGGAGAGCACCTCCCTGAGAGCCAGGAACTTTGCCTGTGAAAGGGACCACAAAATACAGAAGACGCACAGAAAGCAACAGCAAATACACAGATAGTGTATTGTCATACAAGCTAATCATACTTGAAAATCAACTTGTGCGTGACAGAATTTCGCTTTTACAAAGGGGAATTCACATTTAGGGTGGGCAAGGCAAAAAGTATGAATCCTTGAAGAAAGGAGGAGATCAGGACTTGAAAGCAAAACGGGTATAAACCAAGCTGACATTATGAACACAGCCCAGCCAGGCACTGTCTCCAAAAAAAGTGGCAGCACTTACGCACTGTTCCAGAAAACACAGCTAGACGTGAAGGGTTTGCTTGCATTTTCCCAATGCTAGCAGCTTTCCCTTTATATGACTTTTGAAAATCAAGGCAGAAAAGAATAAAATCAAGAGAGGACAGAAAAAGAGAGAAAGAAACTCCAAAGAGAAAAATCAGAAAAGCTTTGCAAGAAAGCAAAGTCAAGACTGCACATGCTCCCTGGCTAAAAGAGAACTCAAGATGGCACAAGAAAGTCCTGATAGTTTTCCAAAAGCAAGGGTAAAAAAAGTTGTTAAAACATGCAGGGATGAATAGAGCAAATGAAGAACCCATGGCAAGCACAGACAAAGAGAAATGCATTGCCAGTACATCCTGCCTTCTCTTCAGGGGTTTTTAAGGACACCAGAAAAGGGAACAAGCACGTTCGTTGAGGAAGAAAAAATTCCACCAAAACCCCGTTGATCCAGGAAGACTGCTGATGTATGAAACCTGTTCAAAGCAGGGTACCTCAGCCCCACTACTGACACTGCCGGGCAAGGAAAATTTTGCATGTGGTCAAAACATGGGGACGTTGAGGAGTTTCACACCTGCTGTGGAGATGGTACGTTTCAGGGCATGGTATCAGGGAGGTCCATGCACAGCTCCACTGCTCGACCTGTAAAGCAGAGGGAATGGAGCAGGACATTTCTGGAAGGACAGCCAGAATTGACTTACTCTACTGTTCATGGACGCTTCTTGTTGCTAAGCTCTTTCTTCTTCTCTTTTGCCATCTGAGATATTTATGAACCTATCCCAAAATAAGCCCTGACTGACCCCTGCAGCTTCTTTCCCTTGTGTTGCACAGTGTGATCCCAGTCCATGAGAAACTCCCTGCCTGAGCACGGGGACTGCTGCTCTGCAGACAAATGAAATGGATCACATGCTTTGAATACTGCCCATGTCTTCAGGGCTCATCCTTGTCATATGTAGAGAAGACAAGGATTTTTCATTGTTGCAGCTTTGCTGATGTACTTTTGGATGTCCCCTGACTTACTCAGGCTAGGATGGCAGAATGGACTTCTTCCCCTTACTATCTGATTTTTACTTCAAAATGCAGACTGCATTAGGTGTTAAGAAGTGTGTAGTCTAAAACTTGAATAATCATTTGGCTAATAACTTATACTAGAATAAGCTGAGGAACAGTTTGTTCCAAAGCCAGAAGTCATGTGTTTTCCTGGAAGGTAATTTAGAAATTTCCAAATTGACTAAGACTGTAATCAGCTCAAGAGAAATTAAGTAGCAGCAAACTGTAGACTGTGACCCGCTTGCTATCAGTCACATTATCTGGTTTAAAAGAAAACAAGAAGCAGTCACATGGTACCGTTTTAGTATCACTTCTTCACTGTGGGATTGCATGGAAGCACTAGTTCCTTGGAGCATTATAGTGCATGAAGAAAGTACCCAGGCAGCTAAGTGATTTCCACAGCTTGCTAAGGTATAGAGATTGCACTTGTTTCTTAGAACTTCAATGAAAATAGAGTGCTTCATTTATTCATCAACAGAACAACAGAATGGGAAGGGATGGAGAAATACCACTGAAGGATCACCCAAAGCAAGGAATTTCACCTCATCTGAAGATAGATAACATGAAGTTAAATAGAATCCCAGCATTATAGCACAAACCAGCCCTCCTCCCCCCAGAAACAGCACAGCATTGCTGCAGTCAGTCTCATTGACGGAGGCTGTCCTGTGCCTGAGTAACTGCTCCCCACAGGCTGCAACTCCTTTCTCCAGGCTGTCCTCAGGCATCCTTCTCCAGAGGCTGCTGCACTGCCCTTTTCCTAGAGTTTTTACTCTAGTCCTACAGCTTTTATTCTAGCTCCACAGTCAAGACTCTTTTTCTGCTTTATAGCAATGACGGGTGTCAGATTGTTATCAGACTTTATTTCCTAATTAGAGAGGTGTAGGCAGTACAACACACACAATGCCAATAATGTGGTATTATCTATGGCTTATGGATGTTTATCTAGTACCTGCCAAAACGGTGACTTTTTTTCCTGCCTGGCATAATGTTTTGGCAGTCTTTCGACATCAGAAAGCAAGATCTATCTATGCGTCACTGAAAATCAAAAGATAACACTCCTCTGTAAACCTGGAAAGCCATTACCACTCAATGTTGCACAGAAATTAGAATGCAAAGAACAGGGCAAAGCAAAGATGAGATGTGATTTGAAAGTTCTGTCTAAAGAGCCCAGAATCCCATTCCATCCATGCATGTGTATGTGACGGAAAAGTTTTAGCAGCAACAAGTTTTGCTAAGCAAACAGTAGCAAGTTAAGACAGAAGAAAAGTATTTGCATTCCACTGACATCTAAAAAGCAGTAAGTTATGCCTAGCAAGAAGTTATGAATAGCTTTCATGTTCTGAAACTTTACAATGCTCTTGAATTTTAAGTTGCCTGTATTTCAGAAGATCTTTTTCAAAGCTAAAATGAAACTATGAAAGCTGCAGAAGTGACCTCGTGCTTTTCACTACACCTACAAAAATACTAGTGTTCTGTTTTTACAATCATGTAGCACTTTACCTTTGCAAACATAGTTTTATGAATCCACATGAAAAAAATCTGATTTAAAATAATTTCTACCTAACTGATGAATACCTTGCAGTTCTAAAAGTTCAGTTTCAGTTTTAATTTTTTTTTGTCATCCAGCAATATTGTTTAAAACTAAAGTCTCAGATAAATTCCTAATGTGAATACTGAAAAGGAGAAATATAAACAATAGAGAAATTAGTCACATCTGCTTGTCAAATTGTTTTACATTTTGAATACACATAGAGAAGGCAATAATCAAAATTTCCAGTTTCATGTCTTGCAATAGCTTTTGCAAATGTGCCTGCATCTTTCAGACCAGAGCGGGGAAACAGGTCATAAAGATACCAAATTTTGCAGTTTTGTTGTTAATGGAAAGCAGTGGAAATCTTCTGGACTTGTATCTGACAGGATGATTTAGCTTTCAGATTGTATATGCAAAGTGTTATCCCCATACTCCAAAAAATACGCATGGCAGATCCTATGTAACAATAAATATAAAAAGTAAATACATGCCAAACAAATCTAACAAGTGTTACAACAAAAAAATCACTCATTCAAGGAAGGGTATCAGAATTAGGGAATTTCAGCCAAACTGTATCCTCCTTAAGTACCTAAACCCGCAGCAACATTGAAGTAGGTAAAGATCTTAGGACATTTATAGAAATTGTCTCCTATTTAGTGTGATGTTTCTACCTTCCTCCCACAGAGCTACCACTTGTGGGCTGGCATGTAGAGAAGGAAAGGGATTGCGGATTCTAAAAACAGACCTCTCTTGCACACAAATAAACGTAATTCCAGCTAAAAGGATCCTGGGAGAGACAACAGCAAGACAAAAAATACCACAAACAGAGTATCAGCATGCATAACTTGAGATTGTCTCAACAAATTTTCTGAAGATGTTGGGTATTTGAAAGCTGTATTTTCATTAAATAATGAAAATATTCACAACCACAGCCTTTCACAATCCTAGCTGCCTGGGCAGTTTAACCACTCCACTTGCACGGCTCTGCAAGCTCACACTGCAGATGCTCCTTACCTGATCTGCAGTGGCACTCACGTTTTAGTTAACATTTTTTGAAATTATCTCAATTTATTATTTTGCAACTAAGATTGCAAACAATGTTTCTATTTCTCTGTATGCATGTCTGGTTTCTCAGTGTGATTCTGTTCACAGTTCTCTTTATTCGTCTCTCTGGAAACTCTGTGTAAAATGTCCTCAACCTCTGCATGTGTATTAACTAAGACTGGACTTAACCCTATCCCACAATCCAATTCTAGTTTTATCTATATTCTGTGTCCGGAGTCCCAGTTATATGGCGTGTTGTATAACTATTCGCAACTCATGTCAGTTAATTATTTGCTGGCAAAAGTTCTGTGTGTACTTATGACTCTTCATTCTTTCTCTTAGGGAAAATGCCAGTGCAGAACATACACTAAAATGTGTTCTTACAGTATGTGACTTTCCGAAAGGAAGACAAGCCACAAGGCCAGTCTGATGTCCTTGGTGATCTGCTTTTACCATATCTGCCTTCCTTTTATTAGATATAAGCAAAATTAGATCTGTAATTATGGCTCCTATTATCCCGCTTTTTCTGATCTAGTGACAGATGTTCCCTCTGGCATTTGTAGTTCTTAAGTACAAGATAAGAAAGGTAAGTTTACGATGGTAAGTTATTAACTTGGATTGTCAACACACTGTGTCCCAATAATGAGTGTAAAGGCTAGATGATCAACAGAAGTGGAAAAGGAAATTGTTGTGCCCATAGACACTGAGATTCTAACAGGGATGGAACAGTGCATGTGAGCACATATATGGAAAACCACCAGAGAGCTGCCTGAAAGCTGGAGGTATGTGCTGATCAACATTATTTAGAAACATCAATTTGGCTGGAAAAAAAAGGAAAAAGTTTACAGTGGAGGAAAAAAAAAGAAGAAAATACTAAATTTGTTCTTCACATCAACCCGCTTGGTTTTTCAGGGTTTTTCCCTCCTTCTCAGATTTCCTTCAAGCTTACTTGAGACAAAATGTTTGGAATATAACAAGTTTGAGAGTGACAGGAGGCATGAGAATCCTCTCATTTTAGGAAACAAGGTTCTGTCTTCAACACAGGCAGTTCAGGTTACTCTGTAGAGTGTATGTTTAGGATCACACAGAAGCTCCCAAAGAAGTGATACGAAGCTGCAGAAGACTCAGAGGAGAACATCTCAAAGGAGAAGTTCTCAATATGCAATTACCCTAGAAAATGTGGAAACAGGGTTCTACTTCCAAGACTAGTCAGAGGCAGTAAAGAACCGAGCGGAGGAATCTGGATACATGTTGTCACCTATTTGGCCTTTGGCAATGACAGTGAGGCAAACTCATACCTCAGTTTTGCATATTGAAGCTGGAGTGTTGGTTCCAGTACAAGAGGAGAAGAAGCAGGAAAGAGAGGTATTATGAATATTTTTTTTCTGGTAGTAACACTTCATTGAAACTGAAACAACTCATAAAGATTCCTACAGCAACTTCTTAATAAAACAGCACACAGCTAACATAAAACTCCCAGAGTTAAATCAAGCCTTCTGTGAATTGACCCTCCAGCCTAAGCTGCATCTTCCATGGCCAGTACAGATTTCTGTCTGAAATATGCTTCTCCAGCTGGCCTATAGTTTCTGTGCCAGAGTATGTTTCTGAGTAGACTAAGGAAGGTCTTTACAGACTCACCAGACCACCATCCAGGTCAAACTTCCAGCTTAGACTCCTTCAAAGCTGTGGCAAACAATATAGCTCTTTCACCCCACCTTTAACAAAACACCAGTCATCAGTCACCTGCAGAGGCCAACCACACTAATACTAGATCAGCCTCTAGATCAAAATGACAGCCCTCTGCCTGGCAGATCCAGGCGTGTGACCTAGAAAGAAAATGTAGTGTAGTTGCTACAGGGAAATTCTGGGGAACAAAGAAGAACATAATGGCACCGTAATTTCCCTGTGGTGGTCATGCCTTCCTGCAGCTGCCACTGACACCTGCCTAGTGTTCCCATCCCTGGGGCTCCTGTAGAACCAAGCCAATGGAAGGCCTGGCTCCAGAGTTGATCCAGGGAAGCTGGGAATGACTTTTCCCAAACACAGCTCTGTGTCTAAGACTGATGAACCCCCATGTCCTCTGAATCCACCTGACTCTGAGAAAAAGGGACACATCTCCCACCTTCTCCAGAAGGGTGAAGAACCAAATTGAGAGTAAACAACAAGCATCTTGTGACAAAGTGGTTTGGGTGGAAGTCCCTAGTTGTGACCCCGTGGCCTGGCGTGGCTGCCCGAGCACAGGAAGGGTGCAGACAGGGGGATGGGTGCTGCTCACAGAGCTGGTGGTCGTCTGTGCAGTCGTGTCCTCCAGCTCACAGCAAAAACACACACTGCAGCTTGTCAGGTTGGGGAGTGCTGGCAAAGAAAAAGGGATCAGTGCACAGCACAAAAGCAGGGGTGTGGAATGGTTTGTGTCTGCGTGAGATGATACACACCTGGTTTTGGTTTTGAACTATTTTTTGAGGTATTTTTTCAAGGGAAGGAGTGCGATGCCATCACCTCTCTGCCTTGACTGGAGACCTGGCAGGCTGACCCCTGTGACAAGCCGGAGCAGCGTGGGTTGCGCACTCGAGCTGTCCCACTCCTCCAGCAAAGCAGCTCTCTGCTAAGCAAAGGGGAGTGAAAGGGTGTCCAAGGGAAGGTCTTGTGGGGATGACAAGATCTGTGCATCCTGAAGGATGTTTGATGACCTTGACAACAGCACTGGTGCCTGGCTTCCCTCTGTTCTTGTGCAGCAGCTGCTGGCAGCCGTGCTTCTCGATCCCAGCTGGTGCACCACCGCTGCTCAGCAGAGCAAGGGCAGACGGGCGGGATGTCAAATGGCTCTGCAGCCCTGGTGGTAAAAGCAGCTGGAGACAGAAAATGGGGTGCCATGAGCATGCACGTAGCCAGCTGCGGCTGCTTACGACTGCTGTGGATAGCCTGTGCTGTGAGGCTGGTGACTAAGCAGAGCCGAGTATCCCCATCACAACACTGTGATCCTACCAGTAAACATGCACTCTGCTTCTCTGATCCATGGAGATTTCAAGGAGGGCACAGAGATGCTCTGGTGTGGAGGTGAAGGCTGTGATGACCTGTTTTGTTGGATGTGTTGGTAAATCACAGCCACTCTGACATGGTCGTTCCCAGGGGTGATGCTCAGGGGGGTCCCATAAGCCTGGAGGTTTCTGCCCAGAGCTGCACTTGGGTGTTTCTCCAATGCTCTAGGTGTGATCTAAGATAGGACTTCACAGGGCTACCAGATGAGGTCGTGAAGCTGTGGTAAAGCGTTTGGAGCCTCATTGCCTCTTTAGTGACTTTGAGTCACTTAATTCCTTTTACCTCAGATTCTCAGCTATAAAAGAAAAATAAATATGTCCTACACCTCAAGTGTACTCATAAGTTAAGCCTGTTACTTTAACACATACAGTTATTATGATAATGGTGCCTATGTAAGCAGATAAGAAATTCTGCTGTGTTTAAGCAGAAGAAAACATCATTAAATCATTATCAGTAGAAACGCTAAATATCTTGTTTTCTTCACAAAGCGAGCCATCCAGTGCTGTGATCTAAGTAAATGTATCCCACATGAGCTCAGTCCGCATTTCATGGAAGTAAGCCTTTTTGCAAGACTGTATGTTTCTACACTATAGCATGGGCAAATACGAGCTCCATCCACTCCTACTCCAAGCTAAAAAAGCAATGAGGCTGTATTAGTGCAGATGACCACAAGAGCGAAGTGCCACAGGTAAACTCCAAGAGCAAACCATGTCTGCCTGCACAAACTGATGGCTGAACCATTCCCCTGGCCGTCACACCCACAGTGCAACAGCTTTCTGCAGAAAGTCCCTGCATTCTCCTCTACTCCAGTGCAACAACAGCAGATTTGGAAAAAGTGGTTTGAAGCAGCAAAGAAAGAAGCAAGTGAGAGGAGGGAAGTGTAGCTCTTCTATGCCTATGATGGCTGTTTGCTAACTTCTGTTCGTAGGAATATTGCAGTGCTTTTTACTGAAGTGGGAGGAAGTCGGCTTTAAAAGAAAAAAACAATGTTTAAAGAAAGGCTGTTTGCCTTCACACCAGACTGATTTTTCACAGTCAGTTTCTACGTATCTGAAGCCAGGCATTGATAGTGGGCGCCCTGGCACGAAGCACTTCTCTCAAGTGAGCGGCACTGGCAGCTGCTGCTGCTGTGGACTCCGCAAACAGGGCAGCAAATCCTGCAGCCTCTGTGCAGCCACGGCTCCATCACTACGGACCATCAGACTTGTCCTAACTTACTTTTTAATTTTCCTCCCGTGTTTCAAAGTTCCAAATGCGTTTCAAAATATTTCTGCTTTTGAAAATATGATAACTAATTGACAGGAGTCTGTAGTTTATAAAGTATATTCGGAATAATCTGCTGGCATTTGTTCAAGAAGAAATATGATCTGATGTAAGTGTGTGCCTAAGGAGAGTCTTTAAAAATATTTTTCCTCTTCCAAAATCTCTACTACCAGAGCATTTTATGAGAGAAAAATTTCCTTACTCTTTTTAAAGAAAGACCTATGATTAGACCTCCCCTTTCAATTCAGAAGATTTCTGAGAGAAGGACATTTTCTTGCTTAATACGTTGCTAAAGTATGCTGTTGACAGATACTCTGCCAGTAGTGATTTCCCCTGGGAAAGTGAAGTAGTATAGACTTCCTTCCTCATCCGAGAAAAAAACCCCACTGAAATGTGTTTTTCCAGGCAGCTGGTCAAGGAAGCAGGTGTCAGGCTCATAAGAAAGTCTGCGAGTTCTGCATCATAGCTCCATTCTTCCCTGCTCAGCTGATGGCAACACCCGACTCACACTGAGACCATTCCTTGTGTGAGTAAGAAAATACTTCCTTGTTGCCCTAAGGCACATTTAGCCTATGCTATATATAATTTGACAGTCATTTCTGCTGCAAGTTATAAAAACAACTTCCAGTTCATGTTGTCTTTATTTCCTGCCACAGCTATCTGTCATTCATGGAAGCTCATGTCTCTCTGTAAGTTGTCTGGCTGCTTGGTTTGGATACTTGGCAGGCTTTGCTATATTTTCTAATTTTGTAAACCTCCTTTCCAGCCTTCCTCCTCTCCTTTGTCCCTTGCAGCATTTACATCTATCCCTCCAACTAGTCCACTGGTTTCTGCCTTTCATTTCCAGATCAGTATCAAAATCCCCATCCCATGCGTGCATTTAAACCCTCTGAGGACTTGTTTTCCTTACACACTGGGCTCTGTTATGCTCGCCCTTGCCCCGCTCCTCCTGCTTGTGCAGTACCAGCCTCCTCTCTGTGCTGAAGCACAATCTCCCCTTGTTGAAGCAGCCGCCGCCAGCTTGCCTGCCCGAGCCATCTGGACCTGCAGCCCTCCAGCCCTCTGAGTCCCGCAGTGCTCAGCTCTAGGAGCCTATCTGCACGCCCTTCCCTTCACGATTACTTTCTTTCCTCCCATCGCTGTTTTTCAGGCTGTAAATTGAAGATTACTATTGTGCTCTGCAAAGTGTTTTAGAAAGCAAGCTGAACCAGGCGCTCTACTGATTGAGATGAGAATATGTTGTATTTTCAACCCAAACCATTCTATGATTCTATGATTTATTGTCTTAAGAAGTGTTTGGCAGGCAGGTACTACACGGTGTACCATGGTAACAGCTGACAGAAGGGAAGATGTTATAAATGCACGCACCACACAGAAGTCACTTGAGAAGTTGGTATTTGCATGGGTTACTTCACGGTCCTATACATTATTGTTTACTCCCTTTTATTATTTCCTTCTTTTATATACTCCACCTTTGCAAACAGGAATCAAAAAAAAAGGCACCTTCTCAAATTTGGCTAAATTATAGCAAAAGTCAGATTTATAAGGGTGATTATTGTACGCAAGTGGTTTCCTTCAGTAACGGTTCAGAGTGCCTTTTGTATTTCAGTGGCTAGTGTGAGGTAAATCCCTAAGAATACAACAAAAGGAAATAAAGGTGAAGGGAGAAGATAAAAACAAGTGACACATAGACTTAGAGAAACAGATTTACCGTCACAAACAAAGCACCAAAATCCTGTTAGTGGCCATGTGAGGTGCAAGCAATAAAATAAGAGCTCAGCTTGTCATTTTGACATTAGATCTTTTTTTTTTTTTTAAGGTGCATTGCTCAAGGAACTAATTTAGTCTGTTTTCCTGCAGGTCTGTGGGGTTTGTCTCCTAGATCTTCACCTGCTACCAAAGTAAACCACCTACCCCTAGGCTTGCATGCATCCCTCACCAGGTAAGAGCATGCTCAGCGCTTGGTCCAAACTAGCTACGGCCACACATAGATGCATGCCAGTCGGAGCGGCACTGGAGGCTCGCTGCTCCACCAACAGGCTGCTGCTAAATGCTTAAGAGGACTTCTTATATTTTAACTCCCAGATGTATCGCTGATTTTGTTCTCTCTTCTATCTGGCTACTCGCTTTCATGAAAGTTAAAAGAATTTATTTATCATTAAGACTTCCACTCCTCTTCAAAATATGCCTGCAACTGACCAACCGGCTTAAAACTTACTAGCAAGAAACTGGAAGGAAAATGGATGGAAAGGGAGTTAACAGGATCCCTGAGGCCTTGCTCTGGAAGGAGGCTGTGCTGCTGCTCCAATGGCACCACCACTTCACGTTAATTTTAATGCTTCTCACTGAGCAGGTCTGACACCCCAGTAGTTGCACCCTCCAGGTACGGCCAAAGCATGTGTGAGGAAAGGAAGGCAGCTGACATTCATGCAGTGAGTGGAGATACTAGAAACCGTGTCTGGTTTTTTGTCTTGGCTGGATGCAAAAAATGACTTGTATTTTTAAAAAGATGTAGGACTTTTCTCCCACACTGCAAGCCGAAGCCTGCCTGGTCAGTTTAGACTTGACAGGATGCCCTCAGCTGAGCTCCCATCTGCACAGATGCTGGCAGGTCTATCTGCAGGGCATTTCTCAATCAACTGACCTGAATATTGACGGCTTCATCTGTTCTAGGAATTCTTTCCAATCCTGGGACACCAATGGATGACCCAGCTGGGTCCAAGACACCTCTTTTCAGCCAACTGTGGGACAACTCTAAATAGCCAACTTTACGTGGGACAACGCTACGCAGGTTGAACATCGCATGGTTCTGCATGGTGCCACGCGGAGCCCCAAGCGTCGGCAGCACGCGGTGTCTCATGGGAGGCAGAGGGGAGGGGCCGACAGCAAGTTCTTTCCCGACATGTCTGCAATATACATTACATTAGGAGCAGGAGGAGGCATGCAAGCAGCAGCATGAGCAGCGGGGGAGGCAGGGGGGAAGCAGCTGGGGAGCAGTTCCGGGTGCAGCTCCGGGTGCAGGGGGGGGGAAGCTGGCCACCAAGGTCAGATGGCAAAGTGGGATAAACCTTGTTGAACGGCAGGCAGACTCCGTGCTTGTCCCTTTCTGTTACAGTCAAGGAAAATCTGCTGAGCTAGGTAAATTGCAAGTGACAAGGACATTTGTTCTTCCCCAAGAACTAGTTCATACATGTGACTAAGCACCAGGAAGCAGACAGTGATACGCTTCTGCCTCATGGGAGTCAGTACAACATGGGTCCAGCCTACTTGCCACTTACTTGCAGCTTGAGTACATATAGTAATCATAGGTGGTGTGTCCTTGGCTTTCTTCCCGGAACCTCTAGAGAGCAACAGAATTAGATCTCCAGCGAGCCAAAACCACCAACTTCAGTCAATATTTTGTGAGACTGCTGGCCTGCTGCAGTTTATATCCAAACCAAATCCTGCCAGTAACCTGGACAGAAGTTTAGCGTGTCACGTAAGTGGTTTGCATGATGTCGGCACAAAGCCAAGAATGGGTTTCTCATTTATTTGGAGGGAAAGCTCATTAAATGTTCAATTTCCTATCAGTATGGCCTTTTGTGGGTGATTTTCAATGACAGTCTTAGGCTCCCTGTTATGCTGATGATTCGTGTGTGAGTAACAAGCCCTTTAAGAGATTAGACCGCTCATTTGAAGCCATAGCTGCAAGTGTGAGCGAGAGCTAGCAGCCTGATAGAGAGGAGACACAGAGACCCCTCACAGTTCCTTATGTTATTTTCCCTGTAATTAAAATAAAGAGTCATCCTAGTTAATAAGCTTTGAGTCAAACTTCCCTTTAGACATGATGAAAGAACACTGCCATTAATTAGCTATGCATGTAACTGCCAGTGAAACCCTGGAAATTACGGCTGAAATAAGTAGCGACCCTATCTGAGTGCAGCTGTATTTTGCTCTCCTGCAATGTAAATGCATTTTTTACAAATATGCTCCTGTATAATGCAAGCTTTACTTGTAAGGACTCACTTTTGATGTAATCAAACTTACATTCAAAGCATATTTAAAAGGGTCCCAGTACACAAGCTGAGAAACTATGAGCGAAATTAAAGCAGCAAGTATATGCATCACCTAAAATGGTTTTAGGAACTGAAATGCGCTGTGCTGCAAGAACTAGAACTAAGCAAGGATTTGTATGCATTGCCCGGTAAACGTCTCCTCAAGCAGTTTCCTTGAATTAAACCCAGCTCCCTGCAACCCACTTCTCTTCCACCTTGTCCTTCATGTCATGAAGGGCAGCATGTGTTGTAACCCAGACAGCCACTGCCAAAAGCAATACATAACAGTGAAGCTCTGCCCACTGTTCCCTCCATGGGGTACTCATTTGACTCCCTCTCTTCCACCCAAGCACTGACTTTCAGAAGACTTGTAGGACTGCCCTTGCTCACTTTTCAGATGTTTCCTTCTGTACTGATCTTGCTTGAAATCTGCAAACAGTTATTGGGATGGAGAAAGAGACAAATGCCAGCAAAAATAGACAGGCAGGCATATGGTCAATGAGACTGGAAATGTTCTTCTTCCATTAGAAAGCCTAGCTAAAACAGAGCAAAAGTTAAGTTATTTATGAGTCAGCGCAGCAGAGGCACTCCCTGAGGTGAGAGAAATATTCTTGAACCGCGTGGGGAACAAGATGTATATCGCTACTTAGCCCATTATTTTATCACTCTCTGTACGCTGATCCCTTTTTTTTTCCCTTTCCCTGATCTGCCACCTGGAAAATTGGGGTGTTGATTACAGCATCGTTCAAGAACTTCAAATATAATGTAGCTTTTGAGGTTAGTGAGAAAGGAAGCAGGGCTATTTCTGTATCTTTAACAGCTACAGTAGTCTAATAATTTGCTGTTAATAATAGACTTTCATTTTTAGGCTTAGTTACCTTACCAGACTATTTCTGATGTGTATTTGCACGTCTTAGGTGCTGCTTTCAGCTGTTGCAGCCTTAAGTTAAAGATGGGCCAGAAGTATTGCATTCCTGAGAAACAGCCCCTGTGATATTTTGCAGTCAGAGTATCTGTGTTGCCCTGCGTGCTCCATACTGAAATGATAGGCATATAACAAGTTGGTTGTCTGGCTGCTACATACCACAGATTAGTTGTCATGCCTCGGTCAAAACAACAAAGCATGAAATCGTTTTCCCTTTACTGAGAAATACAGCACGTCATAATAAAAGACATGCTCCTCTCTGCTCTTACAGAAGCAACTTCCACCATACAGTTTTTCTTAGGAAACTGTCTGAACAATCAGATGAAGTGAAGAATATCTGCAATATCTTGTGTCCATAATTTGTCTTGAGTTACATGAATTAAGAATATAACTTGTGTCTCTTCTGTCATAAGATAAAAATTACCCCAGATGAAACCAAACCATTCATTTTTATGGACTCCATCTTCAACAGAGTTTCCTCAATGTCACCACATGCTGTAATTTGCACCTGGATATATTTCAGCTGAAATAGGGCTAGAGTCACAAGTAACTAGGCAACTCTTCCACATATTCTGTGGGTTTGTGCTATTCCAGTACACGTATAGAAAGTGTTGGGCTTGCGAATGATGCTAGTAGGAGTACAACTGTAACAGAAATACAGCTAACACTTTTGCAGATTTCTTGAATGTGGCATTTCCTAATCCACCCTCAGAAACATTCGATACTCTTTGCACCTTTTGCCCAGATATTTAGAAATGTTAATTAGGTGCATAACCTATCTGTGGGAGAATTCTCAAAGGGCATTTAAAGGACAAGCTTTGATGGGAACAAAAACGTACAGTACTCAAGAGGCTGTTCACATCAGATGTAAAAAGAAGTGCAAAACTTCCTCTTCATCTCGTAGAAACACATGCATTCTGCCTCTCCCAGTACATCATACATGAATTGCAAGATCAGAACAAAACCCTGCCTGAGATAAACCTGCAACAAAGAAAAAGTTAAACAAATTTTTCACAAGCGAACAAAAACCTGAAGAATCCAGAGGACAATATACAGTTCACCGAAACAGTTCTATGTGTAATTTGTGAGCCAGTTTTTATACCAAGTCTGGCATAACAGGCTTAAAATGGTTTTTTGTGTCATTATTGTGCCACAGTTTTTATGTGCATTCTCTTGTTCATTTACTGTGCAAACGTACCATAAATCCTTCTGTAACACCATTTGAACAATGCAATAGGATAATGGTAGGCTTGCTTTGGACGTCTTACAGTCGTTGTCACTTCTTATCTACTGCGTCATTTTCCAGATTATTAAAAGCTGACAGTCACCAAGGAATGCCTTGTAAAAACCTGCCTTGTCTGTCATTGGTTGAAAGCCCTTTCAAATAGCTTTCACAGAGGTAATTGCAGTGTTGCAGCAGCTGTGATGGTCTGAGGACATACATGAAGACAGGTCTGTGGGAAGGGAGAGAATTTCTTTTAACACGTCAACTAGTACAGCTGGAAGAAGTAGACTGGGCTTGCAAGGCCCATATCCTTTTTTTCAGGTCAGAAACATTATGAGCAAGACTAAAATCTAAATACAGGTCAAATAAAAGGAAAATGATACTTAGGAAGAAGCAAAGGTAAGATTCTTTTACCCTCACAGTTGATGGAGGTAAAAAGGAGCAGCCCCAACACTAGGAGTATCTTCCTGACTCAGGTTCCTTCTAAGCCTTTCATCCACACCTCCTCACTAGGGCTAGCTCTTTGAACTCAGCAGGCACCCACTGTCCTGTATAAAGCTGAACTCATATCTGAGCATGCCACTGGCTGCATCTCCTCATCTTCCATCAGGAGAGTATCTTCTTATTAATATTGGATTTCCACTTAGATTTATGCATATTTTGCTTGAGCTTTGTTGCTAACTTGCAAGGAACTTTTGTTACATAGAGAACAATAAGCATGCATCACAAGGGACCACTCAAAAATCACAAGTGATGCTTAAATGGGAAATGTGCATTCTAAGGTTACTGGATGCGTGGAGATTTTGGCAGTTGATTTGAAAAGAGAACAGAAATAGGATTACGTATGAAGCAGCAAAGAAAGCACTCAGTGTGAAGGAAGAACGATGGTACAAATCTTCGATAATATGAAAGAAGAAACAGACTTCTCTGTAGTTCCCTTTTATTCTGCGCCTCCACAGGCTTAGCTGCCTTGTCTTTTATGTTTATGTCAACAGTCTGCTGCTTGTTTCAATAGTCTGTTTATTTTTGCAACCCATAAACTCAAACAATACCAAAGGCTCTTCAGAGACTGTTCAAGAACCATGAGCTAGGGAAGCTCAGGAGCTTGTCCATGTGCCAGGGTGAGGGACATCCCAGGGCAGAGCTGTGGCAGTCATTGCACCTTAAGGAACTGGCTTTTGCAAGAGAGACAATGAATGTGGAACTAACTATTTTCAGAACAAAACAGAAAACTTGTGTTCAGCTTGGCTTTTCACATGCTCAAAGCTAAATGACACAACAACTCCCTCATGCAAAGACAGACCACAAAGGTCAGAACTAGAAACGCACTCATAGCCCCTCTGTCACCTAACCAAACTATTCTTCAAGAAGTTGGGAAGATAACCAGGAGAGAGACCCACTAAGGTGATGGGGTGAGATGCAGCCCTGACGGACACATGATAGAGTAGAAGCAAGACAAGCATACGAAGAAATCCCATGTGCACACTGAAAAAGGAGCTACCCAGGGCACACATCTCCATGCTTCATGACGGAGAAGTAAGTTTAGTCACTTTTCGGGTGGTCCTGGCATTCTCCATCCCCTCAGTTTTCTATGCCACTTCATGTACTATTTGGGGCCTCCACAGCAGGGGTGAAGTGGTTCACTTCTCTTGGACACACTGGCTCTGCTTTTTTGCTTTGTTTTGTCTTGTTTTGTTTTTTCCCAGAAATACACAAAGAGTAAGAGAGTGCAGAAAAGCCTCAAAACTTGCCCAAGCCTTCAGGGTCATTTTACTCAATGATGAGAGCTGCCTGGCCCCAGGACAAGGGTGTTTGTTCAAGCACATCAGATTCACCACCCCATATAAATGAAAGTGGCCAGTGCTGGAGTATGCTTCCATACTGCCAGCACACATCCACCACCTCCTTTTTTTCTGTTTCTGATGATGATGTAACAATAGAAAAAACATAAAAACCAAGCACAACTGCCGGTTCAATGTCTTGTGTTGTGATGACATAAAATTCTTCCTGGATTGTAAGGTGAAACTGGAGGATGCTGTTGCTGTAGAAAAACAAGCATGAGTTCTAGATAATGTGTAAAGGAGCCTATGAAATATGTAGCACTGAAATGAAAGTTTTGGATTAAAAGAGAGAATTGTAAAGGACTGATGACAGTTTAGTTGTTAAAAGAAAGAAAAATCTGACATTTTATAAATGATGCTCAGTCCTGTCTCCAGCTAGTAAATCTAACACATGCATTATAAAATTGCAGCAAAAACTTTCAAACCATACTCATGTTAGTGCAAATCCCCTTGAAATGGCAGCCATACCTGGCCAGTGAGTCCTGTGAATAGTTACAGCCTTCTTCCATTTCATGGGATTTGAGGAATCTGTGGAAGTGCTTCATGGAGAACTTCTGAGGGACTTTGGTTTTCAGCAAGTGCAGAGGGTGTAACTTTTTCCCCAGTGTAAGAAGTACTTGCAGTGTGATCAGAAAGAGGATCTCCACAGTAAGTGGTTTTCAGTTCACTAAGAACATCACAGAGAAATAAAGTGCCACCCTGTATTAAGCAGTGAGGGCTGGAAAGCCCAGCGTTCAAGAAGCTTAATCTGACAATGTGAAATTTCACAACAGGCACAGATCTAATTTAAAAGTGATCATCCACTGGAATGAAACAAAACTAATTTGACATTTAGCACCTGCACACTAAAATTGACTGTTACTGGTACGGTTCACTTAATAAAATTAACCATCAACAGATTCCTATATCTAAGAGTACTAGTGTACAGACAGTAATGTGCCTTTGTTGTATTTTTTCACCTTAAACTTAAAGTAGCAAAAGAACCACGTGTTTTGAATGAATGTTAAGGCAGAGAAAAGTGGATTACTTCCCTATAAGGAAAAATCATTTTATTGTTAAACGTGATGTGTAATTGAATTATGTTGTTTTCTCCTCTAAAATATAAGCGTAACTAAAATTAAGTGTGAAATTATGGCAACCTACTTTACAGCTTAAATATATTGTGACTTAAGACCATACTTAACATTAAGATTCAGGCAGTGCATAATTACAACCAATATTTTAAAGAAAGTAAAAACCCACCCAACCAACCAACCAAAGAAAAAGCCGCTGGAGTTAGAACCAGTTTGCTGAAGTGATAATCTGACTTTGGACAGAGTCAGTCTCCTCAGAAAGTGCAGAAAGACTGTTTTCTTAATTTTATTTATTCAGCATGGGTCATATCAATGAGGTATTCTCTCAAAGCTAAGAAACTGCAAGTTAAAAGGAAACTATGCTTTCCCCAAAACAAGATGTGGGAGTCAGGAATCTATTAATTCTATCATCTGAAATAACATAGGCCCTATGCCAGCAAATGTCCAGATCAACAAAATATTTATGGCTTCTAGAAAGAAATTAGAAACCTGAAGAGGAGTTAGAAGTGTAAGTATTTAATTAATTCAGTTCTATAATGTTTTCTTTATTTACAAAATTGTTCTTCTTTAAATGCAGAAACAAAATAACATTCAAAATGAATCCTCAATGTGCAAAGAAAGGTTGAATGGCCCAGATGACTGCACAACAAAGCCCGTCCAGAGTGTCTTCAGAGCCACCGTGGGAACATGGAAGGGACCTAGTTCTGAAATCCTGGATGGCACATTAACATGTTTGCTCTTAATAAAGAGTTTCTAAAAAGAAAAGGGTTAAATATACTAAGGTAGCATGTAGAAGGGCACTCATACTATAGGAAAAGCAAAAAGAGATGAAGGGCCAGCACCCCTACCCCACAGGTATAACCATTTGAGACCATACATGTCCCATGACAAGTCTTCATGGCTATGCAGAGATCTGCCTAAACACTTGGCTAACATTAAAGAGACAACCTTCCTTCTTAGTAATACGGCCCAGAGAGAATGAGTTTCTCTTTGCCTTCTTCCTAAACCTCATCCCACCTTACACTGTAGTAAAAAGCTGTGTGACAGTGTACTGTAATTTTGATGCAGTACAGTCTGCCACGCAAGTGTAAGCAGGGCAGGGAAGATCCACAAGACATGATATGATTCAAAACCTTTGGAGATGATACTCAAGGAGCAAGTCAGGAGGGATCAGGTTTACCCTCCACCATTTTCTCTTGGCTGTGGGCTTCAACCTTCCATCTCTTAGACAATGTAAGTTTCACTTACCTTATGTACTCTACACAGAGATTAGAGTTGCATGTTCCATCACCCAGGCCATGACTCTAGGTGTATTAATCTCATCACCCTTAATTAGTTCATTAATTAGAGGAAAGAGAAGCAGAGTGGTATTAAGTTAACTGGTGCTTATTTGGCAGTAGTTACGATCTTGCGTCTCTAAACATTCAACTAACATGATGATGAGTGCAGGGAAGTGGTTTATGAATATTCTATATTTTACAACTTAAAAAAAAACATATAGTGTAATGCTGCTTCTAGTATGGAAATAATCATTACAAAAATGTACGAATGATTCCCAAGACTCCAGTGTCAATATGCCATAGAAAAGCAAAGCTGAGAGCAAATACAAGTATGGCTTGCATCAGGAAAGTTTCTGTCTTGTTTTATTTGCTTTATTAGAATTAACAGAAGATCTAATCAAAGAGATTTTTAAAGAGAGAAACAGATCACAAATACGCAGTTTCTGTTCCTTGTTGAGCTGAATATGTTTTCATTGCTACATTCAGATGAGAAGCAGCTTTGATTTTCTCCTGATAAGCAAATGGCCTTGGAAAGAACACAGTTTGAGAGATGAGTAGCTTATGTGCATATCTTATCTACTTTGAGTTGTTCCGTGTGGTTTCTTCGAAGCAGATTTAAAGCCGAGAAAATGTTACGGTGACCTAGTTGTACAAACCACAAGTAATTAATTTTGATCGGCACAGTAAGAGATGTTAAACTAAACACTTTGAGCCTCTTCAGTCTATTATGAAAAAGTGAGTGGAGTCACCCTGATAGAAGCAGAGTATTTTCAAAACTGTTGAAACAGTTGGTTTAACATCTCTGTGTTTTGAACGTGGGTGGAGCTATCCTGAATCTATATCTAACTTTAATGCATTAAGATGATCTTTCATTCGTTCTCATCAACAAAAAGAATGTAGCTGTCAATCAGAAATCCCCAGCAGAACAGGGAGAAAGCTGATCAAAACCAGACTTATTTCCCTTGAAACTAAACAAGGAACAATTGAAACCCACTCAGAATGGATCTGAAAGGATGAGGCACACAACAAAAATCCAACTTTTGTTCCAAATAAACAGCATTTTATGCCATGTGAACTCTGAATTATATTAAGCAGTGACTTAATACAAATAAAACTGATCTGTGGAGAGTTATGTAAACATCATACTACAATTAGCCATCATCATTTTCCATTGTGAATGTCTGTAGGAATATCCATTCTTACCACACTGTCTGGAGGCCAGCTACCAAAAGTTATACAAATCCATTCAAGACAAGGAAATCCTAAAGTATTACTTTTCAGTAGTGCCCATTCCCACTGAACCTGATGAACACCAGGACGTTGGCTCCATAGCAGTGAGGCCACATGCATAACATTCACTGGCAGCCTTCATTTTCCGTACACAAGGCTGCTTCCTACACCTTTCCTAGCAGTAGCACGAGGTTAGCACATCAGGGCAGTTTGCAAACTTTCTATAATCTGAATTTTTGTTACAGGCACATGAGAAACCACTAGTTATTGATTGGGAAAAAAAAGAACCTCTTCTTTCTGGACCGTTTTTCTCACATATCCTCCATCCCTTCTCTCTTTTGTCAAGTTGTAGAAAGACGTTTTACACCCTTTCCTTTTGTTCACTTTGCCTGAGCAGACACAGACCTCTGTGTCCTATGGTCCCCTGACCATTCTGCTTCTTCAAGGATGGCCAAGCTCTACCAGCTGTGCAGTTTGGACCATATTTAAGTCCAGGAAATTATTTCTGGTGGCAATGATGGATTTGAAACAGACTTCAGCAGCACACACTTGCCCATCACGGAAAGCCTCTCCTTAGTGTGGGCAATCACTGCTGCCAGTTCTCTCCCAAATCATTTGCTACCTTGCGTTTCTCTCTCTTTTTCTGTGTCTGCTGCCAAGAGAATGCTCCTTTGTTTCTGGTCTTCCCTCTCTTGCATTTCTCTCCTTAAGCCTGTCCCAGTGTTGCCCCTTTCCACTTCCAGTGCCACTGAATCCCTTCTTTTATGTCTTCAGTGGCTTCTTTTTCGCCTTTCTGTATGTTTGAAGCATCCTCTCCACCTGCACCATTCTCTGTCTTTTCATGTCCCATTTCCCTTCATGGTTAGTGGAATGTTTTATCTGTTACAAAGCACCACGAACGCTCAAGCTAGCATATAAATTACACAATGTGTCAATGAAAATAAAGAAAAGAAAATACTGCCACTCAAATACCCACTGCTCAGCTGCCAGAGCTTTCCTTGTCCTTTTAGAGCTTCCCCAGATGCTGACTCTCACTTATACCCACTTGATTGACCTGCTGGCAGTGTAAAAATGGTGTAATGTGGTTTAGACAAAAATCTGAGTCAGGCCACAATTCTGCAGTGCAATGCTCTCTCTGAACAGAGTCTCATTCAATAGCATTTGGGATTGACAAAAAGGTAATTCACAGAAAGAGTGGTGCTGCACCAGGCCTTTGGTATCACAGCTGCAGTTAGTTGCATGAACAGGAGGGCTGTGCCTGATACGGACCAGGAGCTGTTCCCCTGCATTCTCTCATAAGCTCTCCTCATCTTCATGATGGCAGAATTATATTTCAGCCGCTGTATAGCAGCATATGGCAGTAACAAGCAGCAGCTCCTCAAACACATGGCTCTTTTTGTTTCATAACTGCCAGTTCACTACCATAGATAATTATCCCTGTCCCTGTTCCCCATCTCTACTCTTAACATTTCCTCAGACAAAAGCATTCGTGCCTCTGTCCTCCCAGTGTCCAGCAGCAGCACATTCCCGCACTGTAGCAACACAACACACTTGTGTAGGATAAAACACTTTGGCGGACAGAGCTAGTAACACCTCAAAACCTGACCAATGGAACCGCAATAAACAGTACATGGCTCTGACCAATAAAAACATGCTTGCGATTTATATTCTTTTTGAAATGTGCCCAAAAAACTCTCAAAAGCAAACATGCCATACAAAAATAGTATACATTTTTGCTATGCAAAAATAGTACGCTCTACTTCCTATTTTAATGCTATTGAAAATCATCCCAGCTTAACAACTCATCTCACACAGTACAGATAATGGGAAGAAATCTTTGCCATGGGATTGCTTCTGACGCAGGCTTTGTAAGCTTCAGAAAAGGATTAGACATTTGAATAAGGGTCTCCACAGCTGAGATACCTAGTGCCCTAAATCTAAGAGTCCCAGGGAGTCCAGGGATGGAAGCTTTATCTGAGCCTTGTGCTTGGCGTGCCCCTCCTGATTTGGCATGCAATGCCTTATCCTCTCCTAATTCAAGCTTCTCTTCCAGATCTGTTTTCTTTCTATGCAGCCACTTATTATTTACCTAACTCTGAGACTCATTTATTTGATTCCACAAGAAACCAAACCCACTGTATCTTAAAGTGTCTGTTCCATCATAACACAAAGGGACAATTGCCACGGTTTTACCATAAGGCGCAAAATTCTTACTTTACAAGCACCACTTTGCCTTTTTTTTTTTCATTTTCTGCTGCCCACAACTATCTTGTTATTCCCTTTAATTGCCATTCAGAGCATGCAGATTTACAGGATATGCATCATGTATTTTTATCTATCTGGAGAGACATCTAGAACGCTCTTTTGTCTCCATGATTACTAATAACTAAAGGTCATATAGCCCATCTTCCTGCAAACGAATCTTTCACACCTACTGTTGTCTTGTCCATTTCAGAACACATTGTGAATCCTAAAAATAACCAGAAATAAATGTCACCAGAATAAAGGCTTTTACCTCATGTTTAGAGAGCCTATCTGTCAGTGCGGTAAAGCTTGCTGTCAGTATTTTACCATAATTTAACCTTGCATTTTACTATCTATCATCTCATTTATGCCATTATTTATAGATCTTTAAAAAACTATGCTAAATAATTCTTTTGGTAACTGCGTAACTCTGGGGTACATCCCAGACAGCCATTATTGTGAAGCTGTAATTACTAATATTTGCCCTGCGGAAGTCGCTCCTACTGTAGGGTAGACACTGCCCTTGCAGCTCTACCAGAACTGGCTGGATGTGAGCTATTGCTTGAACTCTCAGCTGCTAGTTACCACCACGACTCAGCTGAAGCAGTTAGGATAAGCACTTTTTTCCCATTTCAGGCCAAAATCAAAGAGATTAGCTTACCCACAACAGGGAGGCAGTGTGAAGTGACCTGACTGCCTTGCCCCAAAATGGATTAGGCTCACTTGCGAGATCAGCTGTAAAGGCTAGGCAGTGTATGAAGATGGTCTCTCCCCTTCTGCTCTTAGCTGTTAGCTGCAGAATCTTAGCTTGAGTCTCTGTGTGATTTGCATAGATTCCATCTGCCGTCTAGACAGCACCCAGGAACTCACAGTTGCCCAGCAGGGTGGTCTCTCTCCTAGCCCTTGGCTCCAAGAAATTCTCAGCAATTGCAAACGGTGAGTGTCAGAGGAGCGTCAAAGCCATGCATGCCTGATGAGTTAGAAATTCAGGTCCGATGCAAGCTGTGCTTAACTAACAGACAAGGTGAATAAACTTGATAGGGAATATTGTCACCTATTCACACGGAGCTCTTCATAATATTTCCTTGTAAAGCTCTGCAAAATGGGACTTTACCATAACACCCATAGAAGTACCTAATTTCAGTATTCATAAAACAGCAAGCTAAGACTTCATGGTAGCTTCCCAGTAGTAGACTAGGAACATTTCAGGGTTCAAAATAAATAGCAGCTCAACACTAAGCTATGTGCGAACATAGCAGTGCTATGGAAGTGCCACCATTTTTATCCATATCTCAGTCAGGGGAGATGCTGATACCTAGGGGTCTGTCTACATTGCGTGGTGGAAAACAGTACATAAATTTTCAAACATCAAACATGTTAACTGCAAAGAGAGAGGTGCACAGTCACCTCAGCATGGTAGGATAAGCATAGAAAATACACATGTTTCCAGGACTGCTTTTGGTAACAGAACTGGTATCTTTTCTTGGCACTGAACTGATTGCACAGCTTCCATTACACTGGGTAGACAAGCCCAAACATCTTTTATAGTAACTGCTGGTAAGTGTGGACATTTTAGCGGAGACTGTTGTGCCCCTGCATTGAAGAGGATACTGCTACAGCAGGCACATCATCACAAATGACACCAAATTCCATGAGACTGTCGATGTGCTGTAGCAGTCACCACTGTCATACCCCTGTCCCTCTTGGAGCCACTAGCACCTGCTCAGTGATATCCTGCTTTGGCTTAATGCTATTCTTGCTGGGTGACAAAACTACCACTCACTCTGATGGATTCATAGCTAGATTTGTGCTGAGCACTAACCCAAATTCACAAACTCTGAATTTCCACCTTCACTGCTGAAATGGAGAGCTCTGCTGGAGTCAGAAGCAGGATGCCTACCACTCTTACCAAGGTTTGCTGGCCTTGTGTTCCCAGTGGAGCTGGAGAAAATGTCAATCACATGGTTATCTGAGAGCTATGCTCTCCTGCAAAGAGGTTAGTTATTCCTCTGACTTATTCCAGGTTCAGCTGGATCCTGAAAGCTACCCTGTACCTGCCTGATGCCAGCATTACTAAATTCATTCTAGTATTCACTCTAGTGGAAATGTAGCAAGTTACATGGTGATATTGCCAGCCATCTAGACATGAATAATGCAGAGATTTTAGTTGCAATCACCACATCTTAACTTCCTGAGCTAAGACATGTCATAAAAAGTGTTAAGAAAACCCATTAGACAGTTAATTCTCTGTTTTTTATACAGACTTTAGTTTTTACTAAGGCTCAGCCCTCACAGAACAAGTTGTCTGGGAAGGATAAATCTCTGAATCTGCTTCTGTGCTTGAGGAAGTGTAGGGACAACTCCATCAGTCTGTTGCTGTGGGACACTTGGCAGCACTACAGCCCCGCTGTTGTTCAGGTAGAACAGCCTAGCAACATCAGGCATTAAGGAAAGGATTGTTTCTGTTCCTCTTCAAGGAAAAATCCTTGCCTAGTTGCTCATGAGTAAGTGCCATCTGTCCTTTCCCCCACCCTAATGCCCCAGCTCCCTGCTGTGTCAAACAGAGCAGTGCTCAGTTGCCTTTTCACAGCAAGAGCATCAGTATCATTAAAAGGTCTGCAATGGCCTTTTAAGTTCAACAACAGACTTTCAAACTATAGCCTGGACTAAAAACATGCACAGACTTCACCGTATGTCATCAGGTGGAAGATTTTCCTGTTTTCAGACCTTCCTCACGATGGAGAGTAATTATTATGATTACATGGCAGAGATACAGCAGCAGAGACACACACTACATCTGTGAGTCATTCACAGCAGTAGAGTTAGCAGAGACACAGCCTGGATAAAGGGATTAGCAGGGCAAGACAGATAAATGTCTTGGGAGTGCACACACGTGTGTGTGCTCATTAGGTGTCAAAATAGATAATGAAGGATTACATTGTATTAAGAAGATCAAGCAGGACTTAGGGCACATTCATGTCAGCTGCACTGGTAAATTGATCACAGCACCTAGAAAGTACTTTCCTCTCTCCCGTCCACCACACATTTTCGCTGTTGTTAACTGGAAAGCCTCAAAGCCAAAACCAGAAGATTAGGCAAAAGAATTTATGTCTGTACATTTCAAAATTTCATAGAAGTATTCAAGACTATTGCAGTGTATTAATACAGAAACACCTAAGACAGTGCTATATATTTCTTCTCTTCCATTTCCTGAAAGTCAGCATGAAAAAACTTTCCTTCCTTCCTTTCTTCTGTCCTGGAACAGTTTTTTTTCTATTAATAATCATATGCCCACATGGGGAGGGTCAGGTATGTGACTGAGGGTCAGGTATCCCTCGTGGCAACTGCAGACTGGAATCACTAACCATGCAAAGCAAATTCCTGAGAGAGGGACAGGAATATGTACCAGTGTTTACTTTTTTGATACATACACCAAATGGCAGCTGGGCAGGGCACTCAACAATCTTTGTTCTCTGCTTCATTTTCGCTATTTTTTCAGTATAGCTGTGCATTGCAGACTGTGTGTCGGAACTGAGTAACAGTTCCCCTCAGGTTTTTCTTCAGTTTTGTTTTATAAAAGTCTCCTTTAGGTAAACTATGCTCTTGCGTGATCTTTGTTATATACTCCTTTTGCAATCAGAAGCAAGGTGATAAAACTAAGGCTGTTTCTATAAGGATATTAATATCACACAACAAAATACCTACCGTATTGTGGGCAAATGAAATATTTGTAAATAGTTTGCATCTACCAAATTTCAGTGTATTTTCTATTTGTTACATATCCTACTACCGTGTTCAGCTATAGTTCAGCTGCCATGGAATGGAAGCAGCAATAGTCAGAGACAGTGCCTGCGTGGAGACAGAACAGGGGTTTTAAATAAAGTCAATAGAGATCAGCATCCAGTAACGCTCTGCACCGAATCTCAGAGTACAATTCTTTGTGCTTTCTCCTACCAGTTTTAAAAATGTATGATGGTGTTATTTGGTACATATAGTGTATGTTCACAGCTAAACACCCATAAAGCTTTCACATCACCTTATCATGCATTTCTTAAGTGTTCTGTCTTTGAGAAGCGTGCAGTGTCCGTACCAGTTGGGAGTGTGTGGCTGTTGGTGCCTCTGGCACAAAGCAATCTCATTAACTTTTCATGCTCATCAAGAGCTGCCCTACACCCACACATCTGAACAAATGAACATGAACAACTCCAGCAGTTCTGATTCTAATCAGAAACGTAACAAGAAGGGACAAGTGTTTTTCCTCCTGAAGCAGGAGGTGAGCCTCTCAAGAGTCTGTGGGGATGCACAAGGCTGATCCTCCTCTGCGACCGTCTTACACCTGACACGGTGTGATCCACAGGGTGGAATCTGTGAGATTAATTCAGCGTTTGTGCTCTTTTTTATTCACACAGATAAAAACTGGGAATAACTCCACTGGAGAAATGTAGTTACAGCAGCGTAATTAAGAGAAGAACTATGCCCTGGGCCTCCACACTGACCCGTATCCCCAGCGGGAGAAAATGTTGGCCTGAACCATCATGCCAAAACTGAATGCAAACCTGCGGTAGGGAGGGTTTTGCTGTCTGCCCACGGCAGAGGGTGTGTGTTGGCAGCCCGAGCTATGGGGGAGGCACTCCTCACACCGCACCCCCATCACAACGGCTTCATGTGGCTGCGGCAGCTGAGGGAAGGAGGGAGGGAGGCAGGGCCTCTGCACACAGCACATTTAAAATGTCACTGAGTAGGTTTCAGCTGAACTGCACAGAAATAATGTAATTCCACTCCTACTCTAAGAGGATAGCATATATTGTTCTTTCTCTTCATCTATTTCCCCTGAAAGCTTTCTGCACCCAGTTGCATTAATGAACACTAAACTGATGATGACGCAGATCAGATCAATATGGACGGATGCAGAATTAGGTCATTCTGACGGAGAGCAGGCCCAGCCGCTCAAAGAGCACTCTGCCAGATGAGAGGCAGCGAGCCGAGCCCTTGTCCCTTGCTTTCGCTTTTCTTATGCGATATGCATGAGGGTGAAATGCATGCTAGCAGTGCATTTTGCAGAGACAGAAACTTTCTCTGGATGTGAGCTTAAAACACAAGTACTTTGTACACTAAAGCACCAATACTTGGCCCCTGTCTGCAGTTGTTGAGCCCCCTAACAGCTAGGTAAGAGCTGTTCTTTACAAGCAAGGATGAGGGCCAATTTGGGAAAAGGAGACCAAGATCTGTTCGTATATTCTGTGCAGGGAAGTAATAAGTCTTCAAGACTGGGAGAAGAGCAAGAGTGAAGCCAAAGGGATCTGTCTCTGGATAGATTCATTGTTACATCCTGTCTTCTGTCCTCAGTGAGGTGGGTAGGACAAACTGGAAAGTGCAAAGGAGTCCAGAGGATCAGCTATTGAAGAAAGAGCTATTTTAGATGGAGCCATCTTAGAGCAGAGCTATCAGGAGCAGGCAGGGGCTGAAGAGCAGGTCTGAGGTGAACCTTGTTGCTTCATGGTATTTCTATGCCGGCATCTCAACCTCCCAGAGAGCAGCCCAAGTTTTGATATTAAAGGCCATGAGCTTTATTTCTGAGCAAGCTGGAAAAGGCATGTTTCTGAACTTTACCTCAGAGTTACACTAAAAACTCCAGGAAGATATCTTGTGCTGAGGGTATGATATACTTCATTAATAATAAAAAAGATATAAAGTCTGAAACCGTTACCCAGCAACACTGCAAATGTGTCAGGTATTTTGGCACACAAAGCTACTGTTAAGCTGGTACAGCCACCTCCTCATACCTTACAGTAGCAACTAAAAACAAAAGTACTGAGAAAAAGCAGGAGCTTCTTGGAGTACTACAGGCCCCCACAAGCTAAGGGACTTTAGGGGACTGTGGCAGTAATGCATTTCTATTGCCCTGACCATGGTGCCACCATAAACTGCACAGACTGTGAATGAAGGGCACGCCAGTGTTTGGGATCTCCACCCTGTCTAAGCTCTCAGCAGTGCAGACAAAAGGGGAAGTTGATATCGACTACGAGGGCTACCAGGAGGCCATCACCTAGTCAGGCCCCTGAACCACGATCTGACAAAACTAAGCAATGAAATTTGAAAGTCTTCGTTACTCTGATGAAACGCTAATTACCATGATAATATTTCAGTTCCCGTATGGTCTACTATCTAAACAAACCCAGCCAGAGTTTTCTTGACGTGAAGAGTGAGAATATGAACTGCATACTGGTGTATGATGAGTAGATGCTCCCAGCAGAAGCATGTATGCTGGCTGTCAAGACAAGCAGCAAAACATTCCTGCCTGTCTGGAGTGAGAAACACAGCCCATGCAGTATTAAGTGGCCAGTACGAGACTGAAATTTGGTTCTAAAAAAGCCTGTGCTAAGGAAGAATGAGGGGGCTGGGATTTTTCATTTTAAAATAGATCTTTTTCCCATTTGTAAGTTGGTCTCATTTTGCAGCAGCTATATTCTGCACCAACATGTGGTAGACCAAAGATTAAGTCTTAAATTCCCAGACACTGGGTTAGAAGAGGCCAAGAATGTCACAGAAGTGACAAGCTTAGTGTCAGGAGATGGGGATTTGATTGCCATACTTTTCAGCACCTCTTGTTACTTGAACCTTCCAAGAACCTTGACATTCGTAACAGAAGCGCCTAATTCCCACCTCTCTCTTCCCTATCAATCAGCTCCCAGTGGGAGGCTTAGCTAAAAACAGCCATGTATTTTTTTTCAAATGGCTGTGGCTTACACCCTCCCACTGGCAATACTAATGCCTTTTTTTGCTTTCTATAAGTGGTCAGGACTTCATCAGAGAGCATACACTTGGAAGCAGGAAAATATAAAAATAAATACGACAGTTATCAGCTGTCAGTCAGTGTTCAAATATGTGCCAGGTAGTCATTCAACTGCTTTATGTATTAAACACTTTGTTTTAAAATTGCTTATAGCATATATATGTCTGAACCCCTTTTGGCTGCAGAGAAAATGATTATGTACATTTTCAAGACCAAAATCTCACCTGAAGTTAGCAAACACAAACTAGGTACATAAAAATATAAGAGAGATCAAAGGGATACAGCTACACTGCAGTGTGAAGGGCATTCTTCGTACACCCTGCAGCCCATATACCCTCTCCAGCCATTTGACTAGAATCACAGCCTAAAGCAAGGGCACAGACTGCTCTCAAATGGATGTGGCTCTGCTGGTGCCTGAGCTCATCTTGGGGCTTAGTACATTGCAACTACCTTTTTAGGTGCCTGTGAAAAGTTCCTGTTGCCTGTTAAGATCTCAAAGTGTAAGGGACACACGCAGATGTGGGGATCACATTGTCCTTCCACGTGTTCTTAGGAACACTCCATAATGGCAGGGAAGGCACAGCCCTCCAGGATTGTTTGAGGCTTTTTTAAAGACATTAAAACAAGAGTCAATTTCTCGGTATCAGTCTTGCTCTTTAATCCACATACTTCAAAAATTCTGAACTTCAACATTTTTGCTGTTCCTATGAAGCTAGGAAACTCCAAACTTGCTCTTTTTTATCTGCCAGTGCCCCAGGATGGAATGTTATCGCGGTGCAGTTCAGGGGTTTCTGATTATATGCTTCATGCTCAGAAGCAAATGGCTGAGATATGCACTGGCTAAGAGCCTACTTCAAACCACTTCAGCAGAAAACCAAGTTCAGTTCTGGAAAAGGAATGTAGGATAGTTTTCAAATATGTTTTTCCTGGATTGACATATTGTAGAGTGTCTGGAGAACCAAAAGCTAGCTTCAGATCTCATGGGAGATGGCAGAGGAATGAGCTCAGAGCATCTCAGTCCTTGCCAAGATTTCATACCTTTTCCTTTTATAATCTGAATGCAACAGCAGAAGATAACCTTTAATTTCACTCACATCTCTGAATAGGAATTTCAATTTCTTTCAGAAGAAACGCTTATCCATATATAAGTGATCCAATAAGTGATCAACAGTGCCTTGGAAAGCCAAACCTATGGAAGTCATAGTAACCTCAAACCACCTTTCAGACCAGTGTACTTTTCCCAGATCATTAAACAAACCAAGTACTCATGCATCAATCTTTTCTGCTTACACTCACTGGTCCTCTCTCCCAGCTGCAACAGCCACTCCAGCCCACACCATTTATCCTACTGTTCAGATCTCATCTCTGTGCTCGTTAGCAGACTGTGCTATTGCACCTATTTCAGGCTACTGTCAGTGTCAGACTTGCTGAGTCTATCCTATGCCACCATTTTGGATGCTGTGATGTTTACTGAAGACTGCAGAAAGCAGAAATGCAGGAAAGCAGCTCTGATGTCTCCCTGTAAGAAGTGATAGCATGACAATGGCTAGATTTGAACCTCCATTTCAAAGTAAGGTTGCCAGTAAAAGTTACATTTCCTAGCTGCTACAGTTGCTACCTTAAGGCCTAGTCTAAAGACCAGTGAAAATACTGGAAAACTTCTCATTGACATTACCATTCCTCCAAATTAAGGAACCACTTTCCATAACTACCAGTTAGCCTGTCATTGTTCTCATATTGACTATGGACTGGCTGCCACAAAAGTGACCAGTAAGTGCAGCACCTCTCCACTGTATGTTTATATTTCACTTGTGAATTGTCTGTGAACAAACTAAAACTTCCTCAAATTAATTCTCTCTTCAGCATTCTTTTTCGCTTTCATAGCCATTGTGTTAGCCTATAGATACTTCCTGTTTGCACCTTTGTGTGACAGTTACCATTAAAGTCTCAGGCTGCTTTGGTTTAACATGTAGGGCATGATGGTTGATGGAATAATTAATAATAATGATAATAATAACAACAATAAATAACACAACATATTTCCAGTGCAGATTATAATTGTTATGAATCTGAATTTTACTCTCGCTGAATGTTCTCAATAATCATCTAAAATTTACTACTTTAAAGAGTATGCTCTGTACAAATTTGACTGCAAGAACCTTAAAGGAAAGTGGATAGAAAAGATGTATGAAGTAAGATGAAGCATACATCTAAATTATTCAGAGAATAAGGTCATCTTTTACTTTTTTAATGAGTCACTAATATAAATCATGAGTTGTGAATATCAAGGAAATACAAAAATGACAATGCATTCATTTTATATCATGTGTGGTTTCCTGCTCTAACAACATTTACCTTTTCCCACTCCCAGATCACAATTGACTTTTGAGTGTATGGAAAAGCAGATGTGTCAGAAGCATCCTAGGGTGTACTAAAATAAAAGGAAAAAAGTTATGCAGTTCTATGTGGCTTAATAAGGTTCATGTGAACACAAATATCCACTAGCTTAATAGCTTTAACTAAAAGCTGAGCATCATAGTTCCTTTTGTTGCCTGTGCTGACTTGCCCTTTTGCATAGTTTTTACTGAAGTTGCACTAAGTTTTGTATTTCAGCACATTCCCACTGCGTATTAAAAAGCAGAGGTGCTCCATGTGAAGATATCTGATATACAGCAAGAGCTGGGCAAAAGTTTTTTGCCAAAACATTGTTTTCCTGAATAATAGTGTTTCAATCACGTCCACTTTTTGTAAGCTGCTTAAGGAAAAAACCAAAACATCTTAAAATTGGAAAAATGTCAGCATTTTAGTTTTGAGATACTTTGATTTTTAGTTCAAAGAATTTGGAAATCAACTTCAGTTTTGTGAAAGAATGAACAAGGAAACAAATAACCCCTCCCAAAACCCAAAGCTTGTTCTCAATCGGAAGTTACTGTTTTTCCTACTTTTCGTTTGGCTGAAAAACTTAATTCCAGGTTGATGCAAAACGAATTCTTCTAGACCTGCCAGTGAGACTCCCAAATATATTATTTGCCAAGCTCTGGATACGAGAGCGTAGTTAGGAGATTTCTTTGGTGAGAACACCAGCTGTAATTTTTGTGTGAGTGTTAAAATCTTGGGTTATTTTCCAACAGATGAACGTTATGCTTTCAAGTGACTGTTCTTCCAAACACTCTGTGCTTATTACGCATCAGTAGTTTTGATTTCACATTGAACATGTACTAAGGTACAAGTCATGGTCACGAAATTGTGCAAGAATGATGTTAATATGAGGCCAAAAAGGAGTATCTCACTTTGAATCTACAGCAATGCAAATATGAAGGCCTTAGTGGCTTAAAGGAACGCCAGAATCTTCCAATTCTATTTTACTGTTTCAAACCCTGGATCCAGCTCCTCATGACAAAAAGGGTGAACGGAAGATTTTTTAAATAGAATGTGTTGGGATTATTGTAATAATACTGGTTGGAATAAAAATCACAGACAGTTAGGTGCCTGAGGCAAGATATGTACTAACATGTCTGTTACATAAAATCCTTGTTCTCCTGTCAGATTGCAACAGAAGATATGAGTACTCCCCTCCTATGAAAATCAGGACAAATCCTTGTGCAATGATATTAGCATGTTGTGGGCCGATGGAAAGCTCTCGGTTTTCCAGAGCAGCACAGAGAGTTCAAGAACAGCGAAGGGGGAAATGCCACCTATCTACACCAGCCATGAAGTCAGCATTTCTGAGAGGTGAAAAGGGTCTGGACAATTTCCAAAGTCACCTTTTCATGAAAGAATGTCATCAATAATGCTTTGAGCATTACTGACTTCATGGCAACGCAGACATGAATCTGCTGTTCTTTGCCTAGCTGGAGAAGATGGCAAAGCCTGCTGAGATGTTAGCAGTGGGGAAAAAAAGAGAGAAAGAAGTTCTGCTATTCAGAGAGAATAAGAATATAAGAGAAAAGAGAGAAAGAGGGGATGAAGGTTCTGCTGTTCAGTGTGAATGGTGGCAAAAATCCAGTCCTGCTGAATTCAAACCCAAATTATTTTCCCATTGCAACAGAAAGCAAAGCACTGCACACAGCCATGGCCTGTAACACAATACTTTGGACCAAACTCGCTTTATGTTCCCAAAGCACACTAGTCTTTTGCCAAGCACAGGACAATCACTTAATAATTTGTAACAAAAGCTGTAGAAAATTGTTCTCACTGCATAGTAAGTGTTTTTCACCCATACTGCGTAAGCAATATGCAGCCAAATATAATTAACCAGCAACATCAAGTGTCATGCCTTCCCCGGACCTCCCTGAATCCTCTATCAAAGGGCTGTCAGAGAGCTGAAGTTTCTTGAAGAATAACTCCTTGTTGTGGCAATCTCAGAAAGATCAGATTTGCAGTTTCTAGTGATGGAGCTGGCTTTATCAAAGCTATAAAGAGGTCAAGTTTACCTACAAATTGTGTTTGACCCATTGTTTAAGATACTGGTACAAAATGTTTATTTTCCTAAGTGCAGGCAACACCTGCCAGGCAGTAAGAACCCAGATGTCCAATTTCATTCTCTTCCTCAAAATCACAGGAATTCTCACCAATCTTTTACTTATTTAAAAACAAAAAAAAACTTCATGAGAGTAAATTGAACAAGATGTACAAGCAACACATCCCACTTTGTAGAGAGCTGTAGCTTCAAAACCTAGAAAGGTAGTTCAAAGTTACACATGGCTACTGCCTCATGGAAGCAATGCTATCTCTAGCACAGTAGATAATCCACTACCAGGTCTGAGCTCTTTCATCCACCTAAAAAGAAGTGCAGTTCTTCCACCAGGATATTTCACCTGAAGGACACCCACCTCTTTGCATCTTCCAGGGTCCTCAGTGGGACCAAACCAAAACATCCAAACAACATTTTTACAGTTTTGGCTTCATAATTCCATATCTTTGGTGTGCGTGAAAAAAATGAGGAGGATACCAAGCCATACATGAAATGTAAATAACGTGCGACTGAATCATCAGGTGNCTCAGTGGGACCAAACCAAAACATCCAAACAACATTTTTACAGTTTTGGCTTCATAATTCCATATCTTTGGTGTGCGTGAAAAAAATGAGGAGGATACCAAGCCATACATGAAATGTAAATAACGTGCAACTGAATCATCAGGTGCCATTTAAATGGTTGCCAGTGTGCTCCCCATTTATGGGCAAAGTTCATAGCTCTGTTATTTATCTCTGTGCCAGAAAAGCACCAGCATAATGGAAGTAATCCAAAGACAGGCACTAATGGTATTTGTCAGAGAGGTAAAAGAGATGATGTGTGAGGTAAGTTGAGAACGACTGGATGTGGGCATGTCCAATAAATGACAGTTAAGTGCCTCAGGAAACTGTAGGCCAGAGCAGCTCATGCTCCACAGCGGGAAAAGGTGAAGCACGTGCTCCCGGTGAGTCAGGTCTGTGAGCTCAGAGCGCTCCTTGCTCTTGCATCATGTAAACAGCGTGACTGCCAACAGTGTCTGCACGTGGTGACCAGGGAAAGGATCATCGCTCTTTTGGCCCTCATGCACAGGCTTAAGCATTAAGTGTCCAACGCCAACCCTCATGTACCATCCTCAGAGTCCCTACACAGCAATATATAATTAGGATCTTTTTCTGTTGAAGGACTTTGAATAACTGAACGATGATTCTTTTCTTCCCTCTCTTCATACCTTTTTTGTTTGCTTTCCTTTTTGTGAATTAATGCTAGATTTATTGCCTTGGGTGACTTTTTCAAAGCACTCACAGCTGGCCTAATCCTGTTGAAGCCACTGGGAGTTTTGCCAATGCTTTTAATGAGAACAGAGTTAGGCCAGTGCTGTCAGCTTTGAAGCCCCCGCTTTGTGTATGCTCATGTGAAGGTGGGGAACAGGGTGCAGATAAAATAAAAACTAGTCTAAACCTGGATCCAGTAAGTGAAAATAATGCAAACAAAACCTTTCTTGTGGTTCAAAGGAATCTCTTCAGCCATTTCTTGCACCATTCCCAAAGAGCATCAAATTGATTTTGTAATCAGCATCTGGTTTGTGAGGATGCTCCACTCCGTGGCCCTATAGCTTTGTTTAGCTTTTAAGGTTAGCTGGTTTTCACTTAGGAAAAGTGTGCAGAATCCACCTTTTTTCAAGTGCAGCAATGAACAGTCTGCTCATAATCCACATTTAGTCAGAAATTTTAAAACAGAAGGGACTATCATGGTCATATATTTACACCTTCAGCATATTAAGAGTTTGTAGAGTTACAGTTAATAATTGCAATATTCACCCACTACTTCTGTTTGAGTTACAATAACTTATAGAATATTTAAGTGTGTGTTTTCAGTGCTATAAATAGGGAAATATACACATAACCTACCTGGGTTGGGTGTGCCAAAAAGAGAGAAATACTTACCCAGACTGAAACTGGCAAATGATTGTGAAAGACATACTAAAACAAAACAAGGATTTTTTTTGTTGTTATTTCTGAATTGCAGTAATATTTTCTTGTTGGCCTTACATATAAAAATGTATTGATTTTTATTGGCATTGCCTGTTAAGATTGCTAGATTAGACAAAGGTTATACTCATCAACACAAAATGCTTTCATAAATTCAATTTCTTAATCTGCATCCAAGAGTAATACTAAGAACAGAATTTCTCCAGAATAGAATATTACATTGCCCTGACTTAAGCATTGCCAAGAGAGATGATAAACAGGCTTCAACTTGTTTGACATGCTCTTGCCAGTGTTAGCATATCATGCAAGAAAGCAATGACAGTTTTTTACAGATTATAGTTTTTTTCATAAGCTATCAAAGGCAGTTAATTATAAGACGTTATTGTTTTAAAAGTCCTCAAGCCCTAGGGAATCTTTGCTAAAGAAATAGTAGAAAAAGTACACTGCTGGAATAAGAAACCTCTGAACTCGAATCCTGCTCTGATGGTCAGATGCTCTGTGGCCTTCTCAGTGCGGCCAAGTCTTGTGATAGGTCAGTTAACTTTCAAAAGCCTTTGCTGCTATAGTCAAGTGATTGCATGAGAAATACAGCTTTTAGGTCAACAAAACAAAAAACTGTGGCCTTCATGGCAGTAGCGGGTATCTTCAAAACAAAGTCTCAAGGCTCGACATTGTACAAGAAGTTAAAAACTCTCTTCCCCTCCACCCCCCAAATCCCAGTAAAGGAGTGGAGTAGGGCTGGAGTATCACTTGCACGTATTTAGGTAAATCAAAGTTCATGCTCAGTTTCTCATAATTATAGACAAGTATTCATGTCATAGAAGCTATTAAAGAGAAGGAAACTATCTTTACCTCAGAAAATCCTTGAGAACAAATTATTAGGGCGTAAGAAGAGACATATCACTCTCTGCTTGATTGGTTTGCATCTTCTTATACTCCTGCTCCTATATTCCTAGCCAAAGAAGCTGGGTGCGATAGTTCTCCTGGGTGTTGGGCTGAGTGGACCTTCACCTGACCCAGCTGGTATGTCTGTGCAACTAAACACAAGAGGCCCAGGCAACAATGTCAAGGTTTCTGGAAAGAGGTCCTGGGACTGTGTAAAGTAATGTGAAGAACTTGCTATGCCAGAGTGGATTGTTATAGACTGAAATTCAGGGTAATGGCTGCATGCCTTAGCATGTAGAAAGGAGGTATGAAAGCATATTAGGGGATGCAAAGGCTGATGGGACTGCTTTGGAGGACTGCATCCTGTGGAAGGAGTGAGCTCTGGTGCAATACCTACACTGCTGTTTGGGGGGAACGGTCCCAGAATATACCTGTCCCTAGAATCAAGAGTCATTTCGTTTCGGTCAACGGCAGTCAGGGTGGCTCAAATAGAGCAGAGGAGAGAGTTAGTAATCAAGCTGTCTTAACAATCAGGAGTCCAACACTCTTGCTTGCTTCCTGAGCCCTGTTGTGCAAATGTAGGCAATGTGGCTATTCTTACATGTTTGGGGAAGAACATTTAATTGGCAATTACATTGTGCTCTACGACTGTACAGAAGTACTTAGTGTTATGCAAAATTAGGGAAAAAAATGTTTCTAAAAATGGTTCTTAGAATTACTCTTACAATGTTCAATTGTTTTATTGTCAAGACCACTCTCAGCTCTAACTTGCAGATATCTTCTCCAGCACCATTCAAGAGCCTGGAAGGGTGTCTCTTTGGAATGTGTTTCCTAGTCTATTTTAAACCATGTTTGCACTTCTGCTTTAAATGTAATATTTGGCTGTGTTTCTTTAAAGGTTTTTTATGTACTCTTACTGCAAGGGCTTTGACTGTGCCTCTGAAAACCACTAAACAACACAGTTGTTGTTGCCATTGCTTCTTGATCTTTCTGGGAGGCCAGCCGCACACAAACCTCCTTCTCTCTCCAGAATACTGCATATTGTAAATACAACAACAACTTTCAGTTTAGTCAGAGGAGAAAAATGCAGTAGCTTTCCCTTCTTTCAGATTGTGAATTCATTTTTTGTTTTGTGAATACCAGTTTCAATAGCTGCACAGCCATTTATGCTAACCAAAATACCTCAGATATAACAAGAAGTATGAGTGATGTGTAGGATGCCATTTCAAATTTGCCATTCTGGGACTGAACAGAGCATTATACTTAGAAGTATTCAAAGATTTTCATTCCTTTTTACACTTTTAGAGTTCTTCATGTGCTGTAATCACAGGTATTCAGTTGAGAAATTAAATAAAAAGGTTATTATCATCATATAGCAGGAAGGTGTATGCTTTCTGTCGGAGTCAGTGAACTCTGACACTTTATACTGTGATAGCTCTAGCCCTATTCATGTGACTGAAGAGAAATTAAGGGAAAGGCAAACTAAGAGAAGAAGAAAGAATAATATTATTCATGTCATATCTACTCACCAAATCTAAATGGAAAATTATCCCTCCATCCATAAGTTTTTGCAATTTTGCAACTTTTTTCCCATGCTGAAATGGGATGATGAATTAAAGGGTAGGAAAATATCATAAACTGATACACTAGGGGAAAATTATTTGGACCAGATGCACCGTATCATTTTGTTTAGGCATGTTAGAAGTCTTTCATCTTGATTCTGGCCTTTTTAATGTGGTTATTTATTGTTATAAGTGAGTTAAAAGCTTTAAGGAAAAATGGAAAATAAAGGGGTAAATTTAAACTTGTGTGCATTTGAGTTTGAGTATGTTGTTAATAACTTCCAATGAATTTGGAAAATCAGGATATTTTTTGAATCAGAAGACTTGTCAAAATGGCTCCTTTCCCCTTGGCAGCTTAATTTTTACTAGTTGACATGAAAAATGTTAGGAAGTTTTTAACCAACTCTTCCAGTATCTTCTTCCTCTTTTCTGCCATTGCCACCTCTGGTCATTTTGGCTACGGAAAAAGTGATAATTTTCAAAATTGTTCTAAGCCTCATGGCTGTGCTGCTCCTTGAGCATGGCTCTGCCTGCCCTGCTTCTCCACATGCAACACTTCCCGACAGCCAGGGAGAGGAAACACTGGCATGCAGCTGAGATCCAGATGGGCACAACATGGTAACAAGTCCACCAGGCAAACATGGAGGGACAGGGCAAGGAGAGAGCCATAGGGAACATTCCCGTTTCACTGTTGCCTATTTTGACACTGCATCCAAGCTACAGATAGGGAAATTGAAAACACAGGAGGAGGCTAAAGTGGGATTGGAGATGAGGTGGCAAGTAGTCTGAGACAGTGAACGAAAATACAAAAAATCGGATCAGAGGTTTGAAACAGTTTGCAGAAGACAGCTAAGAATGAATCCAAATCTTGAAGCAGAAAAGGGCAGGTATTTCCAATTGTATCTCATCTTCCAGTCTAATTTTACTGCATATTTCTGCTCAGCTAACTGTGGCTGCCAGTCCTAATGGATGTTTAAAAGCTAACAAAATTTTAGAATGAAAGATGGATAACAGAGCTATTGGTGCTGTTATTTCAGGGTTTTTTAGCTCCAACTCAACTAGAGAATTAAGTATGTTTTCAATATGTTAAGGTTATCTATAAAAGCCAGAAAGGGCTGCAAACCTCAGAACAGAACTGACACATGAACTTCACCAAGTAATGCAAGCAAAAATATCTTGCTCTTACATCGAAGCAAAAGCCAGAATTCTTATGAGGGCAGAAGGTGATCTGTTTGGATCCTGTGTTGCAGCAGGCACCTGGCTTTGAAGAAGGAAGGAAGGGAGGGAGGCAGGGAGGGAGGGAGGAAGAGAGGCAAAGAAAACTATACATCACATAGTTTGTGTAACGTGTTCTTGCTTTAGGCTGTACATTAGGACATTCTGATGTCCTTCCATTCTCCAGTCAGATGGAGAACTATTTTATGAATTATGCAATTGTCTTGAAAGGTCACAACACAAAACATTTCATAGAAATATAGATTGGGTGCATTTCATATACAGGTTTTTCAAATAATTTCCAATTTTCAAAGAAACTCCTTCCAGCACATCCACATACATTCTGAAGACCTGGGCTTCTGCTGACAGGATGGGTACCTTGTCCATCACCCAGAGTGTGTGCCTGGGGACTGGCACTGCCGGGACAGCCTGGCCATGGAGCTTCCTTGGGACCATGAATTTCAGGACCTAGACTCTCTGACCCAGAGTCAAAAATGTAGAAATCCAGGGCTTCTGGAGTCAGCAGCTGTAGGGCATCCCAAACGTTTGGGCTGCGCACATGTCCAGCACTTTCAAAGTCTGGATTGGATCCATCCTGTACACTACCCCATTTATCACTGTTGGAAAAGTTCTTTAGTCTTTCAAATCAAAAGGGATTAAAATGGCTTTTAAAACAAGAGTGGAAAAAGACTCATATCACTTGAACTAAATCACAATTTTTATGCCTCAAAAAATAGCTTTAAGTGATCAATACTTTCTTGAATGAGGGACAATATTCCCTTATATCGGAAAGTGTCTATGCATGTTGTCTTTCTCTTACTCTTGCTTTTTTTGAGAAATTTCAAAACCTCTTAGCTCTGTCAGCTACTGTGCTTCAGATTTTAGTTATTTTCTGAAGGCTGAATATTGAATATCTTACCATCACTGATCAAATCACCGTAACAAAAAGATATTGGTGCCATTTGATTCTTCCACGTGTTTTGGCTTAGAGTCAGAATGAAGCAGAAAGGTGTATTTGCGATTAGAGAGGATACGCAAAGCAGTGCTCTACTTACGGGGAAGCAGAATTATTATATCACGGAGCAAATGGAATAGAGGTGTAAAACAGTACCTCTCAGTACAGTCGGGCAATGTGTAAGTATGGTTGCTAACAAACCCACAAAGGAAACAGCTTTCCTTTCTCACGAGAAAATGTTTATCCTAATCAGGGTGAAGAATGAAATCTTGGGGATGAAAGAAAAAAATAACTTAAGGTTTCCAAGTAAAAAGAAATTCCAAACCAGACAGGGAATTTTTTGTTTGATATATTGGAATTTCCCAAATGAAACAGATTTCGCTCAAAAAAAAAAAAAAATCAACTCTTGTTTCCCTGTTGCATCTTCATAGCAGAACATGCTGGATTTGACTTCCTAAGTGCTTAAACACAGATTTCTATTACTGCATGCACTGTAGTGATCACCAGTTTAAGAATTACTTAGGTGATTTGCTCCACTGTTCTGGTCGAAAGGACTCCTTAATTTAACAGTTATGAACCATGGCTACACTTCTGGTTCTGGCTGTGTAATCTGCTGTTATATGTAACTCTTCTTCCTCCCTGCTTCAGAAAATGATCATATTCCTTCATAGTTTGTGTTTTATGATGTGAAGCAAACTAGACTCTTCTAGTGTCTTGTGGCCTTCTCTAATCTCCTCTCGCCCTCATTATAGTCTGAACTAATCTTTCTCAAATATGACACCCAAGTTTGAATTTAATTGTATAAAAGAGGTTCCATGCGTTCTTGGTATTCTGAACAGTACTCCATTTCTGCTGAAAGTACTTCTGCTAATACAGACTAGTATCATGTTTGCCTTTTTGACTGCATCACATTGGCGGCTTACAGCTGTTCTTTACTCAACTTCATACTAAGCTCTTACTCCTCACAAGTAATTTCCAACTGATGTTTTTGTTATGAGTCACTACAGGGTCAAATTCTTCGTAATCCAAGTACAAAGAATTTCCATTGGGCAAAAATGATTTTTCTCCTAAAAATGCGGAGTAGTTTCATTGCAGTGTTCATGACAGCATGAGATGCTAAGAAGTTTTAGCTTGGACTGATTTACAGTGCTCTGAAAAGTACTCTGTGGCTTTGACACGCACAGAAAATGCTGAACAGTTGCACCAATAAAAAGTCTATTGCAAATCACGTTATAGGTATTACTAATTGCATACCATTCATTTGGATCTTTTTACATCTGAGTTAGCACCAAAAATATTAAGGATATTCTGAAAAACATCAACTTTAAACTAACAATGAATTTAAGAAATTTCAGAAGACTGTCTTAAAGTTTATTTCTCTAAATGTAAAAACCTTAAAGCAAATTCACAAAAACATTTTTTGCCCTTACCACTGGTCCTTCATCCTATCCTGTTCTTTCTGATGATTGACATGAGACTTGCTAGTAACTGCATAGAATTGCCTTGGGTATAAGTTTTGCCAAACTCTTAACTGTTATGCAGAGAAGATATGGTGTATTACTTCTTCCACATGAAGGAACAACCTCTGCAATTGTACTTTTAATACCATAGCGCTGAGAGGTCAATTTTTCCCAAAGTAGAATGACTGCAGTATTTGCCTAGTTTTCAGAATTACCCATAGTAAAACAATTTTACTTTAAACTAAAAATCCCATGCCCAGGAAAATGGTAGTACTTGACATTATGCATATAAGAACACTGCAAACAGATGTATTTTGTAAACAGAAATAGAAATTTTCATATTGAAGCTTTTTGCATTTTTCTTGAAAATGCAAATTTCTCTTATTTTAAGTATGTCTGATATCTTCTGGTGCAGGTCTGTTGTATCCCTATTATTCACTTACCAAAATTCATCTGTACTCATTATCTTCTGTCTCTCCATCAAATACAAAACACAGATAATGATTCTTAAGCAGTAAAATGAAACATGCTTATGTGCAAGTTATTTGGGCATCTAAATCTTATAACTGAAGGGCCTTTTTTCAGTGATAAAACTAGAGAACTGGAATGTCTTTAGAATTTCTTGCCATGGAACAGCATGTTGTGTTTGCCAGCCTCAAGTGTTCAAAAAAGGGAGGGGAAAAAAATACCCAGTTCACAAAAAAATTAAGATGTTGTTTTAAAAACAGTGAGATTTTAAATAAAAATACATGCTGGGGCCTGTTTATTTACCTAAAGACGTTTTAACCTTCAGTGTCCCTTTTTCATGTTTTGCTCAATAGGCCAGTTTGTACAATGTTATTTATTTATGTATGTACTTTTTCACTGAAAGATGAGATTCTAATTTAGTCATTAGTTCTTCAAGGGAAGTGTTAAACTGTGAGAGCTGTCAAAATGGTGTGTAATTATCATTGACTTGAGAATATTTTATGCAATTTTGTGGGACTTTTGTCATTTAGAGCAGATTTTTGAAAGTACAGTAACAACTGTCTCTGAAATTTGTGGTGCCAGAATTAGAAAGACATGCATGCAACTATATCCACTAGTAGCAAACTGACATTGCTGTGGAATGCAAGGCTACTAGAAATGATGCACTTAGTTGCTCAATATGATGCTGGGCTTTTTCTCTTACTAACAGTATGGTGATAGTGAATACGGGCAATTGACTTGTCTTGAACAGATGACCTCAGCTACTGACACAGAAGAATTTCTTACAGAGATTAGAAAGCACACCCTTTAAGAGAGCAGAATCTCTGAAACAAGCAGAGTAGTCCAACACAATGCAAAGTTTGGAGTTTTGCTAACAGAAAAGCTAATCATCAATACTGTTACAACAGCATCAAAGGAACGCATAGGAAAAATGTTGGAGTTTGGCTGCTTCTGGATGGCCAGGTAGCAGATTCTCAGGAATGCCTTGCATTACTTGTGGAATGTAATTAGTCTGCCAGTTTCTCCCTGAGTTGCAGGTCTCTTCACATCTCAACATACCTTTGCCACATGGAGATGGATCCTAAATGCTGGATGAGAGGCTTCCAAGAGCCTCACATGCACCAGAACAAATCCCGGGAATCTCCAGGAAGTTACTTTAGGTGGTGGAAGGTACCAGAAAATGCTTTTGCTACCCCTGATTCTCACAGTATGGAACATGAGCCATGTTAGCCCACTGATTTTAATCAGCTGTTTGAAGTATTAATTTGGTGTATGAAGCTTTAAATTGTTTGTTTATCCTTGCTACACATCAAGTTCTTCCTATTTCTTATCTTAGCTGAGTTCATGATGATTTATGTCCACTCATCTGAGACCTTTGTTTAGTTTCATCTTCCTCCCCTCCCTCTTACTGTAATTTGACAAAAATTTTGAAATGGAAAACAATTCTAGACCAAAACTCACTTTCTTTTAACTTCATTCTGACAACAGAGGATGTTTTGGCCAATATGTGAATCATGAGATTTTTTAAAAAACAGTTCTACTATCAATTTTGGTTTCAATGAATGGGTATTTTGACAGATGGAATTGGGACTTTTCCAACTAGCTACTTCTGTGAGATTTGTATTTTTATATCTCAAGCTACTGAACTGCAGAGTTAGTGTAAATGTAGAGAAACCTTAATAAGTGACTGATTATAACCAACTATGACCAATCAGTAATGGGGGGATTTTAGAACTAGACCCCTTGAAAGACAAGGCTGATCAAGAACAGAATGTGTTATATTTTGTTATATTGGTCAGTGACATCATAAAACATGCAAATCTCTGAGCATGTCTTATTAATATAAGGCCATAAAGACAGAGTCGTAGTTTAGCTTTTTGTCTTCTACAGCAGCATGGTTTGGTAATTCCAAGATGTACTTCAAGTGATTCAGAGGCACACCAAGAAATAAGAGTTATCATTCATTATGAAAATATTAGGTAAGCTACATTCACCTAGATCTACTCTACTGTGTAAACCAGGACCATTTTAGATTTAAAACTTAATATTGTGGCAAATACTTAAAAATACTGGCACAGTTAGTCTGCTCAGAGACAAACTACTGCATAGCACTGATAGTTCAAGATATTCAAATTATAATGGGTACTGGCACTTTGCCAATGCAGTAATTATGTCAGTTGCAACACAACCACATATATATTTTATGTGTTGTATATAGCCAGTTGGACAGGTGGCTATATTAGTCTTACACACAAAATACTTAAAAAATACAGAAGATTGACTGCCTGTGTTTCTCTGAATCCTGCCTGAGGGATAGAACAAGGTGTGGCGCACAGGCAAGCCTTTTTCAGCCTTCGCTCTCAAGCTCATTGACATTAATCAAGGAAGGGCACCAAGGAGATAGATCATGAAAACTCTTCCCAGGCTCTTTCAAGCTGATTTGGTTCAGAAACCGCTTCAAATGATGTGGTCAGGTGCACACCTCTTGGTTTTACATCTGTGGAGCTGCATCTGCAAGGAGTCTCTCTCCTCATCATCTTCTCTGAACACTCTCTTCTGGGCTGCCTGGTGCACACTGGAACATGGCTGCATGGTTTTTCACACGCTAATCTTTTTACAGAAAAGACACAATTATACAAATCTTTTTTCTAGGTATCATCTTAAGAATATTCTAACTAGCATTACATACAGCATCCAAAATACAAAGACAGACAATCAGAGCAAATTATCTAAAACTTGTAGTACCAGCCTTTTAAAAGGGAATCCCATCCATTACAACTAACGGATAGGAACAATCATCTTTTGATAGCTCAGTGGGCTATATCTGGTTCTACTCCATAAGCTTCCAGTTGTCTGCAGACTTCTCCTTATTCACATCTATCTCCCACATTTGGAATAAAAAGCCAAGCATGAATCTGAATACATTAGCCTTTAGGATACATGAGACAGACTAAATCGCCTGCTGAGGCTTCACTTTGTCAGCAGGGTTTGTGTTGCACACACTCCAGATTTTCGTAGTCTCTGAAAGACCTGGGGGCTGGAGGATTTCTATTATTTCGAATTCAGCTGGAACCTGATATAGCTCTGCAGTTAAATGCTAAGCATTTTTTTCAGTCTATGGAAAGGGTGGGTCTGAGAATATTGACAGAGATGAGGAAGGATAAACTGAGATTCATTTATAGACTTCTATTTTAATGAAAGGCCATAAGGATTCTATATTTCACCTTGTCTACATCAGTTCATTTCTAGGACATGAAGAGTAAAAAGTAGGGCCTGAGAGCAAGGGATCACACTCCACCTTCAGCTGCTGACAGTTTTGCCTGAGCAAGAACAGCACAGCATGGTGTGCAGTAACAACAGATACTTCTGTGAGAGCTGGTCAATTTCTGCTTGCATAGACATTAACCAGAATTATACATGCAGAGTGTTTAATTGTTGCTTTGCTGCATGGTAATAGCTGATACCACTCAGCCCTTCCTCTCTTCTTTTTGGAAATTTCCCTTGCGTGCATGGTGTCCAATGCAATGGCCAAATACGGCTCAACTGTGTGTAACTCTGGTGTGCGTTGGTGACAATAATATTCAGGATATAAATATCCTAATTCTGGCTTAACCTTGGGCCATGAGACTGCATGACAAATATGCAGAGGACCAAATATGTAGTTGGAGGACTATAACTTCTAGCTGCACAGTTGAAAGGCATTCCCATTCAGAAGGCCCCTAAGGATTCACACATAGCTAATGCACTGCCGCCCGCTGAAATCTTGCTGGCAAGGATTTATTCAATTTAAGGACCACTGATCTTCCTCAGGACAGTTGCACGTCTGTCTTTTTTTCCCACCAGTACTTGTCCTTTTTATTGCGTAGTACTTGAAAGTGTCAGTACAGACAGCCTTTTAAAATTAACCTATGATTTGCAGCAGAACAGAGGAGCTTCGCACAGGATTAATGACTTGAAAACTGTTAATCAATCTCATTAATAATTATCTGGAAAGTAACTCTGATATCACTGGTTGATTCCAGAAGAAAAGATAAATCATACTTGGTTTCTAAGTTAGGAAGCTAGATAAAACTAGTGAGGAAATTACTACAATTTCATGTGGAATGGAAGAAATATCAGAAGCAACCAGGCATCTATGAAAGAACCTGAAGTGTCAGAACAGGATTTAAAAAATGGATCACTTCTTTCACATTACCCATTTTAGGTCCACTGACAACTAACTTACTCTCACTACAACTGCAGCTAACAAACTGTAGCAAGGAGGAATATCCTGCACATGCTGGAGAGCAGGAACTGTTTTAGCTCTCAGAAAAGCAGCAGCTGGGAGGCACTGCGTGAATATGGCCAACATATGCAAACGAAACATTACAAATCAGATGAAATATAAATCGTGCTTAAGAAATGGCACACACAGAGATTCTTCACAAGTACTTCTCTAATTCTGGAAACCTCTCAAGGACTTGTACAAAAAACACACACAGAATGATTAATAGGGAAAACTCATCTGTCGATTTATTTGCAAGCATCATGCCCCATTGTCTCTGTCTTACAAATCTACACATTATTTCATCCCACTAATATTATTATCATGTTGGATGGTATTGACCAAGGTTTAGATAGCACTCATTTTATTTCAATCTATAAACTGAAGCAAATCAACATGTCTTTATATCACTACTCCAGATTCTCAATAGGACTGAATAATACAGAAGAGGTAAATCAAAGCTAACTACTTTAGCTCCAGTCAGTCTGTCTCCACTCAAAGCATCCATTCAGCTGGGAAGCACATCAAAATTTAGAGCATAGACATTTACTGTGAAAGGCTTTAACACTATGAGGAATCCTATACTCATGCCTCAAAAGCCAATAATATGACACAGAGCCTATATTTGCACTGTCCTACAGAAGTGCTCAGTGGCTGACTGCAACAGCAAACAAAAGCATTTATTAGCCTGTGAATCTTCTTTCATCTGGGTACACTGACATTGGATTTGTTTTCCTTGAAGCTGAAAACAACAAAAGATTAAAATGGTAACATCCCCAGCCTTTTTCTTGGACTCCCAGCTGGGAGTCCAGAATCACACAATACTGATAGAATTCTCCATCAAAAAGCTGGGCAACACAGGCCTATGTTTTCCAGAATCATAACTAAGCAAAACAAAACATAAAAATTCTTGCATGGGGAATACAGAGCAAACCTATTTTTCTAGACAGTGAAACTAATGTTCTTTCAGGTTCATGAAAAGAACCAAGATTGCAAACATTTATATTGCTGGCAACTTCATGCCTTAATTCTTGATATGACCAGTGATGATATGAAAGAGATGAGCATCTGCATTACCCTCTTACTGTGAAATTATAATAATCTTGTTTGGGTAAATTCTCACAGCTTTTAAGAAAGACCCTTGAGTGGCTCAGAGATAGCAGGAGTATGTCCTTGCTTTCTCTGTCAACAGTAAGTTTGAATTCATTGCGTATTCCTCATGAGAAACATAAATGGCTAAAGCAATGCGTGGGATACATATGTTCCACTGCATTTCCCTTTGTGTTTGGACAAGAAGAAATCAGGTGAATTAGTTCCACACTGTTTTTCCAGATTTGGGTCCAGTCAGATGTGCAGACAGTAACTGCACAGCTGTGTGAGTGAGCGCCCTTTGCAAGACCTGTATTGCTTACAATCTGTTTGACAAAGCCTGAATGTTAGTAAAAGAGATTACTTTTTCCCTCATTAACGTGACAAGGTACTGTTTGGCAAACAGGAAGGACATAAGATAGGCTGACCTCAAAAGGCTCTTAATTTCATTGTTGACCTATGATTTCTTTTTACTTTGAAAAGGAAGGATTTCTTTTAGACCTATGACCTTCAGACTGTCATTCTAACATTCTTTACAGCCAGAGAGGATGAAAAGCCATTGCATCTGTGATCTACATTTTGTTCAGCAGTAAAATGCATTGCCACTTGCAGAAGATCAGTTGCTTAAGATTGCAACCCAGAAGCAAAGAAGGACCTTTGTTGGCACTCTCTTACATCACTAAGTAATTGTAACAGACATGTCAAGTCGGAAGTCCAACCTACTGGAAGGATGCTCAAACGATAGAGGCCTTTCCAGATCCTCAGTGGACATACAAACAGGAAAACAGTCTTGCGTAAATGTAGCAGGAAAATTCATGCATTCATGAGTAATCAGCACACAGCATGTTATGATATGGATTATATGATTTCACGACAGAGAACTACGATAGTTTTCAAAGGTTTCTGCTATCCTTACTGAAATAGGGTAATGTAACTGATTGTATGATGTATTCTGGGGGCAGGGGAGGCTTCCAGCTGTAATTACGTTTATTTAGAATTTCACTTGCTTTGTTTCTTTATTTACAGGTTCAGTACTTAGATCTGTGAAACTCGTCTGTGTTTTATTGGGTGTTGATCTATAACTAATTTGGTAATCATATTTACCGCTTTCCTCTTCCTATCCAGAAATGTTCAATGGGTCAATCTCCCCTTACCTTTTGTTCTCTAAGTTTGCTTAAGCAAATCTAGGAAAGGAAGTTCTGCTTAGAACTTTAAAAATGTACTAGCTGGTAATGGATAGAAAGTTTAAGTCTGATAAACCATATAGCATCCTTTCAAAAGCAATTTCTCTTCCTGGCTTACATTTACCCTGAATAACTCACCTTTTCTCCGTTCTGGTGCCTTTATCTTTTCTTGGCAAGCTAATTGCTTGCCAATGGCTATACACTCACTTTTCAGGAAGAAAGTTTTTAATCTGACATGACTAATGCATATTAAGGAAAAATCAAAGTGAAAAGTGGAAACAAAATACCATAAGGCAAGCTATGTGAAGTCAAGCACGGCCTATATTGCTAACCCTGCCAAGTTTATCTCCTAGTACAACTCTGCTTTGTTGCTAAAGCGATTGGGGACTGTTTGCCATGCTGTTGCAAACCTGCCACAGCTGATGAAAGGAAGAATTTTCTTTCTATTAGTATTACAAATTTGGAAGAGAAAGATATTCTATGTTGTTCCAAAATGCCTTCATAAGTTTCAAAGATTCTTTGGGAACAGCAAATTCACACCACATTTCATTTTGAAATCATGACAAGCATTTACTTTCAGGTATTTCAAATCAAACTTCTACCATCAACAGAAGCAACCACAGCTCTTAGGTGCCACTTGGTTGCACTTAGCAAATCCGAAAGCCCCTGGACTGCTGATCTCTAGGGCAGCATGCAGGATGGGAGCTTCCAGGGGTGTCAACCTATTAAAACTTAGGTCATGATGGTGGCCAAGCATATAGTTGAGCAAACTGTCAAACTTCTGATAGAAAGCTGTCTGGCAGGCAACTTTTGCAGCTCTCCTTGAAGAAAAAGGTCCCATTCTGTCCCTAGATTCCCAGATCAGTATTTTCCTGTGAGTTGATTTCTTGCTATTTATTTCACATTTTTGAACAGAAAGATCAATTTGGAAATTTCTGAGCAGTTCTAGTAAAATTGGGTACATAAAGTCAGGCATTATTCCCATTTCTTCTTATCCAAGATTCCTTTGATTTTCTTTTGGGTAAATTCATTTTCACTGTAGGCAACCTATTAGATCGTGTTACCTCTCACATCCTTTAGCTCACAGCTCCTATGGAGCTTGAGTTCCAAGCTGGGTCCTTCCTATCACATCTATTCGCTTGGTATTTACCCACCAATGCTCTTTTTGTCGCTAATCTTCCAAACTAATCCTGCTGCTTCTTGAAAGTACTAACCTCCCTTCCTGTTGTGAAGAAGTTTTTTATATTCTCTAGGTAAGGAACATTCGCCTCACAGTAGTATGTTAGAGCAGCCAGTGTTATATACATCTTGTTTAAGCAATGCTAAAAAATATTCAGAGATATCTAATTAGGGAAGACGTAGCTCTCAGCTGACTACTGTGCACTGTGCTATATAGGACCATGTGCTAAACTGACTAGCATTACTGAAAGGCTAAGGACCCCTTGGAGTCCTGATAAACTATTTCTGCTTATCAACAGGCTCTAAAATGACTGACAATGGTGTGTACTGTTGTTTCACGTTAATGTAGCTTTTGTAGTAATCCTCACCTTATATCAGTAATCTCACCACATTTGAGCCAAATTTCCCAACACACCTAATTCCAAAAAATGTGAAACAGCAAATACAGATTGCTGTCAGATATGCAGTTTCTCGTGTGACAAATATTTTGAGTCAAAATTTTTAACTCATTCTTGTTGAAACTCCTTTCTACTCTGAAATATATTTGAGGCCAGACATGCACACCTCCTGTCATGGATGACCTCTGAGATGCAGTAAGATTTGCTCAGACATATGCTTCCTCAGACGATGCACCACATACACCACTTTTGTTTTCTGAAAATATCAACTGGAGATATTTTCAAGACTATATGTTATTCTAGAGATTATACTTTCACTCAAGAAATGTGTTGGCCTTCACACTCTCTGAAGGAAGCTGGCTGCCCATATGTAGTCATAACATGTACCTCAGAACTTGAACACCTGCAACTCAGATACTCAAGGTTTTTGGATAATCCCTTAATGAATCTGATTCCATAGGGTAAAGCTGAGGTACATTTAGTCTAACTTCCGTATGCTGTCTGACAATACTACTTCAAGAGAAATGCCTCTCACATGTCTTAGATCAACATTTGAGCAGCAGCTCCACAGGAATCCATAAGATCAGAAGAATAATTTGGTGTTACCTTGAGAGCTGTCAAGCACAAAGGATGACCAAAATAGATACAGCTCTCTTCCAGCACATTATGGTTACCACATGCGATATAGAAAATATACTACAATATTCCATGACGATATCCAGTGCAGTACAAGCAACAGGAATCTTTCCCACCAATATATTATTACAACTCATTAACTAATTCCTCAGCTGCATTTGTAACCCCTGCGTGTTCTCACTCAATGAATTATCAAATTCTTGCCTTTAAAAGTGCAGATACTAATTAAAAGTGAATCTATAGTTCATTTGCTGAAAGTATTTGCTGTTGGTGCTGCTTTTAATGCTGTTAATAATAGGATTTCAAATACGGTATAGGGTTGATAAGTTAACTACATGTGGCAAGGTCTATCACCAGAGCATGACCAGGGTGAAAGGTCTTAGGGATACAGGCTGGAGAGGCAAATGTCAATTGGCAAAGGTCACAGTCATCTGTGGCTCATTAGCCTCCTAGGAAGCAGCCTGCAGCAGCAGAAAAGGAGAGAGAGGGGAAGGCAGCTCCTAGTGAAATTCAAAGGGTAGGGTTTGATCTGACATTGTAGTGACGGGTTTCTACAGTTTCTTCTGTTTCATGCTATTCCTAGATGCAAAATATATTTAAACAGCATTCCTATCTTGCTGTGGCTTTCTAAGAACTTAGAGAACTGTTTTTCCATATGGGCAGGAAAATATATGGGATGTTACAGGTTTTGGATCATTACTTTGCAATGTTACTCTTTCCAAATTGGATGGAAGAGAACACAAAGATATTTATGGTTATGATTAAACTGATAGGAGAGGTAGCATAGACAATCATATCTTCAAGACTAGTTTGTTACAGTGGAGATTCTGTGGCTATTAAAGGAAGAAAACTGTTTATTTTCCCTAAAGATTGAAGGTGCTAGTGTACTGTAACTAGATTTGGCATGTGAGCTAAGTTATGGGGGTGATCTCTTAAGAGGAGAATAGATGAAAACATTTCCTAAGAAGAGCAGATGAAGGAACTTGCATTCTGCCTGGGCCATAGGTAAGGCAAACAAAGATCAGAGATTGTAATTCCCTGAAAGAATTTGATTAACTAGCAGCAACTTGCTTTCAGCTAATGTGCAGCACAGGTCTATAGCAAGTTGCATCATGCTGTCATTGCAAGCAGAAGCCTGATAAACTCCTTAGCGTGATGGTTGTATTACATTCAGTGTCTCAGCAGCCTGCTTCAACTAGCTTTGTATCTGGCTGTAGGAAAGGCATGTCATGCTTGTCATTCAACCACATCATGCCACACAGTAAATTACAAGGGAATACTCACTTTGATAAATGCCACAGGCTGGTATCTACCAGGAGCACAGCCCAACTCCTGCCTGAGGTATGTTGTAAGAACTGGAAAAGGGAAGGAAAGGAGTTGTCCCCATCAAAGTCTGTGTCTTGCCTTGACATGGGATTAAAATAGGAATGGGAGGCATGAACTGGAAATTGTTCCCAACTGTGTCAGTATAGATGCAGTTGTAGGAAATACCTGCAACTATTCCTGTAAAATGTATTATAATATTGTTGGGACTATGATTTTATTGCAGTTCTGCCTGGAATAATGATAGCAGAATTAGTGTGCAACCTTCTTATGAAAGAGAAAATGTCTTACATATACAGCCTGTACCCAACTCCACAAATATAGGTCCTTCTTACTCACTCTCTCTGGAACCTAGGCTGTTTTTCTGGCTTTATATTTACTGTTGCTAAACAAAGACTTCAGCAAATCTTAAGTGGCCACTTTAAGTCCTCAGCAAGTGCTTCTGCAGACATATGAAACAAGATCAGAGCCTATCTACACAGCAAACTGGGCGATGTAGATAAAAGATGAAAATTAAGAACGAAAAGCTTTTATTACATAGCTAGGAGACTGGGAAGGACCATGAATTGCCTGAGGCCCTGCTGCCAGCCTCAGCCGATGGCAGAGGCAACATAGATGTCTGTCTGCATACTGTGATCCTGGACAGAAGGGTAGTACTGAAAGACTCATACAATTTATGCGAAACTAAAAATCAAAGACAAATTTTAGTCAGGTGAGAAAACCTGATCTCTGTGTCTGACTTCAAAGATATTAAGGGCTTCTTGTTTAAAGATCAGATTGTTTGGGGAACTAATTACTCCCCCTTATAGGACAGACTGATATAAATATATTCAATCCTACAGGAAAAGCTTTCAAGGAACAAGCACAGCTGAGGAACAGGATCAAGGAATAACCCTACTGGTATGGAACAAGAGCAAAGATAAGCAGAGGAAGAAGGATGATTCACAGGGCAGGTGGATGTCTGGGGAAGCAGCAGGAAATGCAGAAAGCAGGGTGGAGCTGTATGTGGGGTTCACCGTGTTTGGGGAAAAACATCACCTTGCCCTCAAAGGAGGAAAAAACCAGCAGCATCTGCAGAGTCTGTCAGACATTAACTGCCATATTTGTGATTATAATACCTGACCAACGACCCATTTGATTGCAGCTGGATTGGGAAACCAGCTGCCATTGCTGCCAGCAGAGATAAGCAGCAGTTTTTTTGTGGAGACGTGTGACTGAGTACTGGTGAGGTGTGCTCTGAAGCCAGTGGACAACTGCTGGCTGTTGATAGGAAACCCACAAAATGAGAAGTGTTGCTGCTCAGATATCATCATGGCTGGCACACAGGGAGTTCCCTTCTGTGCTGAGCAGCAGTGCAATGTGAACCACGATCACAGCAGAACATCAAAACATCTTGGGGAGAAGCGTATTGCTTTAGGGTCTGTGCAGTACGCTGTCAAAAAGCAAACTGAAGTTTAGGAGGAATGATTAAATCCAGAATTGCCTTAGCTTTGCGGTATACACCTGAGGCCTGTTCCAGTTGGGGTTCCAGCTCTTTATAGAGGTTTTCATCCTACATATCCAAGTACCTGATGAAGGAACTTACTGTAATTCATATACTTGCATTACATGGAGACTGTTTCCTAGGTTTTTAAGTTCCATCTCAAGCTGTCTGCTTAACTACACTTAACTACACTGCATGTATTGGGCATTAACAGCTCAAAAGCAGAAAGGAAAATTCCAGGTGAAGTAAGGTGCTGAACTAAACAAAATAACTGACCTGAGTGTAGAAGACAGTTGCTAGTTCAGGACAAAAGTACTGACTGTACAATATCAAATCGTTTTTACATTCTGCTTTGCAAGTACTGCTGGATACACTGCTGGCTTGGAAAGCCTTACCCTACAGCAGACTTCTGCTCAACGACATGGATCTGTCACTTGGATTGCTGAAGTAACTGATAGCCATACCGGGTTAGCATTCGTCCACATACAGCATGACAAGGGGTAATGATGCAGACTCCACCAATGTTTATCACAAGTGACTGCTGATGGTAGAGAAATAGCAATACACTTTTCCCCTTCAGTCTGGTTTTGGTTTTGGTTTTTTTGAGGGAATGGGGAGAAGGAGAAGGGAGTAGGAACAGGGAAGTTTATGATTTAGTTGAAAGTTCAGGATTAGGGTATGGTTTTTACTTCCTGAATCATGTGCTGGGTTGGGTACTGGAATCACCATTATGCAATATAGAATAGATTGGAGAACTTGGGTCATTTTCAAAGCAAGGAACTTTATTGTACTTTATTAACTGCTGGAACAATACCTCCAATACCTCCATTTTGACAGCTAAGTCCCTTACTGTGGACTGCATAAAAGGAACACATTGGAAAAAAATAGTCTTCTTGCAATAACAGGCAATGACTGAGGGGGAGAGAAATTTTTAGGAATGTTAATAATTTGTGTGTGACATGAAGTGAGGAAGAACACTTTGTATTCCATTCGTTTACTGGCTTAACAATTCTCACATTGTCATCCTCCTCCCTGCTAAAATGAATGCTAAGCATTTCTAATGGCCAATAAACTTCATTGCATTGTTCAGAGCATTTTCAAAATCCAGTTCTTGCTTGCATCAAGAAGCGATGTTGTATTTCTTTCTCAGAAAAAATCCTAGTGGTTTTCACCATGAGAACATCCCCAAATCCTGTTTAACTACTGTTACTACAAAGAAAACAAACCTAAGGAATGTATGCTGCTGATGGATTGTTTTAATAAATCACCAAGAAATTATAATGCTCTGACTGGCTGATGTGATGCATCATTCATGCTGCTTCTGCAATTCTGTATTAAGAACTATATGGAGCAAACAAGGAAAGGTGAGAAGCTGACAGTACTGTGTTACTAAAGGTTTATTAACTTCTTCAACAGAAACAAAAATCAGTGAAATATTTGGAAGTAGGACTAGAAAGAGCTGTATTGGCTTAGAAGTATGATAAGCAAATTGTATTTTGTTGCTGGCCTTATTTTATAATTAAAGATCAATTTAACATGCCAATGCATGAAAAACAAAGCATTTGAAAGTTACAAATACTTATAAGATACTTTGTATTAGCTAGCTTTTGAAAGTTTCTTGAAGAGGATTTGGGTAAATTATATTTGCCAAAATATCTTCTTAATAAGAGACAGTGAGAAAAGCAGGTGAAAGCAATACGAATATGAAACTTTAAACCAGGTCTTCTTTTGGTCAATGTATCTCTGGGCTTTGAAAATTAAGATGATCTTTTTTAGGCAATGAGCAACTTTGGTTCATAGTTCTAGTGGAGAACTAGAAGTGTTTCAAAGTACTTTGGATTTGAGTATTAAAAAAAAAAAAACACCTCACTTCAGCTCAAGCCACTTACAGTTACAGCACGAAAACCCCCAAGCATCTAGAAAGGTTAATGTCTGCACTGGAGTGAAGGTGGTATTTAAAAGGAAACTAGGTGAGGACCTTACACTTGGACCTCAAAGGTATTTTGATGCTTGACTAGCATTGCCTCTGTCCAGGGGACAAATAAGTTGATGCGGATTTTGCCCTGTGTCAACATAGTAATTTGTAAGTCATGCTGCTAGATGGATTAAATTATCTCCATGGAGGTTACAAAGGATGTCTCTTTTGATTTTGATCAGGGGACAGAAGATGTGCAAATACTAGTCTGATGTACCAAGGATGGAAGCTTAAATAACCTACTTAGCATAGGCTTTGTGACTTAGTTACATATGTGGAGCTTGCTGCAACTCCCAGTTTAGATGACCTAGGCCCAGATACCTAGAGCTGTAAGTACTTCACACTGATAGAGGTGACAGGAATTTATGTAAGTATCTCCAATCCAAGATTTCTGTCAAGGTGAATAGACAGATTCATCCACTTAGCCATGTTGGTCTTGTAGATTCAATTCCCAAGGAGTTGGTCATGGTGACTGAATTTGATGTAGCTGCTCTTTAATTATCTATGGACAGGCAGGAAGAGCAGGCTAATTTTGGACATTACCTCGGAACTGACTAAGCTAGGGACTAAAGCTATTCACTGTTACTCATTCAGTTCGGAAAGTTAAATACGATACAAAGCATGCTAGATGGTGTCTAGTTGTACTCTCTCCAACAGCAATGGGATACTTGCCAATGACTTCAGTGGATGGGGTCTGGACCCTGAATCTCCGTTCTCCAGCTCCAATATCTGCAGTTGCATTTATGAGGTCTCCCTACAAATGATCAAGTCAGGTTCTCATTGACAACTCTTTTTTTCTGAATACTGGACATTATATACTTTCTATCCACCACTACAATTCATTTGCAAAGGTAAGATTAATATATTGCACTTTGCAGATAATGGGAGTTGTCTTGCCTGCACAAACGTGGTTCCAGGCACTGAAAGCATCCAGAACTACAAAGAGACATTTGTTGTAGAATAGCTTAACCATTAGAAGCCGTTGCTCCTGACAGCTGGTGCTACACAGGGCAACTACACTGCTTCAAAAATTATTGCAGTTGGGAGGCCCAGTGCTTGGTATTGTTGAGGGAACTTCTTGCCTCCTGCACCAATTAGTTATTGTGCTAGTGACAGCAGTAACAGCTCAGTGATGCAAGACCTTTTAAAAGCCTAGACAGAGTGACCTTCAGAAGTTACTCCAGCTAAGGTAGAAATGAATTTATAAAATGAAGTGAAAGAAGTTCTGCTTTTGGAGCTTGCTATTCACTGATGAAAACAGTTCCAAGTAGTCTGAGCCAGAAAAAAAGAAGACATGTTAAACAGGAGACCACATTTTTAGCTTCTGACTTTTAGGGTACATAAGACAAAAATGATTACTAGTACAGTGGCTATTACAGCCAATTTGAAATTTCCTCACTGATGTATGTTCTGTCAAAGCATGCCAATTCAATAAAAGCAAAAGACTTTATTTGGAGTTCATTGTGTGTCTTCACTTTTCTACTTTAACAACCAGATTTTGTATTAAGCATGCTATTTTCGTTTTAGGAAAAAGTCCAAATTACAATGAAGCATTGTGATAACACTGAAATCAACACAGTTATAAAAGCAACCCTTTGGGGTTTAGAATTCACTCCACAAGAAATTTTATGTCTTTTGTCTTATTTAATTCTACAATCTGATTTCCACCCCTCTTGATGAGCTGTGCTTCTGGCCTCTGGCCATCATATTTTTATTAGGGATGTTTTCAAACTTAGAGAGTCAGTATATAAAAGCCATCTTCTAGTTGGTTGGTTAGTACACATTGTCTTGTTATATGTTTCTTTAGTGGATAAAACTCCATAAACTTACAGTTGCTCTGTTGCAGAAAGGAACAGATAAGAATCTACTTTGCTTTGAAATTCAAACTCTACCTTAATTTTATTTTTTACTGCCAGTAAACCATTGACATTTTTCAAACACACTTTTTAAATAGGAGCAGTCTTTTTCATGAGTAGTATTTATAGCATGTATTTAAACTTATCGAAGCCCCGTTATTCCACCTGACAAGCTCCATGCATTCACACATTCTACGTGTCCTGAAAGCTGAACATATTTTGTGGCAGCCTTCTGCTACAGACTGAAAATGGAAACTTGTAGTGATGGGATCAAAGCCAGAGGAAAAAAATCTAAACGGAGAAGTATCTACTTAAGAAACAGTAGCAAAGCTGAGGCCGAAAACCCTGAGCAGTAGACTTCAGCTGTACCGTGCCCTGCAGTGGTGAGCTGAGATTCAGAGTCCTTCCATTGCTGTGGAAACTTAATGAAGGCCCTACGCTCTTTGCAGGTGTGATAAGGTGCATTGAAAAATTTAGATTAGAGCAAACATCTGCTTCTACTTAAAAAACATCCCTCTGTGCACAAAGCCTGAGTGAACAGGTGTGGGATTTACAGCTTCCTGTATGCTCTGAAACCTGCCTGGCACGCAACTTACACAGTGGGGCACATGTACAGCTCGCCACCCTCCCAGATGCAGAGGCTCCATTTTGCCTTAACTATGCCCTGCGACAGGATCACAAAGACCTGGTATAGCAGAATCTATAATCACGTTTAGAAAAGCAAACCAAATTGAGTAGACTGGTCATTTGAAATTTCTAATTTTAAACAAATTAAACAGAAAAAAAAAAAAACAAACAAAAACTCCAGCGTTGGCACAAATTTGGGACAAAAAAAATTGTCCTCTGTCAGAGAAGGAGAGGCTTTCTTTTTGTCCAACCTATAGTGCATTAAAAAAATCTGCTTATCACTCAGTGATTACTGTATCTGCAGTTTGACCTCTTTCGTCCATTTCCAAAGCCATAAACTGGTTTATAGGGCTGAAGGAGTTGTGGGACAGCAATCAGCAAATGAGGAATACAGTAATTCCTAAATGACAGTTACTGTTCCACAACTGGAACGTTCACATAGATTTAAGTGAAGATGCTTGATTGGGATTGGGTACGTGAATTTCTTTCAGTTCCTTTTACTAAAATACTTTTAAAACTGGACGTAGGGCAGTGAAAGTAACATATGACACTTTTCCCACCAGAAAGCTTGTAAAACTCTTCAGGAAAAGTTGAAGTCAACTGTAGGAATTTTCTCACCTATGTGGCTCCAGAAGCATCTGCCAATGGGATTCCAGATGGTGTTTGCAAAAATGCAGAGCCATGCATGCTGTGAAGAAAGTTTTACACTAGTGGCTTATCCATGTATTCTAGTGGTGGATCATCCATTTAAAGAAGCAAAAAAGAGATGGTAAGGGTTTTCTGTGCATGCCTACACTTAGTGTTCACAAATACCCTTCTAAGTATTTCAGATGAGAGTATTTTAATTTATTTATAAACCTTACATACTCTGGAATTTTATTAGTCTGCATTCCACTCCCAGGAACAAGTTCCAAAGAGCTCCAGGAGTATACAAAAACATGAAGGAGATTGCTGTTTTGGGACTGACTGTAGAGGCTGTAAAGTCATGCCATTGAATGAGGGGTGATACCCTCTGAAAGAGGAAACAGCGCCAAGTACAGCAGAGCGCCGTTTGCTTTGCAATCAGAAGCATAATGCAGCAAAACATATATGACAGAAAGGTAAAGGCCTATGCACTTGTTAAAACCAGGGCCTGAATACGAGAGATACAAGTCACAGAAGTCAGACAGTAAAAATGAATGCTGAAAATTCAGGAAATGGCATGTGCAATCTCTCTTAGTACGGAGTGAGACTGATCCCGGTAAGAACCTGAACATTCTGGCTGCTGCCTCTCTCACCACTATGATGAAATCCACCTAACAATTCAAGGACAAAACATGTTATTCTTATACCTTCAAGGCATATTGGATATATAAAAGAAAAAAAGAATTATCTATAGTCTCTCCTCTGCCACATTTCCACACCTGAGTTTCTCTCTGAGGCAATCATAAAATTTCCATACCTGCATCTACTTCTCAGTATACAGTCCAAGGAGTAGAATTCTTTACCGAACAAAGAAAAAATAACTGCTACTCATTTTGCTCAGCTCAAACTTGCAGGCTATGGGATTATTTTCTTTTTCATACTTGAAGAGTGGTAACAAGGATGTCATAACTGCTGTTTGAAAGAACAATCTATAGACCCATACCTACTGTTCTTCAGGAGCTATGTCACATTTATCTCAAAATGTCATTCTTCCATACCTTACTACAAATGTTTCACTCTGAAACTGTCCTGAAGCCATTAATAGCCACCCGTGAGTCAAAGAACTTGAATTCAAGAAACCTGGATAGTAACTATTGATCTAGGATACCTGCCATTTCAAGAGCTGTCTATAAGAAACCTGGCACTCAGTAGTATGTGGAAAGGCTACGCACACTGAAATGCCACTGAGACTTCAGTGTTCAATAGCTACCATATGGCGTAACAGCACTGGAAAGAGGAGGAGTAGCCTTTGTTCTCTAAGAGCATGTCAGCCTGCAGAATGATGCCTGGTTTGTGTCTACCACATGTGTTAAGCACTGAGTAAATTTGGCAGGATTTATGATAACTTATCTTGGCATTTGGTGACTTCAAGATGAATTCATGTTAGTTCGTTGTCCCTTCTGAATAGCTGTCAGCTCTTGGATACAATTCCATCTTTTAAAGATACTTTGCAAGAGGATGCCTATGTTCCGTAAGAGANTTATCTTGGCATTTGGTGACTTCAAGATGAATTCATGTTAGTTCGTTGTCCCTTCTGAATAGCTGTCAGCTCTTGGATACAATTCCATCTTTTAAAGATACTTTGCAAGAGGATGCCTATATTCCGTAAGAGAAAAGTAGACTAAACAAACTGAAGTGAGTTTCTTATCTTGGAAATTACATGCCCAGCACAGAATTCAGATCTGCTGCATAGTTCCATGTTATAGTATGAACTGGTCTTGAATTTACTTAGCTGCAAATATGTCAAATGTCAATTCATCTATCACCTATCACTGGCAAGGGAGAGCAAAAGAGACCTGAACTAGGATTTGCAACGGAGAAAGAAGAAAACTCATCTCCACATCAAAGAACAAATTTGTTAGCAACAAAGTGATATTGATCCAAGCAGAGGCAGAGATCATTTTCTTTCCAAGTGCATTTTACTTTCTGACTAGTGAATTTCTGAATGAAAATTAGATGGGACTTTAATTTTACTTAATTGTAGTTTTGCTTTTCCATCACTCAAAGAAAACTGTACGATCACTGGGAAGTTGCCTGCAACAATACAATCAATGAAAATAAGATAGGAAAGGGATCTCAAGACATTATCTAGTCCATTACTTTGCTTTGAAGCAGAAGAAACATGCTTTGGTTGTTCATGTCAGATGTCTGTCTTCCACGTTTGGTAAAATGCAAGGTGGGATAAGACTTCAGGGAGAAGAAAGAAAGAAACACTCTTCTCTGTCTAAGAACTGAATTACAGGATGCACTTCACTACAAATTCCACTTTTTGGACATGACTATGTAGTGAAATATGAAGCTCACATCTTAACGCTAATGGTCCTGCAGTGCTTCTTTGGTCCATTTCTTTCTCACTCAAAATTATTCATTACTAAAGATGAGGTCCAGTTTCTCCACTTCTTTGCACTTTTCTGAGCAAAGATTATGTGATCAACATCTAGACACAAATTGAAAGAAAGAAAAAACAGGCCTTGAAAATTTAAGTTCAAAGCAGAATAAGAAAGTCCCAAGGCATCTTTTTCTGAATCTATTTGTCGAGAGAAAGACAGGAAGAAAATGTTCATTTTATTCATTTCATCCCTTTCATTCAGGAGACAAACGGCTGTGTTAGCTGTTGCTACATCCAGCTTGATAGCAGCATGCTCCATTGGTTGGCATGTTACTACGCCTTCGAAACCTTTACTCACTGTCTACTATTTTGGGTGTTCTGGTCTTTATTCCCGGCCTCAGTAAAAGTAGGTTTCCTTCAGTGTCTTCCACATTCTACATTGTTTAAGCCCTACAATTTCATCAACATAAAAAAAAAAATATAATGCACCACGCCATCTGAAACTCAACTGTCTGTCATTGTCTTCTTTAAGTTAGTCACGCACATGCAAAGACCTAAAACCAGTAAAAAAAATTGTGTTGCCTTTAACCAGAAAGCTACTACTTATCTGAGTTGTGCTCCCACAGAATCCAAACAAAAGTTGCACTCAATTATTCTTCTTCATGGGTGCTGATGTATGTTCTTAATGGTTTATACATCTAAAGCACAGCAAACATGTTTATGGCTCAGTAGTCAAAATGCAGTACTAAACAGCTGGATAGCTCACCTCTTACTGTAAGGTTTACCTCTAATTACACAACTTAATGTGTCACAATAAGTACCCCCTTGTCACATGACCAGACTGGCAGAGAACTTGCTAAGCTGTCTGGTTTTTGGAAATGCAATACTTTCCATGAACTTTATTTCACCTGTGTTAACATTATTAGTGTCAAATACCTGGCAAATGATCTAACAAGGCACAATTAACAGAGTATCTTAAAAAATACCAAGAATATAGAAGCAAGGCTAGCAATAAATATCTATAAAAACTAAAAATTATATGTTCTGCCTCTCTTTTCTCATGGAATTCAGAAAGAAGGCGTGGAAATAGTTGTGCTTAGACAGAGGAAAGGTTTGTGACATTTTCCACTGAAATAGAAATACTAAGTAAAATCAGTCAGGCAAAAGGGAATCTATTGCATGTTACACATTTGAAGTGATACTATTTGAAGAACTTCCTGCTCACGCAGTAAGAGTGAAACCTCACTACTTCTCTACTACTCGACGAAGCAGTGATAAAACTTTCAGTGTGACATCTGATGCATGCCCAGCTAACACATTTGTAGTTGCACATCTATATATAGAAGCCTATTAGGAGTTTAATGCTATGCCAAATTACTATGAGTCTCAATGAAGTTGTTTATTTTCAGTCTATGACTGAATAATTGGTACAGAAGTAAATGGAATCAGTTCAGACTTTCTGAGAACCTGGTCCAAAATGTCTCAGTCTTAGCTATTCTGGTAAGAAATCTATTCTCACGGATAAGTACACTGAAAAAAATCCCCTTGCTTCACACAGTGACTATATTTAATCACACAGACAAATAAGGTAACTACCCAGCCAAAGATGCATCATTAATGAAATAACGACAGATTAAAGACAAGGATATCACAAAATGTTTTTAAACAACCCAGTCTCCTAACATGGACCCAGCATATTTTCTTCCTGCCGATTTTTGTGCAGAGGTAAGTGGGTAATTCTTGACAGTCCATGCCAATATTAATTTTAAAACCTGTCTTTGTTTCTGCAATGCAAAGCCTCACCAAACAGTACCAGATCTTTGGAAAACAGGGTAATGAGAACATACCAAGAGGATAAAAAAAATTCTCTTCACAAAAATGTGCAGGAGTAATTGTTTACCTCAGGAGCTCTGTGTTGCTGGGAGTAGACAAACCCAGAGACCACTTTTTAAAGGGATTTGTAGCTTGCCTTTCTTCGAACAAATGTAATTCACACCTTATCTGTCCATCTGCAGGATAATGCCCAAAGCTGATCTATGCTTGATGTGCAAATGCTAGGTCTACAATTTGTATGCACAAGTGATATGCAGGGACCCATTTGCACTTTCATATGTAGAAGATGACATTTGAAAAACTGGCTCCTAGAATCATTCCTTCTGTGAATGTTACACAGCCATCTGTACAAAAGTAGCAACCAAATACTTTGCCATCAGCAGTGTTAGCCTTTCAGATATGACTCGTTGAGAGGGTTTTCTTGTTCAAACTTCAACAGAAAACTGTTTTTTCAAGTAATGAAATTTTTCAACATAATGTTAAATGTGCTGTTGGTTTTCAGCTGAATCCTTCTTTTTCTCACTGTTGCCACATTTGATTGACTGATTCAATAGATGCTAAGCGTGTTCATGCCCTGGGACTTCAGTTTTCTCTGTGGTACTATGATCAGGGATTCTTGTGACACATCCAGCAAGAGAAGTGTGATCTCTCGAGGGACTGTAGCTTATGAAAAGAAACATTACCTCAGATAACCCCACAGCATTTTTTTTTTTTAAATCAAGGTTCTTTTTCTTACTCCACTTCCAAAAGCATTAAAAAAATCCAACAAGGAAAGATTTTTCTCTCCAGTCCATTCCAGTGAATCTGAAAATCCAAGCTTGCCACATAATGGTGCATCATTCTTCCAGGTGGGAACTGTTCCAAGACAAAGCTCTTTTTCAGAAAATCATTATCATGACAAATTGCCAAAAGATTTCTTTTCATTAAGCTGCTTAAACCAAGTGCAAACTGGTCAGTGCTCTGTTTTCAGTGAAGTGTGTTGCCGCTTGATCAATTGAGTGGATGGAGTATGTAATAAGACAGGCATGAAGGGCAGGACCTCAGATGATGAGAAACACATATGGAATCCATGGGTCATGCACTATGCAAAATGCGCAGTATGCTAAATCTATCAGGGGCTACACTGTCGAGACTCTGTAGTATGCCCAGTTACAGATATTAAATACTCATGCTGCATGTTAGATTACATCTGACTCAAATAACCAGAACACAGGTGACGGCCAATGGGAGAATCCATCAAAGAGTCATGAAGACAAGAGAACGGCAAATTTCCAAAATCTGCTGAAATATCACACGTGCCAGGACAGGTGTTCTCTGCCTCTGCACACTGTGCCAGAGAAGTTAATTAGAAAAGTGGAAGAGTGACTTCTATTTGCCATATTCATCTGTGTAAATATTCTTTGCATGTTATCTTTCCTTGGTATTTTATATGTGACCAAGATGATGTGTGCACATGTATACACAGATCAGAGACATGGATGGGATTTTTTCAGTGAAGCATAATCAGTTTTAAATTCTTTCAATCTTTTGCCGGGAGCAGGGTGGAAAAAAAGCCTTCTACACTTTAGCCATATATTTAGAACAGATTTTGCTCTCAGTTACATAAATACTGGTATCTGTTGAACCAAACAGAATTTTATCCGTGAATCAGAAAAAAAAAAAATTACTCTTCCTAAGGATATGTTATTGCAAGCCAACAACTTTTAGACGGAAATGTTGCAGTAGACTTTACTTGCAAAACTTCTCTGGAGAGCCAATGAGCCTGACAACGTCTGTGCTCACTTCAGCGTGAGACAGTACTTAAAATTTCCCATTTTTCTCCTCCCTTTCCTTCACATCTTGCCTTGTTCTTTACAAGAACATTGGATGCAGGACGAAAGCAATCTTATCCCACTTTGATAATGCTTTATTCTCCCATCCTACTTTCATCATGTTTTATACACACTTTCTAACATGGTGAAATATTGCACAGGATGAAAGACAATGACAAATCAGGATCTAGAAGCCACTGGACTTGGGATTTTCTTTTGTATATGTTTGAAAAATGCATTATGCTGCCCAGTCCTCAACTAGCAGCTGAAACCAGTCAGCAGTGGTTTGGTTTTGCTATCCGAAACCTTTTTAAGTCAGGTTTTAGTGGAAAAGGACATCAGGTAGGTGACAGCTTTTATGAAGTATATGTTTAAAATCATTCCCCCCTCTCCAGGCTGACATCCATTTCCATAGAAACAGAGGTGGAAATGGACCATTAGCATCCACCAGACAATTTAAGCTACTAGCGGTCAATTTCTATCACTGAAAAAACTGCGTGGATTAGTGAAAATGGGAGTTTTAAAATTACTCTTAAAAAAAACTTTTAATGTATTTTTCCACCCTTGCAGGCTGTAGAACGGTCACAAAGGTGCTTAGATCCAGCAGGGAAGCAGAGGAGGACGATGAGGACTCCAGATCACATGCAACAGATAGAAGTAAAAAGCAAAACAAAAGGTAGATAAAACTTCGGGTTTCTAAAGACCCAAAATTAAAACTCTAATTTAAAATCACATGGACTTGGTTTTTAAACAGTGATTTTTTAATATCTTTGTTTGAAAAACAAGTTCTCAACTCCCTTTAACAACTGCAACTATAGTCTTCAGGAATTCATCTTCCTTGGAAAGGTACAATTACAGGAGAGAAACAGCTATCTAGGTCACAGGGATATTTAGTTACTAAACATATATACTGTGATATGTTGTTTTACCAATGCAGTCTACCGCCAAAGACATGAAAGAAGGGATTCCAAAGCATCTTTTGCTATGTAACTGCAGAATGCTGAGCTGTAAGAACATCGGACTTGAGGTCTCTTGAGATTATGGTTTAACAGCATGGTACAGATACTGAACCTCACATTTCTTTTACTGTGGTGAAGCTGCATTGCCATTAATGACATTACTCCTGCTTTCTAAGCATGAGAAGCTTCCTTTGTGGGAAATCAGGGCAATAAAAACCAGTTTTGCAGTGGCTGCTTTCAAGCCTAATTATGCATGTGTTGTGCTCTATTTGCACATTACATCAACCACAATATTCGACTGCCATTTTTGCTCTTGTGTCTTTGTATGAAGTTAAAAGTATACATGTTCTTTCTGAAGTTTGTACCCACTGTGCAAGGCTTTAAAACATCAACTAGGAGTCTGCACTGCAAAATTAGACTTCTACTTGAAGACAGAGCAGCAACATTTCTGCGCAGGAGTTTGGATGCCTAGGGCTCAGCAGCTTCTTCTCTCTTTGGATGAGATTCACTCCCCCCACAGATGGTTAAAGGATAAAAATTAAATGCTTAGCATTATTTTTTTTTCAGGAATTCTGCCTGATTTCTACAGTGCATTGATATAAAGGTCAAATTCCATCAGCTTCTGCCAGAGAATTCTCTGAATTTTGTTCTTTTTTCCAGAACACACAATGAAGCTGTACACTTGCCTTAAAAATGTTTCAACTTTGGGGGGATTTACTATTTCTTTTCTTCCAAAAGAAGTGTTACCTTTGTAAAGTATTTGTTGATTTCTGTATCTAGCTCCCTTATTTCAGCATTTAGTCTTCAGCATTGGGTTGAGTCCTTTTTTTCAGTCTCCAAAGCTCTCAGAAGTGAAAAAGAACATCATGTTCCTACGGACTGCCCAGGACACATGCTTCACAGCTGTGCCAAGTTTGCAGCTGACCAATTGGCCTATGTTGCAAGAAGACTCATTTTCAAAATTTACAATCGTTTTTTTTAATGTGTGCCAGATAGGCCGATTCACTGTGAGACTTCTTTGATTTTATTGATGTTTAGAGCCTCATCCAGTTCCCAGTGAAGTCAATGGGTGTCTTTCCAATCCTTATAGCAGGACTTGGATGAATCTCTAAGTGGGCAGAACTGTTCCCCATCACCTATTTTGCCCACTGAGACATTCAAAAGATCGCTGACCCCCATTCTGTGTTGTCATACAATGGCATTTATCCTTGAATTTAAAGAAATTGCCTGATCTTTAAAAGTAGCTACCAAATTAAAGGCGGCAACTGACTTTAACAAATTATCCAATGCTAAGCCTTCCATGGAAATGGTAATTGAAATACTAATTGCATTATTTTCTTTGATTTGTTCCAGAAATAATGTGTGGCTTTTAGAGTCCTAAGTCCTGCTTGCTGAACATGGTGGCTTGTCTGAGTGAAAGAAGTGCACGAACAAGCAAGTGTTAGGCATCTAATCTAAAATACTATGATGTGATTTCACTAGCAGAATTTTTAAAATAGTGGAAGCAGGCATAACTCAGCCATAAATGTTTTGATTAGTGTTTAATGTCTGAAACTATTTCAGACTGAACATTTCAGTTTACAGCATATATAAACAGACTTCTGAAAATCAGCATTTGCAAAGATTAAATCATAAGCTGGAAGACTCCAAACCCAGATGACATGTGAGTTTGTAGCCAAAAATAGCATCCACTCTGCAGCGTAAAACCAACAGGGCAGCAGCAATATTCATATACGTACTTGTATGTGTATGTTAATACACAAGCACAAAAAGCTTGTATACTGTACATGCTCTGATGCCATTTTTCTGATGTGTGCAAAAAGAAAGAAAACAAAGAACTGGGTAGTTTAGGGCTTTTTGTTCCAATCACTCACCAAACTATTGGTGGGAAATGAAAGAAAATTAAGATGAATGATTCCTCTCCCCCATTACTTGGGAAATTCTTTTCAGCAACTTGAAGCAGCATGCTATCATTATGGTATATGTAAGGAGGAATCTAGGAGGCAAAATAGCCTATTTGCTGAAAGAACTGGACTTTCTGGTACCGTATTTTCCTCTCCCTGTCTCAGTGTCATCCTCCATCTCTGGAGTCATTATAAGGAAGCACATAGAGACAGAAATTAAAAAGATAAATTGTTAAAAGAAAAAGAAGAATATTTGTCCAATAGAAGAGTTGGTGAACACCACTTCTCCTACATTTCTGGTGAAAGATCACAAACACCTATTAATTCCAGTACAGTTGAAGTTGTCACTCTCACAACTTTCTGTATCTGAATTCAGGATTGCTCAGAACCCTAGATTCCTTGAATTGGTAGATCTTCATGCATGTTACTTGGCACTGGACTGTTGCCTCCAGAAAGTTATTGGAGAAGACTTCCGAAACGAAAAAGCTGAAGTTGCCTATTGTAGGCACAAAGGGATGTGACTTGTCTGAAGTGGAGCTAAATTAGGGTGGAATATCAAGAAAAGTTTTTAGTAGTGATGTCTACAGGAACATGAAATGCTACACCAAATAGAAGAGTGGGAGAAGCACTTACAACACTGTTGATTAAGGCACTTGAGAATAGGCTATATGGAACAATTTTGGTATGAAGAGCATGAACTGGAAGTATAATGAGTCCTTTCCATCCCCACTTGCACCACAATCTAACATAATTGAACGTGCATTGTTAGAAAAACTGGTAAAAGGTACAGAATGTTTTTGTACATTTTGGTTAAGAGAAGGGAAATGCTATTAAATCAGTGAAGAGAAGTGCTAAATAAACCCAAGCAATTATGGAAGAAGTGATATTAGACTGCAAGAAGAAAGAACAGACTTTCCTCCAAAAAACAAGCAAGGAGAAAATAAAAATCTCTGTCACTATGAACATTAACATTTGATAGTTTTCTCTCTAAAATGGTTTTATTTTCCAATTGTGTTGTTTCCCAAAGAGAAAACAAAGTAGTCAGTCATGGAAAGCTGACAAGATCATGCTACCTCAAATAAAATGAGAAGGCCAAAACTAGGAAAAGCAATAGCCCAGGACTCCTGGTCAAGTTTCTTCCAATGCAGCTTAGAGTCACCCAAGGATATTAAACCAGTTTTCCCTTTCCTTTACTTTGCCTTTGCTTTCCTTGTTTCCAACAAACTCATCTCCATTTCTGCCCTTGACCCACCTGGAAAAAAGAAGACTACTATAATGAGAAGGACCAAGAAATGATTTTTCATGGACCACTGCATCTGGGGATGTGCAAGGTCTGCATTTTGTCACTATACCAGGAATGCAAAATATGAAAAGAACAGAAATCTGCCTCAGCTACTGGAGTTAGTCCAGTGGCTAGCTAAGGTAGCAGTCATTATTTATGTATACCACAGTACCATTCAGGTTTGTGTGGATGAAGTTTTGTAATCTTAGGTGCTATGTAAGCACAAAGAAACGCATCCTCTCCTTGGGGCAGGTACTGTAAAATAAAATTAGTTTCTTGAGGATTTGGTAACCAGTGAGGTGAAACAAAAGAACAGGGAGTCAGCAGCTAGAGCACAAGCCAAAGAAAGGGGCCAACAAACAGGTCTCAAGTCTATTTCTGACAAAGACAATAATGACCACTTCACTTAGACAGCTAATACTGTCTGTGGGCTTCGCAGAACTTTATAGCCATTTTACCTCCTTGTCTGGACAAAGGAGTGGCTCATACAGGGGTAGAATCTGATCATGAAAACTGCATTGTGTGAAAGTGGTGTAGGTAGCGTGCATGTGTGTGAGGGGGAGGTCACGTCATCTTCCTTGTTTTTTGGTAGGAAGATTTCTTTGCTGTTCCCTGCACTTCCTTAACAACCACTATACCAGCAGCAGTACCAAAAGTCTATGAGGGGCAGTACTTTAAATTAATTACCCTCTGTATGCTGTATTTCACTGGGTGAGTAAGGTTGTAGATCCAGTATCAATAGGCTTTCTTGGAAGTACAGGTGTGGGAGAATGGTTTGGGGCTGCACACCTGGCAAACCGGCTGCTGGAGTTCACCAAGGCTTCATTCTTCTTTTTTGCCTACCAACTACACCCATGAAAAGGCAGGCTGCATAAAAATACCTTTAGGGCATTGCACCAGGGAGTGCTAGCATTGATTTGCATCTACCATCACCAGGTCTGCGCTTACAGTCACGCTGCTGATCTTTAAATGGAAGTTTGAACCTAACTGCAGGACAAAGGGAAATGGCCCCAAAATGCAATAAGACAACCAGCCCCTCTGAAAACCTAACTGAAGTAGCAGTGATGATTGTATTGACCATGAAATCTCCTTTTCAGGAATATTTATTAAAAACAACACAAATATCTCTCTTAGCTTCTTTGTAACAATGGACTTTTGAACCTGTAACAGAAGCAGATAAATGCTTAATGAATAAATGAATGATTGTGTTTCTGAAATAATACTCGGTTCCATATGGGCTAACAATTTGCTTGGAAAGTGGCTGATAAAAATCTTAGACACAGAAGAGGAAGTTGTTACTACTTCCTTGCTCAATTATTTTTACTTTCAACACTGCCTCAGATAATATTCATACATTGCCCACTGAAGAATTCCAGCTCTTTTTCTCAGAGATAAGCATACCCACAGCCAAGATGTTCTCATAAAAGATTAAAATTCCTTCCCATATCAACAACAAATTAGTAATTCATTTTCACACTGTTGCACTCTGGAATCAGAAAAATATAAATTATTAACTATTCTTATACTCCATTTACAATAGCAACAATTTTAGTTAATTGCTAATTTGACCATGGCTTAAAAACAAATGAGAAAATGTATTGTAAGTGTTAGCACTCAAGTACGTAAAGTCGATTCTACCAGGAACAATATTAGCACTTAGCAGGGAGATTTGGGGAATAATTCTTCATAGGAATAACTCTTAATGCAAAAAAGATTTGCTGAAGACTTTATTTTCCTACATGGTAGTATGAAAACGGATCAAGGTATTTAGGATACTATTTCTGGTTTCTGTATCACTTATAACTAAGGACATTTTGCTCCCTCCTATAGCAGAAAGTAATTTTAACAGTAGATACAGGAATATGGTTACATGCACTTGTGACTACCCAAGAAACCCGTGTGGTAACCTAATGTTAAAATCCAATGAAATCTTACTTATTGACAAGATGAACAATTATGACAAGAATTTTTAACACTTTAACTTCATAACGTTCCGGAAAGTTAATCCTTTAAACAGGACTGTCTGCATTACACCCTTTTACTAGCAATGAGCCCAGATGCATAAATAACCCGGTGGCATAAATAAATACATGCTGGTTCACCTGAGGTGAGGATTGACATGCAGGCTTCAACAAAGCTCAACACAAGGACATGGAATTCCATGGTTTGCTTCCTTTGTGGGACCAGGTATGACAATGGTTTTCTAAGGAGTAAAATGTCTTTTCACACACATAGAGCGGGTCCTGAAATTATAATGAACATTCAGTGGAATGTCTTTCACCTAGAGTTATCATGCAAGGTAGTGGACATACGCAAATAATACATCAGCAATTTTCGGGAGTGCCAAAGGGCTGTACCTGCTTCTTAAAGCTTCAGTTCTATGAGTTAAAAATTATATTCAAATATTACAGCGATCCCAGAGAATGTTGGTTCTTTTCTTTCGTATTCATGAATCAAGCTCCGATTTGACTGAGTTCGTGACCCATCACAGTGCCCCACCAGGATCTTGTCCAGCTCTTCTGCAGATGAGAAAGCTTCAGCACACAGGTTGTGGCCAGGTGAGCTGGACAGAACAGACTGCAAGCACAGAATTTTATACTTTCTGCTGAGACTATAGTATAAACAAAGGCTGCAAGAAGCCAGGACTCTTGAACTGGCAAAGGCGTAGACCTACCAACCCAGGCCTATGTTCCATGGGTACATACAGGAAGAATGAAGTTGTACACTTACGTTGCTGTTGTAGACCAGGTACAGGATAAAGCTAATATGCAAAGGGTAAGCTCACCTGCCACAGACGAGGCTATGCAGGCTCCTAGCAGGTCTCAGCTTTGCAGTGCTCTCCTCCAGTGGATTTGTGTGTTGCTTAACGCATTGTGAACGCATTGAATGGAAGTTACTGCCACTAGCTGGAGTCTAACTCCAGGAAAAGCACTGAGACTCAGGCTCTTCATTCTGGAAGTCCTCAGCTTGATCCTAAGCCTGACTGTCCACTCCTCGCAACAACCCTGAGGGCTACCGTGCTTCCCTGCTCTACCACACTGCACCACCAAATCAAGGTCATGCGCACAAGTCAACCCCAACAGTGGTTATCAGGGAGAACGAAGCCTCCAACAGAAACAGCCTTGCAATAGTTTCCAGGATTGGGCACGGGCATAGCCAGTTTCTGTACTGACCACAGAGAGCGGCACTGGTTGACCTAAGCCCTTTACCTACATCTCACTCTCTTTTCGCAATGCCTGCTCCAAAGATAAGTGCAGCTGTGGCTTGGATCCCACTGATGCATCATTCCACAAGGCATAAGCCAACAAAAACTTGAGAGCTACGGATCACACCTGTTGCTGCGAAGACACTCCTGCAACAAAACTACTGAAGGGATCTTTTTACTTGGAAATGGTAACAGGAGAGGTGTTTTCTCCTTTTTCTATAATCACACTGTCCTCATCAGCCAGTACAAGCCATCTCAAGGTAGTCTCCTTTGAATGAGATAGCCAGGGCAACACACTGAATATCCTGCTGTCTTCATGGAGGGAGGGAGGACTCTTCAAGAAATACTGAGGCTTCAGAATGAATACTGGCATGGCAAATGAAATCTATTTCAGAGTACCTTCAAAAATTATCTCCCTTCAGCTTTTCTTGCCAAGGCTCACTAAGATGCCATGCACTGCTGATATGATATGAAATATAGCACTGTGCAGGAAACAAGCTCACCAGGCTTACTGGAATTACTTAATTCCCATTTTAGCTGTTACATTACTGTATGTAATGTACATAGATACATAGATGAGGCATCTATCCAGCCTGTCCCTGTTCCTACTACAAGTGGTGGAAGAAAATCAAGCCGTATTACATGAGCACCGTCCCTATAAAGAATTCTAATGCTTTATTAAAAAGCCAGAATACATGACGCTCTACAACTCAAAACAAGGTAGGACTCCCAGCCCACATTGAAGAATACCTGTAGAGCATAAGCTTCTTGACTTTTCTTTTGCATAAGGTTTTCTTTCTATTCCATAGCTGAAATGCTATTCTAAGCATTCTCTGGCTTACTTTGTAGACAACTAGCAACAAACCAAAAAACCCAAAAAAACCCTCCAAACCCCCCCCTAAAAACCTAGGGGAAACTTTCAGTGATTTAAAAGTGAGATACTGGGCTGCAAATTCAACAGGCCCTGTCTTCCCTCAGCTCTCCTGTGTGTAGCACCATGGGGCAGCACATGCAACACCACACACACTGTTCACCCAGACCTCCCCCTGCCTCTCTCTAATAAATCCAAGGACAACTGCTTACAACTTTTTTCACAGGTGAATCTACCACACATGCCCCCATAATTCAATGTGGCTTATATTAGCCATTTTTGCTTCCCAGCTTCTTCCATTTTGCTGTTCCTACAAGCAACTGAGAGCCAGTTGTGGCTAGACTAAGGCACACAACTCAGGCAAGGCACCATGACAGGCTCACCCAACTTGGAGTTTCTCTACGTGACACTTTAGTTGTGAATACCTAAATTATAATTGTTATCTAAATAACAAAAGCCCTCTGCACTGAGTGCTGTAAAAGCACTGAGAGAAGCCAATCTTGCAGGGATACTGACTTCCCTTGCACCACCATTTTTTCCCTTCTGGCCTTCCAGAAAAAATGGATCATAGTTCTCAGGTGCTGCAAGTCAATCTGAGGCAGGAGATTTGCTTTCCACAGTCCAGCCCTTTGGCAGTTTTGAGTTCAGTCACATAAAAGAACAGCCACAGTTTCAGAATACATCACACTGCTTTAATAGCACTTCTCCTCATCAGCTTACAAGAAAATGTTTGCTCTGCCAGCAATTCTTCTGTCCTGCATTTAATCACGATGTTTCTTCGAGTGCACCCCATCAGGTCACTCTGTTTCTACAGCCTATGTGTTTTGTGGGTTTTTTTCCTGTACTCAAGCCATCAGCATCTTCTGCTTCTTTTAAGACTTTCTCTCTAGAAGGGCTTACAGAAGTCAAATCTTTTTTTTCTGTGTCACATTCAAGACTTTTCATGTTGGCTAGTGTCTCAATCCATTTTAGTACTGAGTTCAGGTATGTCTTACATCTTCGTGGCTGTCACAAGATCCCTCTGAGATCTGAATTATGCTATGACACAGCTGATGAAATACAAGTTCCCGGAATTCCTTTACTTTAAAAAGTGATGCTTGAGGAAACAGGTCAGAGTGCAGTCCTGTCTCTAAGGAAGCTGGTGACCCTACCATAAGCCACAGTTGCATCACATTAAGGGATCTCTTTTCGGCAGCAAGTTGCATGAATAAATTGTACTTCATAACATAGTTTCTGCTTCAGGCAGCCAGCATACTCAAACAAGGGCAGTGAGAGACCAAACCCTGCTCCAAACAACATAACTTACTGTCATCATGATCTGATAGGGATCATGGTACCTTTGCACCAGCCACTGATTTGTGTTTGCCACCCAAACATACACCTATCCAAAAGAAAACCAAACCCCCAAGCCCCAACCCCCTACACCAGTAACAAATACTACCAGACAATACATGGCTCTATTCTAGGTCCATTTCCCTCTCTTGTAGAAGTTACTGGTAGGTGCTCCTTTTCCAAAATGCATTTCGTTTCCAAAGTCATACAGAAGTGAAATACTTGTTCTCATACAAAACGTGCAACAACAATGTACAAATTCGTGGGTAATGGGCAGACACTACCATCCTTATCTTTGGATTTCCATTCTTTTACTTAGACCCCAAAACATTACTTTCAAACTGTGGTTTTCTCCCCCCTCCTCCTCTTTTCTTTGTGGTCTAACAGATAAAGTCAGAATGGGAGGAGGTTTCACCAATTTTGCTGCATCTAAAAACATTAAATTATTCTGTTATTCTGAGGCTCTCTGATAGTACGAAGATGACAACTGAACACCAAGGATAGCATTTTCTTGTTCTGCTAATAACAGAGCACTTTTTTTGGTTGGTTTTTCAGTTTAGCAAATTCCTGATGCAATTGCCTTGATATGAGTTCTTCAAGTTTTTACCTCCATTTTCCCCCAAATAATATTCTTCTTTGTCCATTTTTTTGTTTTTGCAAAGCAAGCAATTTCTAAACAACTATTCATTTTATACTGAAATATACTAATTCACATACACTTGTCAAATCCTGTTTTTCATCTTATTAAAAAGGTGTCCTAGTAGCACATACCAAATAAACATTCTTAAAGAAATATCATGCACAATATATTGACCCTACTACATTTCAAAAGAAAATAAAAGCAACTCAAATTTCACAAACTCAGAGACTTGCAGAATAATTTATGTTGGAATGGACCTCTGAGGGCCATCCAGTCCAGTCTCTCCAATTTGCTCCAAGCTTCAAAAAAACAAAAAAGGCTTCCAAATACTACCTGGTCATATAATTGCTGTTTTAAACTGACATTCATTTAACAGTTTTGTAACATTTTTACAATAATAGGTATCTTCTTCTAGTACAGCAGCTATGCCGTTGTCACACAAGGACACAAACACACTACGCAGATGTCAGGCATGGTTAACGATCCATTAGATGTGCACATGTGTTGGTATACATGTGCACTGAGAAGGCTCATGATGAATCAGCCTGTCCTGTAGCAGCAAGGTGGAACTGGCACTGTTATTTCCACTTGCTGTTCCCAAGGAAGAGGAGTAGGTAGGAATAATAAAGGCGATTTGCTGCCACACATCTCCCCATGAAAAAGTGAGAGGCAAATGTTCTCAGCCTTCTCAGCAAACTGAGATCTAAGGAAGCCTGACTTCTAAGGTACAGCTGACAGTACCTATATTATTTTGGGCTTGCTAGAATGACAGCTGTCATGTCCTGTGACAGTATTTGCAACAAACAAGTGGAAGCCTCATTGCTGTGCCATTAGTTAGCAACAGAATACCATGATACAGCTAATTAATCATGTTGCAAATGTGTCTCAAAGTTAAAAAAAAAAGGATAGCTCTGGCCCATCAAATTAAACAGCAAAGATTCATTCATTTATTGCTGCAATAAAAAATAGCTACTTCCTAGCCCAGGCAGCAAAAGAAAACCAAATACACTTTTCTTCTGGCCCTGAACTCCTACTAGCATTGCAGGGTGAGCCCTAATTTTGTATCTGCTTCCTAGTACGGTAATTGTCAGAGATGTCACTCAAAATGTATTTTATGTAGGAGCAACAGCACATGTTCCTGCCTGGCTGAATTTCGATTATTCATGCCCATATTGCAGCAAATTTCGCAGGCTCTACAAAAACACATCTAAATTAGAAACCTTTCCAAGGCTTCGTCTTGCATCTGATGCACTTTGCAAGAGAAGCGAAGGTGCCACCAATCAAGTACCCACATTGAGACTTACTGTGATGAGTGACTCCTATGAATAGTTGATTTAAGGGTCCAGCATATCTCAGAGAACCGGTAAAAAGATGTGACCTCGATGGTACTGGAAGAAACTAGACAACTCTTAGTCTATACAAACTGATATGAAATGATCAAATGATCTCAACCTAAATTAAACTGCACCTCCTTCTCAGACTGAGCTCACTACTGCAGGCTGCAAATTTCCCTGTGATCAGATGTCAATACCAAAACCTACAAATGGCATCTTTAGGAAAACAGTCTCAGTAGAAAACATATCTACAGATGGCCCTGGAAATTTAGATACATTATTACTCATGGAGGTCTTATTACTCCTGGTGGTGTTATTCAGATGGTGCTGATAGACACCGGTGCACAAATCATACAGTGAATGTGAAAACTTCCAGGATTTCTGTTCATGCTGTACCACTTGTCTACGCAGAAGACATGAATCTTGCACGGCTGTCAAACCTAGACTTTTTTATCACTTAGCATGCAACCACTGAAAGAGCAGAGGAGGAATTACTCAGAGATTTCATAAAAAGCAGAATCTATGTTTATGTAATTTTATATGGTTGAAAGATAAACACAGATGTTGCGTTTGCAGATATGATATTTATAACGCTATTTTATCAAGTATGCCATGCTTCAGACATGGAAAAACATTGTCTATTTATTTGTCTTAACAGTCTGTAGAACCAAAAAAAAAAAATCTTGTAGATTGTAAAAGGTTTCTTGACAAAATGTAATTTTTTATGTATTAGGTTCATCAAAATTAAGAGAGTAGATTAAAAAAAATCATAAAAAGTCAACTTTCAGATGACTAAAAATAGTCTGGACTTTTTAGGCAAAATATTTTGAAGACTTTTCACGAATACGAAGTATTTTCTGGCTGTGATTTGCACACAGAAATCTTGTTTTCCACTAGATTTGTGTTTTAGAAATGTGCTCCAAAACAAACTGGAGAAACCCCTTCCTAACAGATCATATCACAGAGGTAAGGCCCTCTGCTTTTACGACTATAGTCATCCGGTTTTCAGATATCGGGTGGGAGCAGGGGAGTGATTTCTGGGCCACTTTTCTTCTGGTGGAAAAATTTAATTTAGAGAAAGTATTGTTTCTCAGGGTTTGTGTCTTCTGATAATTCATATATAAATTCGTACTTGCAGAACCATGAAGGGCCTCCAGTGGTCACCTATTCCATCTCTCTGGCCAAGGCAGGACAACCAGAATCTCAGCCAGGCAGCTGTTTCACTAGCCTTCCTAAAAAACTCCAGTGATGGAGATTACACCACTTCCTCAGTCACCCTGTATGTTGAATTATGGAAAAAAGCCTTAGACGTCCACCACAGCATGAAATGAATCATACACTGGAAATGTCTATAAAGGGAGATTTGCTGATTAGCTGAGATACTGATATTTATTGCTGATGTCAGGTTTTTGGCCGGATAGAAGCCATTCTATCCTTCCCACAGAACTGAAATAAATTCAAACCAAATCACACTGTGATGCCTAGCATGACTGGCACGCTGCTAATCAGCTTCCTTCCAGTTTTAACATGAAAGTTGTCAGGCTTACTTCTCTGATTCTTAATATGATAGCAAGTTTTGCTTCTTTCTTTCCTGGATTCCTCTATCTTATTTTTAGCTCATTCTTTTCCTTTATATGATAAAATGCTTTTAAGCGGTGAAGGAACTTGCTTTTCATGCTACTGTTTTGTCTTCTGAAACACACTTAAAACCACATTTTTGAACAGCAATATTTTCTTTGTCCTAGCTATGACAGGAAAACATCACCTTTCACAGTCTTTGATGCTTGTCCTTCTTGTGATCCATTTTATTTATTTTTTATTCAATTCATGTCTACAATAACTATGGACAGTTTTTCCTGTTGTTTTCCTGACTCCCCACTACTGTCACTCCTTTGGGAATTTTACATGAGTCATTTAGCAGTGTGTGCCAGTAGAACAGCATAATTTCACTGTATGAATTCATTTTCATCTTTGGGAGTAAGAAAGAAAGTAAGCTTTGATTCTCCTTCATCTTCAACCTTCAAATCTGCACGATGGTACAATACTATGTCACGAATCACAGGACTCTGTCCTGAACTTAATGCCATTAGCATTCGTCACACCTAAGATATATTCCAATAAAACTCCCCTGCACAGTCTCCTCAACTTTTGCCCACGCCATCCCAAGAGATCAGATTCAGCACTGATAAAATCCACTAATCTAGGTATCTTACTTTACAAATGGATTTGCCTTGGTATCTTGGAAGAAACAGAAGGAAATTTCCCTGCTTAAAATCTGCCAGTAAAGAATTTAAATTGAGTTTGCCAGTTATAGTGGAAGAGATATGATGCTCTGGGAACTCTGCTTTCCCCACAGACCCTCTGATGAGTGCGTTTTTTCCTCTCAGTTTCCGTGCTTTAAAATTTCCTTTCTAACATCAAGATGTTTTGGGTTATTTTTGTTTTTGTTTTTTTTTTACCAGAGGAAAGAGAACTTCCAGGGTAGATTCTCTCCAGTGCTGCATGACCTTTACCACAGAAAGCTTAACCAGAGACAAGTTGCAAAGGCTGAGATCACCTGACTGCTACTAGTACTGAACAAAAGACTTGCTGACTTTTTTGTTGCACCACCCTAAGCAGCCTCTGGCAGAAATGCTCAAGAGATCTCCTGACAGACGGAGACTACAGTTGTCTTCCTTAGCAGGAACAAGTGCTTATGGCTTATACCTTGATAATCCTTCCCTCTACCCATATTTCACACTCCTGTCTTTTCTTCTTTCCACTGACTGCTGCCTTGACGATCCCTCCTGTTCACATGTTGCCTCAATGACTTAACTTTTCAATTGGTGAAGAACATTCTTCTCAACAAATCTAGACCTAATTAAACACATCTACATGCATTACACCCACTGTAAGGTTTATATGCAAAAGCTTTATGCAGTGCTTAAGACCACCTGAAAAGCAGGTGAAGGAGGAAGAAGAACACTCCTTGAAGAAGGAACACAGGTTTGAAGAAGGAAACCAGGTTTTCAACTTGTGCATTCTCCTCCTTATCAAGCTTTACACTAGAGTACTGCTTCACAATGTTCCTAGAGCAAACCTTATTGCATAGCCTTCACTTACCAACACTAGACATAGGAAATAATTCCTGGAGACACTGGGATTATGCTGGGGTCTGTGGAGAAATAGATGTGAGGGAGCTGGAGTGACCTTGAGACAGAAGTCACGACGCGCATGACAGTAAAGCCAGCAAGGGGTGCAACAAAGCACCCTGCAGCTATTGCCTATTTTCCCTCTTTTGGGTTTTTGGTTGTCAAGGAGAGAAACTCCTTGATCCACAAAGAAAGCAGCGAGTGAGGTGATTGAAGCAAACTCAAAACTCAAGTTCAGGGAGGAAAACCGGTACAGAAAGCAGAGACCAAGATGCTCAGCTGCTACGGAGGGGAGGTAGGAAGGAGGTCCTGGACCCTGCCCTGGAGACTTTCCCCTCCAGCGAGGGACACCATGCCAGCAGGGAGTGAACACGGCCATCGAATCTAGCCCTGCATTTCACCTGTGGGACGAGTCCAGCCTCACCAGCTGGGAACCACTACTCGAGAGGTTTTTAGTTCCCTTAAATACCCATTGTCAGGCCAGTGCCCAGGACTGGCATTCCAACCAGCCAGTCTGTCTAATCCCCTTCAAAATCCATGCTGTTTTTGCCCTCAGCAACAGCAAATGCCAGAGACAGCAGTCTGGACAGAAGGAATGGAACATTCTTTCTTAACTCTGCTTCTGCCTGTGTTTTCAATCCTACAAAAAAATGTATGAGATGAGAGCTGTCATTTCCCTCAACAATTTTACTATTTAGTATTTAAATTACAGTAATGCTTTTGCTTACGTACAAACATGAGCCTCTGTTCCAAAAGCAGTGTTTAGTTTAAAAGTAATTCTGTGTGTTTAGATTGCCAGATAGGCTAATGAGGGCATTTTTACCATTTTCCAGGGACCGGATCTTGCAACTCCAAGTCTGCAGTCTTGCAGCGCTACATTGTGCCCCTGTGGGGTCAGACTCATGCGGTCACCCCAGAGGCCTTAGGAGCTGTCAGTTTCTCTCATCTGCAATCCTGAAGTGAACTGAGTCTTAATGAGTCAATGCAGAAATGATTAATGGGTGTCAGGAAACATCCTTCCACTGTCTCTTGGAAGCTTGCAAAGTTAGGAACTCAGTGGGGAAAAAGGTAAAATCCTCTCCAAAGCATAAGAGGCCATGGAAGAGCATCTTTTAAAGAAATTGTAGCTGATAAGAGATTTCCACTTTTTCCTCATACTCGGTACTACCAAAAATTTTGGTTTGGAATATTTTTCAGAAAAATACCTCCAAAAGTGCAAGGATTCACAAAACCGTGCTCACTGATCTGTTGCACTTGACAGAAACTAATTACACCTTGTTGTAGTAAAACTGGCCCACTTTTTATCTCTGTTGTCCGTGATCAGACCATAAGCTAATTTGCCGTTTCAGAATGCCCAACTGCCAAATTAAAGCAAGGCAGGCTCTCCTTTCCCCTCCAGCCAACACATATTCTTTTTTCCATCATAAGACTTCAGGCTGTCTTACTTTACCAGTCCTACAGCTTCTCACAGGGTATTTCAAGGCCTGATCCTTGCACTCTGTCCATGACAAACGCTTTTGACGTTCTACGTATCTCTTATTTGGCTGCTTTTAATCGGGTCAGCCCCTGGCACTTGTATTCACAGCAGGAATCTCGATGAACCTTTACCTCACTTCTTGCACAGCTGTCCTTGCATTCATTCTCTGCCAGCCTGGATGCGTTGTATCTTTGCTTAAACCACTTACTGCTCTTTCACAGCAACACCTATAATGACCAAGTCATGTTAACATATGTGCGCATATTTAGTATCTAAAGAGAGACCTGTTCAAACACAACACGTACCTCAGCTGCACGACTCTCTTGCTGCAACCTCGTGGTGCTGTCACACCCTCCTGTTGCCAGATCCACTGCAGATTTTGCACTCCTTGGGGCACGGAACATGGCATTTTATTCTGCACTGCATGGAGCCTAACAAACTTAGGCATCGCGCAATGGTAATTAACGGTATCAACTGACCATCTCTGGTCTGGTGGCAGCTACCACATCCAACCATTTGACTGCACCAGCCACAAGGCAGTTCTGGCTAGGCTGGGACTGAGGGGCGTTTGGCACGACGCCCGGCTCCCAACAGCGCAGGGCCAGACGGGTGCGAGGGCAGGACCGAGAACAAGACCATACTGCGTGGCCTGCTGTGCGCCACCCCACGCAGGCCACTGCCAGGCTGCCCCAGGGGCAGCAGACCCGGAGCTGGTGCCCCACGCCGCGTGGCGAGGGACAGCATCGCATTGCCACGCAGCACGGCCCGGCTCTGGACCCAGCCGGACACCCACAGCCCAGGCACCGCGGAGCAGAGCTGACTGTTTTGTTCTGGGCACGCACCACCAACGTAACATATTACGTCAATCTGGGGGAGGGGGGGAGGGAAGGAAGGAAAAAACCGGGGAAAAATCCCCAAAGAGGAACTAGGCAGAAGCACATGTTCCTCTCGCTGCCGCTCCCCGCCCTTCCGCGGCCGACGGGGCGCCTAGGCCTCGCCAGCACCGTCTGCTGCCGCACGTGGGGGCGGCGACCAGAGCCCGGCTTCGCGGCGGGCGGGAGTTGCGCGTAACCCAACGCCGCTGCCGCCGCCGCCGCCAGCTGCCGGCCCCGCGACCTCCCGTGTGGTGAGCCCGCGGAGGGGCGGCGGGGGCTGGCGGCACCGGCTCCGCCCCTCGGCCGCCGTCAGTCAGCGGGTGGGGCGGGGCGGGGCGGGGCCGGCCGGCGCGGG
>VZSC01013699.1:264953-307430 GCA_013398225.1 Steatornis caripensis | reverse complement strand
GCGGGCGACGCGAGGTCGAGCCCGCCTGTGCCGGGGTCTGCGTTGAGGGCGATGCCGGCGGCTCCGCTACCCTCCCCGGGCCGGGGAGGGCCGTGTGGGCGCAGCCCTGTCCCGGCGGTGGAGGGGCCGCGGGGCCGGGGCGCGGGGACCGAGCTTCGGCCCTGGGAGAGCAGCCGCTCTGCGGCGGACAACGCCGCCGGGGTGCGTATCGGTGCAGGACTCGGGATGGGGTTGGTTAACTTGCCGGCCTCTTTAACAGGATGGAAGCTCAGTTCGTACTGCCTTCCTAGGTTTTAAAACTATTATTATTATTTTAATGATTTTTCAGAAGTGGTCTTGATGCTCCCCTGACTTCTTTACATAGCTTTGCAGCCTGTGTAAAATCTTTGAGAGGTTTCAGAATGGGATGTGCTTTACAGTGTCCACAGTGAAGTTTACGTGCTTGTTCTGTGTGTACGTATTTGAACTCGTTCGGTGGTTGAATCTCCAGAGACTCAAAATCACTCTTGCGAAGGCTAGAAGTGGTTCAAAGGTGTTATGAGTGTGCATCTCCTTCTTCATGATATATCATGGACCTCACTTTCTTGCAGAAAATAGTGTTTCGATGTGGTACTTGCCAGGATCATCTCCTTTTGGAGAGCGGCAGCATCGTACATCAGAGATAACTGCAGTTTGAGTTACAGGTGTGTAGACACCTAGTGGGGAGAAGAGTCGGTCTCCAAGCAAATGCTCAGCTTACACTCCAGTTCTTGCTGTTTCGGTGCCTCCCTGTTAGTCTGCTCTTCTATTGATGAAGCTCGTAACTGTGGTGGAAGGGAAGTTTGTGTTAGGCACTGTTTGCTTCGGGATTTTTGGAATAAGCATGAGAGAAATGGCAGTACGAGGAGATATGGTTACTAAATGTGTTACTATGAAGATGAAGAAAATCTTTGCTGTCCTGTATAAAGGTGCCGCATCAGTAACACACATGCATCCTTCTGGCTGGGCTGGTAGTAACATGGATTGACAGAGTAGAAGTTCTTCTTCTCGGTCACCAAAGGAATGCTAGCCAGTGTGGGAGGAAATGCTTGGGTACCGGTAGAGTGGGAGACAGGCATCATTTTTAATAGGGGGAGAAGGGGAGAGTGAAGGGGTAGCTTTTATATCCCCTTCCTTTTCCACTTAAATTTACAACAATCTCTTGCATCTTTCTGTTGAATTTTAAATTTTATAGCTGTTGAAATGCTTATCGTAAACCATTCTTCTGAGAGACCAGAGTTCTGCTTGAACTCAAGAATCTTTAATTGGGATCAAGCTCTTAGACAGTAAATAAAAAACAAATGAGCGTTTGATTTTCTTACAATACTTGTTCCTCTGTTTCCATTCCGCTGGCCAAATGGAAATCCAGTAATACATCATCTCAAATATAACAATGTTTCTTGCCTAAAGTGTTTGGTTTTTTTCCCCTCTACATAAGATGGTCTCCAAGCTATTTATTTTAAGACTCAGTTTGAGTCACAATGTCTGAGTGTAGAGACCATGTAACTTCACTTGAAGTAAAGGGATTGCTTTTTTTTTTATGCGGGATCTTAACAGAGCAGTGAATAAAGAACTGTCAAAGAGGGCCCTTTGAAGATGCTGCAATGTTAGTGGGCTGGTATGGAAAACTGGTGTCTGTCCCTGTGTTAGGGCTGTCTGCAAGGTTCTTGGAGTCTGAGTCTTCCTCCATCCCCAAACCTCATAGATAGTGAAAATAGAAAAAGACATAAATCCAAGAATTCAGCATGGCTTATGCCATGGGAGTGTCTCTAGGACATGAAATGTAGATCAGTCAGGAGAAAGGATGCTGGGAGCCCTATACTGGGCGCAGTGCGGAGGAATAAGTATGAACTGGTGCTACAGCTCAGAGCCCCAGGGAAACTGGATTTGGGAAAACACTGCTACCGTAACTGCATTGAGTTGTTCTAACGTGCAAGTAAATTGGACATTTTGTCCTATCTGATTCAAATTTTGAGTTTCTAAAATATGCTTAAAAACTTTCATAAGCAGTTTTTATCTTACTACAACATTTCCAGTTCTGTATTGTCAGAGCAAGCGTAAGAAACGAAAGTACTCATTTTAATTATGTGGCCATAGAGTTGCTATGATGCATTTGATAGTAAAAGATCAGAGGAGTAGGTCAAGATGGTTAAATTATGCAGTGTTTAGAAGACTTACTGTGTTGACTGCCAAAATGCCCACAGGCAGTAGAGTGAAATGAGTAGTTGCAGCAGAGCACTTGCTGAATCTTTCTTAAGAAGAAAATAAATATTTCAGAATTTTTTATGTAGTCGAAGTGGTAATTTTCTAGCAGGTTTTGCTGTGCATTGTTGGTTCAGATTGCAAACATTTAGATTAGCTCCAACACTTAGATCTAAGGTGTGTGTATAAGTGCATTTTGTTCCCTTGCTATATGAAATGGGAGGAACCCATGCTTTTGAAAAGGCTTCTGTACAATTTAATTGATACTTGTGCTTTAGATCTTTGTTTCCTTTTTTCCTGTACTTGTCTGTGTGCTTTTCTCTTGTAGAAGAGGAGAAATGTATCAGTGAAACCCTCTTCCCGTTAATTGCAAAGTCTGTGATGTTTGGTAGAGTGAGCTAAGCAGCATAGGTTAGTTTTTCAGAAGTGGATGCAGAAATTTCTCATTAGAATTTTTGTGTGAGCTGGATGCCTAATCAACATGGATAGATTTGCAAGTTATTGAGACACTTGTGTGTAGGCTTTTTGAATTGAGAAGTCTAATTCAGGCTCAGATAATTCTCTCTTACAGCAAAAACTGGTTGCAGAGGATGATAAGGAAGGTCTTCGAGAACTTACGAGATTTTTCTTCTGTATTCTGTTCCAAGAGGTGTTGCGCAATAAACTGCAGGGAATTATATTTAGACCTGATGGACTGAAGAAGCACCACATACAAATTAGGGATCAGGGTTGTTTGCTGGCAAAGGAACGTACAGGAATATACATTCTTATAAACACTTTTTAGTTTGTCAGTTAGTCATGTTCCAGGGACTTGATGACTGAGACAGTATAGAAAATGGTGTGGAAAAGAGCAGTCAGAGGTTCCCTGTTCCAGCCCTGTCTACTTACTAGTGTCTCTTAACCTGTAAAAGGAAGTCGTTCTCAAAAAAATCAGCTTTCTGTATACTAAGTACAGAGCACACAGTCAATATTTTACCTACTGGTATTACAAAGCCCCCTCGGGTCTTTTATTCAGCTGTAGTTCAGGAGTTTCAATGCAACTTTGAGTAATTAGCACTTTTCTGGTTCCCAGTGTAGCATTTCAAGTTATGATTGGGCTTGTCTTTTTTAAGTAGATGAAAATGAGTAGCAGTTGAAATTATGTATAGAAAACTTTCACTGTTCTATATGTCTCTAAGCTACTGTTTTCTAAATGGATGGGGGTTTTTTTTTGGTCTTTTTTTTACTTTATGGTTGGGCAACCTTGAGTAAAATGTTCAGGCCTGTATTTTCTTGCCTTTAGTGTAATTTAAGTGTACACCCTGATACTCTTCTCCTGCTAGTGCTGCTTAGGTGGTCTGGGTGTGCCTGTTTCAGTTGCTGATTGTTTTTCTAGTATTATACCATAAACACATTAAAAAATATCTGGAAGGTGGGGGAGGGGGGAAGCCCCCTTTTTAAGAAAACGGAAATATGGTACTCATCAAGTAAAAGCATTTTGAACTCTTTGCTTCTCCTGCAGATTATAAGACCCTTCCCTTCAATGGGGTTTTGGAATACAGGGTTTGGACTGGGGATGTTGCCCATCCTCTGCATAAACAGCAGGAGAATGAATACCCCAGTGGTGAGCATCAGTGCTAATGACAGTGAGCTCCTCCTCTTCTCCTGGCAGACTTGTGGGGAAGGGTTGTGGCTGTGTGTCTTCAGGGAGATAACACATAAAATCTGCTGCCAGGTTAGATATTGCATTACAGGGGTAGCTCCAGGGCTCAGCCCTCTCACTCTGAAGCTTCAGTAGCCATAAACCGCAGAGAAGGAAGCATGCCTCATACTGCAGGGGTGCAAATTTTGCTCAAGTAATTAGACATAGATCCTTCATAAAAACGCATGTGTTAGCTGGCAGATTTTTTTGAGGTCACTTTGGTTTATTGTTACTTAGGGCTCTTTTGTGGGACACAACCTCTGCTAGGGTTGCAGAAAGCTAAGTCATTAAGTGGAATCCCAAGTTCACAATCATCAAGAGAATTTGAAACCATTTCACCAGTTTTCTCTTCTCTTTCCAGGAAGGGCATGTGTGCAGAGTTCGGTGGCAGAATACTTAAGGTACGTGGGCAATCAGTGGCAAGTACATCTGAAGAAGGTGTGACCGGCTACAAGAATCAGCTGAACTTGAATATGGAGACCCAGAAATGCCAGCAAGCCCAGAAAAGGAACTAATTTCAAGAATATTTCTAGACATAGAAGAAGTGGAACACATACTTCTGCAACAGTCATTGACTCAGAGTAAATAAATCAGTAAAAACATCAGCAGTGAAATGGCAGATCCTGGTGCTTTTTGATTCTCTGGTGGATTTATTACTTACAGGCATTGCTATTGACATTTTTATTATCCCATTTAATACATCTTGAATCTCTCTGTACATAAAAATATAACTGGACAATTGCATTTTGATACTGTTTAATAACACTTTTGAATGTTAAATTGTTTGCCAAGATGAGTGCTGAAGGATATCAATACAGAGCTTTATATGACTACAAAAAAGAGCGAGAAGAAGACATTGACTTGCATTTAGGGGATATATTAACTGTGAATAAAGGTACTTTACTAGCACTTGGATTCAGCGAAGGCGAAGAAGCAAAGCCTGAGGAAATTGGTTGGTTAAATGGCTTTAATGAAACCACAGGGGAGAGGGGGGATTTCCCAGGAACTTATGTCGAGTATATTGGAAGAAAAAAAATATCTCCCCCAACTCCAAAGCCTCGTCCTCTTCGACCCCTTCCTGTAGCGCCAAGTCCTGCGAAAGTTGAAGCAGAGAGTGAGCAACAAGGTCAGTACTGTTCTCAGAAGGCATGTGTTCTATGTTTTTCAGATGTTTTTGTTCAATAGGCTTGTCTGACTGTACATTTATGTGTATAACACCTGCTGGTCAGCTTTTTTAGCACTTGGCTCATTTCTATCAATTAAGAATTGTTTCTACTTCATAATATTTAGCTCACAAACTTTGTAATCTCATGTGCTTTGTCTCAGGCACCACAGAGACCAATAACTTACTGTGAGGTACATCTCACAAGTGGGAAAGCGTGCTTACTATTCACAAGGGTAAAGACTTAAATGGAGAATGAGCAGGTTAGCATTTATTTTAGATGTCTAAGAAGCTGATGGAAGTGATTCCCTCTATGGTTCATCAAACTCACTGTTGAGAAACTTCTTGGTGAATCTGGCAGTACAAATTCCAGATAAACAGTATGTTCTTACCATAAATCTCTTCTTAACAGCAAAAAGTAGGAATTTTGTCACGGTTGTTTACCTGTGGCATTAAAGGTAAGAACAGGTATTTAAAAATGAACAATGGAATGATGATAAAGTCAGGTTTAGCATTTTTTGGGGGGTATGACATGCAGTAGAAAAAATAGCACGTATATAAACAAAGGAAGATATTTCCTTTGTTTAAACCTAAGTTGCTTTCTAACCTACATTTGCAACAGTATGTTGGGCAGAACTAAGAATTTGCTCAGAACTCCTCTGTTAATAGAAGAAAGAGTCTTCTCTTTTTTTTAATTGGAAAAACTTTAGGGTAGTAAAAATCAAAAACCACCCTTCCTCCAAGTGATTTGTCTCCTTTACCTACTGACATTCAGGTGTTTGGGGTTTACATATCAACAAGCCCAGTCCATCTTAGGATAGATTTTACATTGATCTTTCACTTCTCAAAAATCTGGGATGGTTTGTATTGCCTCAACATAAAATACTTCTTACATTCTCAGTGTTTCGAGCTGTAGGGAATAGAAGTTGTAGTATGTGATCCTGATTCTCACAGTGACGCCGTGGTCCTGAGCAGTATCATTACCCTCTGCCTGCATAGAAATGTTTGCGCCATCACTTGCAAAGCTGTAGTATCAGTTTGTCAGCTTCTATTCCACTGTGCCTATTATGAGTTTATATTCGGCTGTGCTGATAATCAAATTGCATGTGGCAACCAACTGGAAACCTGACAGAAGCATTTCTAGGTTGGTGAGGGTTTAATAAGGAGTAAATCTGAACTGGTGTATATATAGCAATGTCCTTAGCACTCAAGAATTGCGTGCAAGTGTATAATGCCTAGGTGTACGTTGTTGTTAGAATGAAAGTAGAGGCAGGTGGGAGTGCATTAGCATTTTAGGTTATACTGTCCCTATTTCTTAAGTCCTCAAACTTTCAGCCTCTAGTCATTTAGTATCATGTTTTCTCATGAGATTAATTCTGAAAATGTGTTACTCTCTTTTGAGAGAAAACACTGTTACTTATTTGATCATTCTTTGTATTGGATATAAATATATGCTGATCAGTAACATTGACTTTTTTTCTTAACCTACCTGCAGAGATGGTTGTCTCCATCATATGTAACTGCAGAATAAACATCACTCTTTGGATAGACACCTCAGTGCTGACAGGTCATTTTGAGAAGCAGAGGCTGGAAAGAAAAACTCGTTCCTTATGTGTGCATACTGTGGTGAAGTAACCAGCATCCCAGGCTTTGATGCATTTATTGCTTTAATCCTGAAGTAGTGCTTTGTAACTTGCTTGATCTCTGTGCTTGTGATTGCTTGATGCTCCTGTTCATAGCTCCACGCTGTGAGCTGGCCACAGCGCTGTGCTGGGAAGTCCTGGTGTTAATCTTGCAGTTTCTGAGCCTGACCTGGGACTGCGTGTGTAACAGATTTTTATGGTAGTTTCAGCTGCTGGGAGTTACCCTGGGAAATTCTGCTGCAGATTTGGGGGGCTCTGCTTAAATGTAGGCTTTTCTGCTTCCTTGGGGCAAGACAGCGCTCCAGGTATTAATGACTAGATTTCTCCTAAACTGAAGTTTATTACCTCTAGACAGAATGCTGTTTATATACAATGTGTTTATTTTTAACAGCTTGAGACTGTGGGGACTTAATGTGCAAATTTAACTGGGAATCTGAATCTCAAAGTCTGCGCACATGATCCTGCCATACTCCAAAATGTTTGAGTCAGCTTGCAATCCATCTTTGTATTTTTCTGATTTTTTACAAAAAAAAAAAAAGCTAAGTTCCCATAACCCCTCTAGAATTGAAGATTTTAGGCTTCATGTAAAAGCCTAAGCACCTTCAGTAATGCCCTGGGATCAGAGATTAGACCACCCCTCAACAGAATTAGGGGAAACACTGAAATATGAACTCCAAATAGCTCAAGAGTCAGGTTTAATTACATTTAAAATAACGTACATATACTTAAAAGAAATTGAGAAAAATAATAAGTGGTCTCTTTACAGATCTTTTTACTGTAAAGAACTAAGGCAGAGAGCACTTCAATCTTAAAAACAAATTTGGGAAATGCTGCACCGAAACAGTGTTATAAAAAACAAAATGAAAGTGATATCTTTAAGTGAGCAGAAAGGTACAAGAATGATACCTATGGTGAAACCAAAGGTGCAGGCAGAAGTACAGTTCGGATAAAGAGTAATGTAGCAATGTATGTTTGAATTCCAAATGGCTTCACTATTTTTGTGTATAAGATCTGGTGCAGGGAATAGCACTGTTAATATTGTCCAGCAACCAACGTCATGGGCAGTGGGCCAGAAGATTCTTCCCAGGATGATGCTTCTCTCTACACCCCTAGAGTGTATTTCAAATAAATTAATGCATAGTATGAAACTTGCTTGACCAAATACAGTCAAGTTTACATTTCCAGTACTTGATAATTTGAAACTGTTGTGGATCAAAATGACAAATTAATGAGGAACTGGAAGCAGACTCCTTAAATGTACCTCAGTTATTTGTAATCTATATACTTTTTTTCTTCTGTGAAGAGTCAGTACCTCTATTATGTGTGTGTTAAATAAGAATATCAAACACTTAATTTGAGATTTTAAGGAATATATAATCATATGGATTCTTTTAATTTTACCACATACATAGATTTATTTTTTTAATACTTTCTGCTCCTTTTAATACTCTTTAACAGTTAATTATTTATTCTGAATATTTCTTTCCCCCGGTCTTGTTAAGATTGATGACTTGCTTATCAATGTCAATAAAGAAGTAGATGTAGTCTGAGTTTGTGGGGCTTTTTTTGTTGCTGTTGCATCTGAAAAGATATGAAAATAAAAGGGATACGAGAGCCCCAGGAAGTCTCTAGCACCTTTCAGTTTCAGTCCTGGTGCAGATCAAGTTATGGCAAGGCAGATTTAATTCCTTTTGCAGGTGTGAGGCTCTCACTGGCCCAACCTGCCTTTTCTCCAGGTTTCTCCTCCCACCAAGCAAGGGTGACAGGCTGCTGCTGGAGAGATCAAGACACTTGCAGCAGTGGAGACCCTGCATAGGGTCATCTTTATGCCCTCCACTAGATAGCTGAAGTTTACATGAAATAGTAAAGATTTGATTTTTTTTTCTTTAAAAGCTTTCTTTTTTTAAATTGGAACTGCATATGGCTGTTTCTCTCACTTGGCCCTGTCTTGCCCAACTGTGAAAATTAAAAGTGCATAAGCTGTACTGAGTCCAGCCTAGTTTTGTGAACTTTGATTTAGCTCGTGTGATACAGCTGCATATGTTTAGAGTTGATTCATACAGTATTGTTTCTCTACCTGGTTTATGATGGCTGATCTTAAGCAGACTTTGGAGCATAAAGCTTTCATTGATCGACAGAAATACTTTCAAGTTTAACTTTGAATGCTGAATTTTCACTTTGAAATTAAGGTCAGATTGCAGAGTGGCATACCAAAACTTTGTATGAATAATTTGTCTGTTTTGATGTTTTGGAGCTTCCTGCCACTTCCTGTGTAACTTAAAAGGCTTGTGTATGTTGACACTTCATGCCATTTCAGCTGGTTTAGAACCTAAAAATAATCCAAAACTCTTCCTTCTTGTGATGAAACTGTAACATAGATTTCTTTAAAAAAAAAAACCAAACACACTTTTTTTTACATTTTTCTTCTAGAACAGATACAGATCAGCAGATTAAACAAAGATAATGACATGGAACATTTGGAAACTCTTTCCTTTCAGAGACCAGGTTATGCAATGTCTGACAAAGATCCAAACTGACGGAGAGCATCAAACTGTTTGTGCATACTTGAACTGAATATGCTGTAGAATTTGTTTCTTTAATTTTGCTACAAAGACAGCAGAGCAATTGCATTTCTGAAAATGACTTACATTTGTAAATTAGGGGATATAAGAGTGAGTGGAATGCAGTGGAGCCTCCAGTGAAAGAAAACAGTCATCATCTCTACTGATTTAGGCAAACAGAAAAAGGAAAGTATGGGGTGAAGTGATGAGTCACTATCTCATTTGGTAAATATATTTGCGTTCAAGCCAGAGCCCTTGGATTCATATGAAAAAGCCCAGTTTGAGTATAAGCCTTTGTCCTGCTGCAGTCGTCAGAACTGCCCTGCAGTCATGAACTTCACAAGTCAGTTGCTTTTGACTTGCACTGAGAAATGAGGCACGTTCCTGCCAGAGAGCCTCGCCAACTACTTGTGGTTATGTTTCTTGGTGCACAAGGCAAATTTGTAGCTGCCAGATGAGCACACGCATCTGAAAACAAAGTTTTTGCCACCTGCTTTATCACTGATGAAAACAAAGAATTTGCAAGCTTCATTAAAATGAGGCAGAGCATTTTTTTTTCACAGTGATAAAATCAGGGTGGTAGTAACTAAAAAGTCTTTGTAAGCACCACAGAGAGCACATGGATACACTTGCGAGCGCTAGTATAAATTGCACGTTTAACAGTGGACCCGTACAAATTCATGGTTGATGTGTGGCCCCACCTGCTGGTAGAGGAGGAAGGAAGCAAGAGGGAGGAAGGAGCTTCAAAACTACCATCTTCCGTGTTGCGTTTTCACGGTGACAGGGTAACAGTAGAAGTGAGAGAGAGCTTTTGAGAAGCATGTTTTAATTGGCTAATTGATATTTCTGGGAAAAATGTATTACTTGGGTCACACAGAACCTGCTTTTGATCCTCTAAGATGACCTCAGACATGAAAAGGCTTGTGTGGCTGAAATGCATCTCTTCTCCCTAGCTGTATCAATTAGTAAAAAAAAATACTGCCTTTTGTTACACATCTTGCATTAAGACACTGAAAAAATAAGAGCCTCCTATTTGATGCTATAAGAAATATTTGTCTGTTTTGTACCAATTTTAATATGCCTTTCTATAGTTGCAACAGTGGCATTATGTTGAGTGACTTTGCTTACCTTTCTTTAACCCTCTCTAATACCGATTCAGTGTGTTAATACCTCCTGCTGACATGAATGCTCCTGGGGCAGATTTAAAGCAAGGCAAAGGTGAAATAGCCTGCTCCTCTCCCTTGGAATCATCTTGATCTGTTCCTGTAGCTGTGATCCAATAACATCTGAAAAAAACACTAGATAGCAAATAGTTCTTACTTGGGCTTGCATGTGATAACATCAGTTTGTGAGTTTCAGCAACACATGGTGCTAAGTATTTGCCAACAATGGATCATTCTGCACCCGGAGCAAGTAACCATGCCCATTTAAATAGTTGTGTGATGCCATATACACTTCCAGATTTTCTAGTGTGAAAGAACACAGGTGGTGTAACTGCAGCTGGCTGTGCACTCTTTCACATCTGTGTCTTGCTCCAAAACTACTTCCCATGATCAACATCCATGAAATCAATCTGAAGGCTAGAATACAAAGAACTGCTTTATTTTTGTAGCTAAGAATGACAAGGGGCATTACAGGATTTTAAAGAAAGATTTATTTTAACTGAAGAAGGATTTTAAGTCTTGAGAATACTTTAGTGAGAATCTAGGTACTTAGGATAATTTAAAGAGAATTTTTGGCTTTAAAAAAAGAAGTAGTAACTGTGGTTAATACTTCCGTTCATGATTTCAGCAGAATATATGTCTAACATACAATCCTATTTTGCTTCATTAATAGAATTTTTTTTTCTTTTATATGTATTACATTTGTTGCACTTTGTTATGGAAATAGTTGCATCCTTGGACATTGCCTGAAGTCTGTTGTTAAAGTGTTAGAAGGTGTCACTTTTTGTACTAACTTGACTGCTTTTGGTTCAGTCTTTTATGAATGCTGTATGCAGCAGTCCACAAGAATAGAACCCAAACACCATTTTTTATTTCACGTAGTGATCCACTTTATAAAAGTTTGCATGAAAGACAGCATTTAAAAGTAATATTTAAGCTGACAGCTTTTCAGGTAATAAGGATCTGTCATCAAATCCTCAGGACAGAGTTTCAAGAACACACTACTGCCCTGAGCTAGGGAAAGATGTGATTGCATGTGATTTCTACACTTTAAAAGTATCTTTTAAGACTATCTTGTACTTCAAAACTACTATGTAAACTATGGCATAAATGATGAAAAAGGTCTTTAACAGTTCAGTTAGCTGTCAGACAATTTGCTTGTATAATCCAGTGGATCTGCTTGTATATACTTGGCGTTGTTTGCTGTGTTAGAGCATTTCCCAGAGGTAAATGTCTGAGATAGTTTCTTCGCTAGAGATGGTAGACGTTGGCAGCAAGAAGTGAGATCTGTCCTTGGCAGGTCTGCACATGCCAGTTTCCATCCGTGCTGGCAGATCATTCGGTGGTGTCCAGGATGGGAAGATGCTGCTGCAGAAGGCAGACCTGGCAGAAGAACAGTTACTTCTGGTCCACTCAGCTTCCAGAAGCTCTTGAGCAACTATTGTATTTTTCAGTAAATAGGCAAGGTGTAGACAAGGCTGACTTTTTTGGTTTTCGGTTTCTGCATACTGGAAAACCAAACAGAGTTAATTCTGCTTTCCTTTAAAGTTTTGATACTTCTAAAACACATGCACAGTTAAAAATGTATAGATGCTGGCCAAAAGTCAAACTGTTCCGCTTAAACACATCAGATTTGTTTAATTCAAGGAGTCTCTTCCTTGCTCTATCTCCCCTGTGTGACTGGATTCGTTAGATGTGACACGTCTGAGCATTTTTGTGCTGTAGCCTCCTGCTTAATCAGCTGGGAAGGAAGGGAGGGTAGCACAACCTGAGATCTGTAGTCTGAGGCACAGCTGCACCAGTTTTGTTTATCTTATTTACAGATATAACAGTGGAATTAATTTGTTGGAGTTATGAGAGAAGGCTTTAGTGCTGTCACAGATTTTCTCCTAGATCGCCTCATCCCACTTGGATGAGATTGGTAGGTAGCAGACAAGCATGGAGGATTATTCTTGGTGAAGAAACTTCTAAATGGTATCAGACACTGCAGACCCATGTTTCAAAGCACGTTACAGCATCTCCAGCAGTCTGTCTCGAAGGGAAGGCTTTTAGTTTGTGAGGTTACCTTTTAATTTCAAACCCTCTTCCTAAGCTGTTTTTGGCTGGAGGTAGACCAAAGTGCTTAAATTAGGGAATTAATGAAAGAAACCACTAATTACGTGCAGTGGTAGATAAGGCTGCGCAGCTGTGTGTGGTTTCATTATCTTTCTATCCAGGAACATTCCAGAAATAAGCAGTTAAGGGCAAAGATTTGCAGTCCTTTTCCTCCTTGCACATGGTGTTCAACCCTGTGACCACACATTCCAGTCTTCTATTGCTAATTTGCAATTTTTCACGTGCTGTGCTTGGATGGAGATGCGAAAATGTCTGTTGTGTTTATGAACTTAGCCTAGAATTGTCTCCTTGCCGAGACACAGCTGCTTGGCATAGGTGAGGGGCAACAGAGGCCATGGCAAAGGCCTCCATCATTTCCCGCTTTCCTCCTAATTGACTGATGCATGCTTGAGGGGCATCTACCCTCGTGTGTTCTGCAAAGACCTGTGAGGCTCCAGGGCACTGTGGGGTACAGCGAGGTGTGATCTGCTTCCATGATCTTCCCATCTTTGCTGATGCATGGGTCTTCTGCAAGGGGTTGACACTCTTTGAGAGCTCCTCTGGGACGCTCTTGGCTGACTAGGCTTTGTGCCTTTTACTGTAATACAGTCTTTCATTCTTCATTTGATATTTATTGCACTGTTTGCAGTACAGCAATTTCTTTGAGAGAAACATCAGAAAATGTCATCCCTTGACATTTTAAAGCAGGTTATTTTGGGTACTTCGGAGTCAAATCTGTACAGATGTTTGAGTATAATTTAGAATATATTCTTGCCAGTCCAAATCTACTCTGTAAACAATTCTCTTATGCAGAGAGAGATTTAGGGACGCCTTTTGTTCCAGTGCAAGCCAGTTCTGAGACTACAGGAGGTTTTTAGTAGTCCTTCCAATCTGGCCTGGTCGATAGAGAAAGTGTTAAGGAACACATACTCAAAACAGCAAATAGCAAAAACTGCGTCTCAAATATCTGGAAATAAAGGATGTCTGTTCACTCAGTGGGAGATCCTCAAGGGCCCAGAGGGATGAATGTTTGAATTCTCTTTTCTCTGTTGTATTTATAATTTATTACCGATGGTTGAAAGATTAGCATGCATTCCCCACGGCCTTCATGTTTTTCTAACTTCCTCTTGGGTCAAACTTAGTGCTGACAACTCCAAAACCCTTCTGGTAGTTTGTATAAGCTGCAGCACCCTATGTGAAATGAGAGATTTTCACAAGCCCATTATTATCACGACACTTTTTGGGGGTTATATTAAAGCACTGGTTTAACAGTGTTTACTACAGAGTGAGTAGCATGAAGTCTTGTCTCTTTCGAGCTGCCTTCTGGCTTTTGGGAGAATTCTGACTGTCTGCTACAGGAACATTTGGCACTAGTCTTTTGTGTGTGTAATACTAATCATTGCTTTGGACTAATCTCGTAGTGATGGTTAAAACTCTTTTGTATCTTTGATTTTAAAACTTGCACTGAAAAGGATAGTGGTCTGTGGGTGCCTTCCCCGGTGATTTGAGACGCAGGCCTTTGAGTTGCATGTGCAGTTTAGCAAAAAAGGGGAAGACAGTTACCAACTGTTATGCTTTTTCTCCAGATGTTTCCTCTAAGACAAATACCTAGGGTTTTATTATGATACATTAACAACACGCCAATAAGATGAGAACGGTTGGGGGTTGTTTTTTTGCTTTTCATTGTCTGTTTGATTTAAATAGCCTGTCAATCAAATACTGTGGTAAATTGTCTGTTAGTTTAGATGGAACATACCCATGCTTATTAATGTGAGCTGTTCTCTTCTAAACAAAGTCTTAAAATGCTTTATTCAAAATCCCTTTAGATGCAAACTAAAAATAAGATTATTTTAAAGTACTAATGTTCTTGAAAATATGATACATGGTTGGGAGCTTTTTTTTGTTTACTTAAAAGACTTACAAGACTTACAAGAAGCAGCGGGCTCCTATTCTACTTTCCCTTAAATTGGTGGCAAAACCCATTTTGACTTCAGAAGGAACAGGCTCAGACCTATAGTCAAGGTTTAGCAGCATTGGGACAAATCCCACAGTTCTTACTCTCCCTTCTCTCAGGCGAAATTCCCATTGCCGTTAGCGTTTGGAGCACAAATGCTAGCTCTCTTCTGAAGAGATTCCGGTATACCAGATTGCATATAATATGAATGTGCATGAAATACTACACCATGTAAAGAACAGTGTCTGACTGTCCTTTCATGGATTTCGAAGACATGGAAGGGAAACACTATTACAGTCATCTCTTCGGAGGTCCTGGGCTGCTGCAGGGCATGGAGTTTCACTTGGTCATTCCTGTATCGAGCTCATGACTTAGATAGGTTTAAAGCATGTTCCTAATTAGTCCAAACTCCTCCCTTTAGTACATACTTAATGTAAATGACTTAACTATGTCCATTATATCGTAAGAATTGCAAATTTAGTAGTAGAAATGTCTTCATTTGGTGGGTACACATACGTTTAATTGTATTTGGTGATGATGGTATAGGGATTCTTTTCACCAAGTTATTTTCTTGCATTGCATTCAGTATTCTTCATTAAAGCATATGAAAAATTTACTCCATGCTGCTAGATACTTTGCCAAGGTTGTTTTTTTTCTTAGGGCTGCCTGTTTGGGTAACTAGTGTGATGATAACAAGGGGGTTTTATAATTAAGGAAATGATATGGTGACAGTTTTAATTGTATATTCTGTTATTATAACAAATTGTTACACTTACTATTAATACAGATTTTTATTACCTTAATGCATGTGCATGTATACGGTGAATTACACACTATAGTAGGAGAACATTAAGATCACAAAAGTATGCATGTAAAACTTGTATTTGTACATGTAATTACACCTTCTTGTAGCGTATGCCGTCTGATACAGATTTTAATTACATAGTTGCCTGACCCTTTTTTCCCGCTCTTGTCCTTGCTTTGTTCATTGTCGAGGTCTTCGCTGAACGAAAATTACTTCATTCTGGTTGTTTAGTTTGTGATCTTAAGCCACCTTTTCTTCACAGCCTTCAGGGTCCTCTCAGGAAACAGGTTTTTTCATTGCCTCTTCTGCTCTTTCCAGTGATGTGGCTGGCAACAGCTTCATAGAGCTTCATATTCACAAATACTAAGTCATCTTCAGGACACTGTTGAGAGCAAAGGTGGTGTCATGATTCCTGAGAAGAGTGAGGTAGACCGAAAACACAATTTGAAAAATAACTACTGTTTTAAGATTGTTTAAGTTTAATCTCTTTGTAGTAGGGAGGTCATGTGGAAAAACACTTCAAAAAGCTGAATCTAGGGTTGGAGCTCTTGACTTAAAGAACTCATAACTCTGACACTTAAATCGTCATTGAGATAACTAAAACGAGGAACCAGGACTTCATTAGGTTTGACAACGTAAGGCTTTATTTGTCACAAGGAGCGAGTTCCGTGTGATCACTCCACAGCTGGCTTCAGTTACTGAATACCGGGTGTCCAAGACAATTCCTTGCAGAACAAATCTTCCTGGCATACCTCTGCCTGCATCATCCAGCTTCACCACCAGCTGGAATCCAAATATAAGCATAAAAAGCAAAAGAATTATTAGAATGTGAGTGCACAGATTCAAAAGATGTGGTGACATAATTTAGTGTTTTCTCACTTGTTTCTTGATTCTGAGAATTCAAAGTTTCCAGTTCTCTGTACTTTGGTGTAAACGTAAAGCATGTCTTACAATAGAAATACACATTTCAGGCACGTGCACGTTTTAAGTACCTTTTGGTTTAGGTTTTTATGGTGCATCTCTAGTAGTTTTGATTTTTTTTACTGTATTGTTGTTGTGATTCACAGTGCAGGAATTTTTGCAAATGATGACATTATATAGTAAATTACAGTCCTTGAAACCTTATTTCAGTTTTCTAATACCAATCAGTAACTTGCTTACTTGTAATATGCTTTTGCTGCCATCTTTATTCTGCCATACTGTAAACTGCAACCTTATTTAAGCAAGAGGTGTGGCAGTGCAGCTCCATCCTAGTGTGACAGAGTTTTTTCCTGGATTACTCTGTTGCTAGCATCATATGTTAGGTTTCTCTTCTGGGAAATACTAGTTTAGAAAGTGGAAATCAAGGCAGCTTCAGTGTGGATGATAGATGCGTAATAGGGGAGGTATGAAAAATACTCTTGACACCTGGAATGGTTATTCATTAACTTTCCAGACACACTAGAAACGTGGGAAGAGTGTTCTGCGGTGAAGGAATCTGTGCTGGCTTGCACCAGACCTCTACACCAAGTTGGAGAAATTGAAGGATATGCTTACTCCTGATGAAGTTGTCTGCACAACCTTGGTGTTTTTAGGCTTTTCATGTCTTGTGTCTTCTAGATACTGATACGGAAATTGCAGGGTCATTGGGTTTGTATGTACAAACAAGACGCAGGACTCTAAAGAACCATGACATTTGATCTCTGAAAACCAAGAGTGTATGAATGCATGCTCCTTTGAAAACCCCGAATTGCAAAAATCGTTTGTAGTGGGTTAGAGAGGCATTTGACAGATTACGTGCAAGTATGTGCATGTGTGTTTCATTATTTGATTGCCTTAGGAGACTGGTGTTTAAGTTGGCAGATCTACTTATTAAAAGCAAAGCTCTTTGGCTGGCAGGATTACAGAATGCCAGAAGGAGAAACAGACCAAATGCTGAGAGAGAAAGAGAGAGAACATGTAATATCCAGAAAGCATAGGGAAGCTATAAAGCCAGCAGGAAAAAGTAGACTTAAATGTGTTTCCACTTTGTTGGGCTCAAGTTGATAGTCATGCAGAAGTTAAAGCATGAAGTTCTCTCGTTTCAATATGAATTTAACGTTTTGGAAAATACTGTATGATTTGGTCACCTGTTTGCAGCCTGTCAGAAATCTTTAATCCATGCTTGTTTTCCTGACTCAAATTTAATAAATAAATAAAAAGCAGCTTGCTTTGAAGCTTTTCAAAGTGCTAGCAGACTGTGATGTAAATGGATGCTCTAACAGGCTCTGAAACTTTGTTTTTAGTCTTGATTAGCTTGATGCAAGACTACAGTATTGGCTCCCAGTATGTGTCAAATCTGTGTATGTAATTTGGTGATGTGTAATTTGTCATTATTTTGAGGAAAACAAGCCAAAACAAAAATTAATCCAGTCTTTATACACAGTAGTTTAGAACAAAACTATCCTGCAAGGTTTTGGAAGCAACATCCAAAGAATTTGAGTATGTGTGTCTAGAGAAGACTACACCTGTGGCCTCGCACTTTATCACTCAAGTTGGATCCCTTCGCAACTTCAGGCAGTACAGATTAGAATATTCACTTGGTCCTTTGCATTATTTATTCCTAGCTGAATGCCATTAGAATAACCAGCCACCTTGCTCTGTCTCCTAAGACTTCTCAGTTTGAGAGCAGAGTTTGATATGTGGAAAGCTGACTGCTGGAAAGCTAATTGAAACACAAGAAAAAGAGAAGCAGAAGGGCTGGCTCCGCTGAGAGATCAAGAAATATGCTATTCAAAAAAAACCCCAAAACAACAAACTAAAAGCAGTACTTTAAAACAAGACCTACATTTAGATGATTGCTAATACTGGTCTCTCTAAAAGAGGCTGATAGTGGCCCATTTACCATGAAATATTAGAAACTTTTGGGAGGTAGCAAGCTCCCATTTAGCAGTTCTGAGTCCTGCAAGTTAGGCACCTGGTGGTAGCATGGCAGAGCTTAGGTGAGTTACACCAGCTTTCTGCTGCATCTACCATTTTTGAGGAGCTTTATCTTGTAAAATCCTCAGTAAAGTTGTCTGAAGATGCCACAGCTGAGCTAATTAGGCTACAGTTTTTTTCCAGCTTCATACACAAGTTTGGAGGGGCAACATTAGAAGGAGAGATAGGTAGAAAGATGCTTGTTGTGATGTAGCAGGCAGTTCATGTGAACTATGGTTAAAAACAGGGAGTCATAAGCCTCTTAGAAAAATCAGGTCAGTTTAAAATTAATACATTCCTCTCCCTTCTGTTCTCAACAGGGAACTGTTTTTTTGGAACGATTTTCCATCTGGGAGTCAAGTGAGATATCCTTTCCCTTCTTGGCGTAAGGGGTTATGCCACAGTTAAATAAATAAATAAATTCATTTTAAAAGGTAAAATGAAATGAGAAAGAGGTGTTCCCTTCTGGTAGGGTCAAATAAAGGTAAATCTGGTTCGTTCTTTTGGCAAGATGACCAAGATCCCTCTGGAGCTCAGTAACAAAAACAGACATGTAAGGCTTCATTTTTTCCTCTTTTTTCTTTTCTTCTTTTTTTTCCCCGCAGTAGGGATAGCAAGAGAACAAGCAGGATATACCTGGCCGTTTGACAGAATAGCAGCCAATTCCCAGTCCTTGCTGGCCAGTGTGGCTTATGCCTTCCAGCCAGCAGCCTTTCAGCCTCACAAACCTCCGCCCATTTCTTAGTGAGTCATAGCTGGAAGGCCTTTTCACATGTTTGGTCACATCTTGTGCAAGTCAGGGATGTATTTTTACTCCTTTATTGCATCCTATAGTCAACATTCTGAAACAACTGAGTGATTGCAGCTTTAAGCTCTGTTCATAGGTATGTGGAAATAGAGGTGTATAGGTAGATAGCACCATTAATATTTTCAGATATGGATGGGTTGGTTAGAAGACTAGCTAACTTTCGTGGCAGGAACAGGATGGTGAAAAAACTGGTGTGAGTTTTTTGTGTGACCTATAAAAGCTCTGTACACTTGCAGCACTTACATATTCAACAGATTAGTGTTTCTTGTCATGTTCATTTATACACTCAGTGCTGTCCTAAGTTCAGAGGCAGTCAGCTTGAGCATTGATTCTGCTCCCCATGAGTTTTCTACAGGGAAGTTGGAGAATGCTCACAGCATGTTCACCTGTGCTGGAGTAGGCCAGTGTATAGCAACTGCCTGGTGGCAGAGGCAGGGCAGGGAAGCAGCAGGACAGAGTGCTTCTTGCTCACCTCTTGAGTCTTTGTAGAGGACGTAAAAAGAGCTTCTGCCTCCCTGGAAGAGGAGCTTTCATTTGATGCACTTGAGTTAAAAATCATAGGGAACATGTTGTCATTTCTTAACCAGATGCATATGTTTTTTCAGTTTGCATGGCCTCTTTGCAGTTTAGACTTTCCAAGACCACTTGTAAAATATTTTTTGCAGTTATTTCAGCCTCTTCTGCTCAGTCTCAGTCCTTCAGAACATGCTACTTACTTTCAAGACAGACACATTTTTCTTTGTTTTAGATCCCAATAAACTCTTTAACACTGTAGAGCTACTTGGAGGTTGCAAAAGGATGTCTCTGAGTTGAAGTGCTTAGAACTATGCTTGGGTTTTCTTAAAGAGAGGCTTTGCCTCTTGCTTTCAGTCTCTTTGCAAATGAGTACTCCCAATGCAAACTGAAATCCTGTTCCATACCTCCTTACCCTGACTTCAGTTAATCTTTGTCTTGCAGATGATGGTGTAAAAACATAGCCAGATTTTCATGCTAGCTTTTCATTAGTGCCATGTTTGTTTGTTATTTTCAATTCTTTTTTTACACTTCCTATAAATAGATCTTGCATTATATGAATTTCTGCAATGCAGTGTGCTAGACAGTACACAAATGAAGGTCTTTGTCCGGTTCCAGTTAGCCAGCCAGTTGAGACCATGGCTGCTTTGTAAAGGTCCATGCAATTAATTCACCACTATAACTGCTAAGGTCTAAATTAAAGTTATTTCAACAGTGGATTATGAACAAACAGCAGTTTATGAAAGAGAGGTCTTAAGTTTATGCATTATGTACATGTACTTCATATTCTATTACGTCCTTTTTCTATAGCATCTTGATAGTGTGAGATATATTGGAATGAGAAACCAATTCTGAAATTGCTATGCAGAGAAATCTCGACAGGTGCATGATACTGGTCAAAAAATCTTGTTACATACAGACTGAGAATTTTTTTAATCCAAAATTAAAGATGATGGTGGGATTAACTCTCTGTGGATCCAGTTCAGGAATTTCTTAACAATGTCGTTGTTTCTGTATCTATGTCAGATCAGCCCATGGTTTAGTGGCTGTAAGGATTAACCTGGTTTTACTTTCTCATAAGATTGCTTGCAGGATTGATGTATTTCTGTTGGTACAGATAGAGCCCTAAGATTTTTTTCCTTTTTTTTTTAAAGGAGGCAAAAGGCTTGATTTGAAATACATTAGTTTCCACAGTTAAAAAGTCCTGATGTAAATTTCTGCTTATGTCTTGTTTTACTGTTTCTGCTTATCTCACACCTCTGTGAAGGAACAGTTGAGTAAACAGGTGGTTTTCCCATGTCTTCCTTGGGTTTTTGGAAGGATTTCTTTTGCAAAACAGTTTATGCATTATGTATGATTACAATGTAGCATATAGCGCTTACTTAATATTTTTTTTCATAAGCCTTGCAGTTTTTCCTCAGAGCAGGGCTGCTTATTGCTCTGATTATGTTAATACTAATTGTAAATAGTTGCAGCCATTTAAAATCCTAAATTCAGTTCTGGTTTGAAAAGGAGAATTGCAAAAGCTCACCCGTAGAGGGAACCAGAATACTGACTTTAGAACAGTCTTAACTACAGGCTGCTTTTTAAAAATTATCTGTGCTTCAGTTGAAGCCAACAAAGAACATCTGTTGTCTTATTTATAGCTCCTATTTCTAAGAAGTATATTCTGTAGCAGATGAGAAAAGTGCCTGACAGCTCGTAATTCATAGTTACTGAGGTTTAATCTGATAGAATATTATGTACAGAATTCCTTCCCAGTACAGACAGTATCACTTCTCTTTCAACAGATGATGGAAATAGGGCTTTATGAAATATTAAATTAATAGGTGTGAAACATGATTAGCAGCCACTATTAAAAGTATTAAATTATTATAAAGGAATATAGTACTCTACACTATATTCCTTGGTGGCATTATTTTTCTCCTTATTTGTACAGCTAAACTTCCCTCTAGCCAGACACTCTTCTTTTTTTTCTTTCTGCACTTTCATTTTGTTTTGTCTTAGAGGAATTCTGTGTTGATTAATGCAGCAGCTCTGTGACAAGCATTCATTTTTGTGTCAGAGAAGGGTAAAGAGACCCCAGATTTCTTTGGGACAATTGGTACATTATACGTTACGACTTTCTATATCAAATCAAAGCTTTGTTCTGTCCAGTTCTGCCATTTATTGTATATATATTATTTTCTTGCACTAATCTGTATTTGCCTGGGCTTGCTTCCCTGCTGTTCCCATAGTTGCCCTTTATTCTCGTTAGCCCTGAAGTGCAGCTGGTGCAACTGTATAAATGGGAATGAAGAGAGGCATTAGTTCTCCTGTACCCATAAAACTCCTGCATAATCACCGTTCACATGATGCTTTACCAATCAGATCATTGCTTGCATATATGTACTGATAACCCTGGAAAGTATCTAGGCAAAATATTTGACTTGTCTCAGTTACAGCATTGATTTATACAGGTGACTATGTCTTTTTCTACATATTATGTGTAGCCAGGATAAAATGAAGTAACATTCAGTTTTTATTCCCGCTCTCCCAGATTCAGTGGGTTGGCCTATAAATGACCCGATTGTAATATACATGTATTTCTCGTCCTGGAAAAATCACTGCCTGGCCTTCTATTAAGTGCTACGTATATTAGAAGTTGTGTACATTTTTCTACAAAAGTCAGTTTGAAATGCCCTTTTTCAAGCTTACAGGTGATCTTGTCACTACCTACCTGATGCAGAGGATTCTGGAGGTGCTGGCTTTGTATTTTGAGTGGTGTACTGGGACTGACTGGAGTTCAGAAGGTCATGCTGGTGAGAACTCCTGCAGTCATCATCCTTTGGAATAAACCCCTTGGAAAAGTTCTTGTCACTCTATACTACTGTTGTAGGATCACAGCAGAAACACAGATGCTTTAAAGGGCTATTTGAAGTCCAGAAGCTTATTAACACAGTACTGTTTATCCCTGAGGGTTAAATGTTGTCATTGAGATGCCCTAGGAAGGGTGTTCTACTTTACTTAGGTGTTTCTCCATAGAAGAATAAGGAAAAAGAGGAGTGATAGCTGATGTGATAAACCATTTTTTCAGTACAGATCTGCACTTCCTTCTGTGGCTAAAATCTTTAGTCTACCATTAACAGAGAACATCTGAATGAAGTTGTCATTTCATCCTCTAGCTCATACCCTACACCTACTGACTGATGGAAGAAGTAGACTGAGCTAGCCGCATAGTATTAGACGATTTTAGAATTGGTGATGTTTCCATCCAGCTTCCCAGTTGAACTCCAGTCACATAAGGTCACCAGCGGGCATAATTTCGCTGTTCCTTTTCATAGCTCTGGGATAATTCCTTTTGCAATAAATCTTGACTTGCAGACATTTTTCTGCCTCCATAAAAATGGGCTTCTGGTGAGCCTGAAGGCTGATAATGGTGGGCCAGACCGTTCCTTTTTCTAGTGCTGGGATAGTCTTCACCTCTCTTCATTTGTTCTGGACCTAGTCTCCTTTGACTGCCAAGGCTTCTGTGGTATTCTGAGTCTGCAGTCTACCCGTTTGACGACATCTGATAAAAATAAAGGACAAGTAATAGTAGACAGACTTATTAAGCCACTTGTAATGATGTGCCAAATTCACTGAAGCTTAAATCTCTTTAATATTTTTCCATTAATAGTGTTGTCTTTTAAAATCTTTCTAATGAAACCAGTACTGGAGAAGGTGGTTGAGCCCTGAACAGCTCTTCCTCTGCTGTTTTTCAGTGATGTTTTCAGCCTCTTGGAGAATTTAACTATACTCAAACTAAATCATCTCAGGTCTGTAGGGTCTAAAGAGAGGTATTTTTCTCTTCCAACATTTGCAGCTGAAACTACTACCTATTGCAGTGCTTGATTTATCTGAAACACACGGTGACATCACCTTCTTTTCTCCACTCTCACCTCCTTGTCTTTCATCCTTGCCCAGAGAAAACCTTTTGCTAATAGCAGTTAGGCAATTCTGAACATTCGATTTGCCTGTTCTTTTGGTAAGTGCCATTAGGCTCTCTGAAAAAAATGAACACCAAAGCAAGGTTGCAGTCCTCAGGTCTCAGAGTGAATTTCTCTGTGGAATTTATTTGTAATACTAGGCTCATCTTTTTCTGCTTTGGTCTGGCATTGAACCCAAAGCACAGATCTCTGTGGAAGCTTTCTGCATAGGGTTAGGATTTTTTTAATATTTCATACTGTTCTACTGAAAGTTTGTGCAGCAACTTCCTACTTCTTAAGACTATAAAGAAACACGTAACAGACCGTGAAATGCCCTTTCACTACAAGTTAGGAGTTATATGTCAGTACGAGTCGTTTCACTCTCCGACAGGTTGTAAGGCTCATGTGGCCTTTCTTCCCCAGCTGATGAAAGCAGGTGCTGAGGGTGCTGCTATGGTTGAGGCACTGCATCTGGACCAGCTGCCACCACAGCGCTGTGGGAAGCATCAGGCCATGCCATCACCTGTGCAGAGGCACCTCCTGGTGCTTTCCATTGTTACAGGATCCAAACTTGTGTTTCCACGGCATGGCTTTCGGTGTGTTCTTAGTGCAGTTTCCTGAAACACTGCCATCTCTGCTCTGGGAGTCGCTAGCAGTCAGTACACAGGAGTGCATAAGACTGCATCAGTTCATACCACTCATTTCCAATGCATCTTCACTTGAATTTGACGTTGTATACTGACAAGTTATTAAATTCAGCCATTATGGATCCTCATTGAAATTCAGGTTGTGTTTCAGGGAGGATGGGTGATAATAGTGGAACTTTTTTTAATTCCATTTCCTATACCTAGTAAAGTACATAACTGCTGAAATATCAGCATTTCAATCAAGAAAGCAAGCTCCTATGTTTCCCAGAATTTTTGATAGCAATCATGGGTGTTGAACTTTGTGGAGAACCCTCCATTGTCCGTAACTTGTCATGCATTATGTCACTGATGGTGCCATTGTATTTCAGGTGCTTGATCAGCCATTGCTTCTTTATAGTTTGCTGTATAATCTTGTTGGAGGCATTATCACAACTTGCTTCACAGTGACCTTTACTTTTACATTTCTTCTTCTGTGATAATTAATATGCTTATATTTATTATAGTTAATTTCAGTGCTGGTCAAACCATTCACATTGGGATATATTTAATGTCTTTCAAACAAGAATATATGTAAATCTATGAATGCACAATTCACTGTGTTAGTGGATACAGTTGCATGTATGAAGAGTATATCTCCATGAATAAAATCCAGTTATGATCATGTTAGGACCTGAGCTCTCAAATATTAAACTTTATATAGAGCTGTGTTGTCATCGAATGCAACAACATACGCACAAACTTAAATGCCGTCTCTGAAAAAAGAAGAACATGCATGGAGTAATCTTGATCCAAAGCTAAATTCAAGTAATGTTAGTATATAGTTCCTGTAAAGTATTTAGAAATTCAACTCCTTTTCATGGTATGTATTGTTACCTTTAGTTATCTTCTTTTTTTATATATATTAATTTTCATTCTTCTTCTAGCAGTAATGAAAGATTTGGCTCAGAATTCTGTGTCTGAAGTCAAATTCCAGCTTTAAATTTCCACTTGTCATTGCCAGGTACTAACTCTAAAATATCTCTTTTTGCTGAGAACCCTTCCAAAAGGTGCAGCTGTGTGCTGGTTTCATCTTGCACTTTGTAGCTGTGTTGGCAACCCTCGAACATAAGGTATGCTCTCATCTCCCACACATTACCATTGCCTTAGAGCTGTTCAGGCCTGTCTGTATCAGGGAGAGGGAAGAGCTCACAGATTGAAGCAAACCCTGGCTTGTGGTTCATCTCATTGGTTCTCACTGTGGCAAGGTAAAAATAGAGCTAGTGGAAAATCCAGCTTTTCTCATGTGTCATCAGAAGCTTCTTTGCTGTCTGGAGACCCACTACCAGAGCCATGATTAGAAAGAAGACACGAAAACTGTATGACAGCTTTTCAGAACCTTAATATTTTGGAGACTCTGGAAGCTCAAAAAAATTACAGGAATTCTGGGGAAAACAATGATTGCTTTAAATGAAAAACTGATACTTGATTGTAGCAAAAGGATCTACAAAGTTGCTAAGATTCTTAGGAGTGGATTTGGTTCTGCAAACCTCTGTGCTGTGCTACAGCATGCTTCAAAGCAAAAGATACTTTTGAAATCAGGTACTAAATGAAGGTTGAATGTGGGCTTTTGTTCTCTTCTCTTTTGCTAAAACTGACCTATCTGAAAAGTTTTCCTTTACCTGTGTAGATCTTAATATGCATGCTGAGTTTTCTTCTGAAACAGCTAACCTAGAATCAGGACTTCTTCAAGGATATTGTGTATTCTGTCTCTGGGGAGTCAGATTGGTTTTTTCCAAAACTAGGTATAGTTTTCTTCAGTTTAGCCATTGCCATTTTCTCTCAGCATTTCGAAATTGCAGGGCACTGTTCCCAAATTTGGCTGTCTTCTGTGTAAATGTTATAATCTGGCTTCAGTTTTATAACTCCTGTTAAGTTAGGGTTTTTTTCTAACAGATGAGTGTTTCCTGAGGCCTTTCACCTTCAAATAAGCATAATTTTCTATTTTGTGCAAAAGTTGGGGAGTTTGAAGTACAAGTCAGAATGATGCTATGAGTTAATTATATTGGAGATGGCGCAATGAGTAGGAAATTCCAGAACAGGTGGGAGGGTAAGTGATTTTAATTTAATGCCATCTCCTACATGCTGATGAAGTGAATGCTTTTTTCAATGTTACTGAGCACTACAGCTGTGTAACTTAGATATATTCTTCTGCCATTGCTGCATTGAAGCTACCTGCAGGTTTTGGACCTACCATTGTGTGTGTGTGTCTTTTTGCTGTAGAGCTTATACTCGCCAGTGTGTGCATAGTGTTAAAGGAGATAAGAATATTCTGAGTTTTCAGTCACATACACAAATATTTTACAGTTTACACATTTATGGAATAGATTGTCATTATTTTAAAGACTGTCTTCATATCTAAAAGTTCAGTAATGTTTCTGGTAGATAGAAATTTCCAGTTTTGGAGAAAAGGAATGGAGTATAGGGAGGAAGAGACATCAGAACTCCCTTGACGTCCTAAAATTTTAATATCTTTCGAATTACGTATTTTAGGGTAACAGAGGAGTGTTGGAAATCTTTCATTTTAATCAGTGTGACATTCGCTTTACATACATATGTTCTCTAGATATATTACAGATTTTGCATAAATATAAAGGTAAACGCATAGCTTCCAGAAGCCTTTCACTTTCACTAAGAATATTATTAATCCAAGAATACTGTACAACAAAGAGATTCAGTAACAGATTATGATACAAACTTAGTTTATGAGCTAAGGTCCTGCTTAAAGTGTAGATGAAAAGCATTGAGTGTCAGATAGGTTGCAGGAAGAGACACTCTTTGTTTAGGTAATCTGGGTGAGGTCTATATGCACCACATTCTTTGTGTACCATGGAAACAAAACTGTTCTCACCCTGCAAGGATTTCTTCCCATGAACTGAAGTCTTCCCCTGACATTGGGGTCTCCTTTTTCCTTTGCTTGGACTCCATCCCTCATGTTGAAAATCTAAATCTAGTAGGAAATTGAATTCTTTTTCTAAATACACCTTGTTTATAGGTATTTGGAGTGTATCTCTTGCCATCATTTCAAGGCACAGTTTGGTTAATGCAAGAAATCATCATTCTCTCTGCTGCTCAGTAGCCTGGATGGACCATACCTGAACTGACAAGCAGTTGCCTGAAATGTTTCAAATGTCTGTCAGGTTTTACTTCCATCCTCTGTCTCTGTTTCTCCTTATTAATGTCTCCTTTCTTTCCTCAGTTTCATTTTAGACTGTTGACTTATGCTGCATGCTGCCTGCAGCTGGAATTGTGAGATGAGCATCTTTGTTCAGAGATGATGCAATTTCATTGCTGTTACACAAGAGGGAGAAAGGTACTTAATGTAACTAGCTACCTAAGGGAGCAGAAGGTTGCTCTAATAGGTACAATTATGTATACTCTGTTCTTAAAACCTGTTCTTCCCCTACTACGGTGTAAGAGAGGCATTTTTTGACTTTAGCATTTTGTGAGTCTATTAGTGTCTCCTAATTTGAGTATTTTCATAGCATACCCTTTGATATGACTCTGATCTGATCTTTCATTTAGTCTTTCAATAGATTTGCCCTCATCATGAGATAGATTCATAGTTTGGGGTTGAAAGGCACCGTTTGATCTGAATATTAAAATCAAATGGTCGGTATTTCAGCATGCCTCAGCAGAGGCTACTCGGAGTGCAGCGTCTTCCATTTGAACCCAACTTGCATTCGACAAAGCAGATACAATGTTAAGCTAAAAGAAGTGTTTGATGGAACCTGAAAGTGGTTTGAAGATGTAAAAATCTGAAAAGTCCATTCCTTCCCTGAGTAGCTTGTTCTGCGTTAATAAATACACTTGGAGATGTGCTGGTCAACTACCTCTATGTAATGTGCTTTCTTTGAATTTAGGTTTTAATCACAGCATTACATTAAGTCAACTATTGATGACAAAACTTCAGAGTTTATTATTATGTCTACTCATTTGCACTTCTCAGCTAACTATGTTGCTACCAAGGAAGGAAGTGGTATGCTTTTTAACAGAACCTATCCTCTAAAAAGCTATGCAGACAGTCCTTAGTTGCAATGCTGTCTTCCAGTGCATTATCGTATGAGTCTAGTACCAGACTTCCCTTGATTTTGCCCAGGACTGATAATGTAACTAGCATGTAGTCATCTTACTTGTCCTTTCAGAGTGTGGATCGGGCATTAGAACTCTCTTGATCACCAGGAATTGCTCTGGTTTTCCATGAGTCATTAAAAAGTAACATCAGCAGGCCGGAGATCTGCTTAGGCAACTCTTTTGGGACTCCTGAATGCTCGTTTTCTGAGCCTTCTAAGTTAAACTAACAGATGTTTTTCATATATCCTTCTCAGTTATGAATGGACTGGAAAGTATTCCATCACTATCATACCGTCATTCTGCTTCTTTTTGCAAGGGACATGTCTCGGTGTCCCAGTATGCTCCAGTTCCATTACTAGTTCATAAATAATTACTATTTATTGCCTTGCATTTCCCTCCTCAGTTTTCTGCGCTTCCAAACTTCTGTACCTTCCTTGCTGTCTTAGCACTTTTAAATTGTTTGTATTTTTAGAAAGTTATATGATTGTTGCTTTCAAAATAGGATGAATTCTCAGCCAAAATTCTCTGCTTTCTCTTCCTCAGTTGTGGTATATTTAATTTTTTTGCTGTCAAAGTTTTTCATTAAAAACTCCCTATTCATATTTTGCTGTACTGGTTTTGGTTTTTTTCTCCTTCTACTTAGTTATTCTCATAATTTTGTTCAGTTTCAATCTTCTAGAAATATGGTGTGTGCGTACATGTATGTATACATATGCATGCAGGCACATGTGAGCACGTGTGTTAAAGAATTGTTCTCTGTTTGTCCATGGTGAGTTTAATCAGGCAGAGGTCACCATCGCTTAGGCAACTGTTGACTTTTGCTGCAGTGATTAAGCTTTGTTTATCAATAATAATTGATCAAACTATGCCAGATGTTTCTGGCAGTAGCTTAATAATATCTTTATATAAACATTCTTGCTTTCCAAGAGTTCAACGCTACCGCTCTAAAACTTTCGAATTACTCTTTTGGCAAAAATAGTTCGTTTAGAGATAGGTCAGCCCTCACATCACAGAACCAGAATATTCCTTTATGCAGTTTGTTCTCTCCATGAAGAAACTGGATTGCCTGAAAACTGACTTTGTATAAAATCCACATGCAGATTTGTTAGAATCTGCAAAATGTCACTGTCTGATTATACTGCCATTTATTCTTAAGCAGTCATTGTAGAAAAGAAAATTCTTGCTTCGGGAAAACTATACTGTTAATGGTATTATGCTTGAAAACTGAAAGCAAACAGAAGTTACTGAACTTTTGTATGAGTGTGAAATACTTGTTTTTACTGCTATTTCAGACCTTTCTAAGTCTGTTTTTACCAAGGAGATCAGCAGCTCCCGGATGGTGGTGTGTTTAGCTCCCTCATCTGGTGCACACTGTATGTAAATGTTTCAGACGGAAAGATTTTTTCCTTGTGTTGTGTTTCTGCCCATGCATAGACTGGAAACTCTTACTGTGTTTTCTTTTCCTACGCAATACAAAGAGTGATTCTAGGACTAACTGAGGTCCCTAAAAGAAAGTGCTATAAAAATGCAATTGTAATAATTTTTATTCAGCTTTCTGAGTACTTGTGAAGTGTTCTTGTTTAGGCCTGACAAGTGGGATGTTTGTTTCATACTTAAAAATTAACTGGTTGCATTATGTGTCATGACTTTCATAAACAGAAATTGCGTTCAGCTGTAGCTTGGCTTATTTTTCTTTCTTTTCTTTTACAGCTTTTTCACTTCCAGATCTTACGGAGCAGTTTGCACCTCCTGATGTTGCTCCACCGATTCTTATCAAGATAGTGGAGACAATTGAAAAGAAAGGTAGGCTGAAGAATGATCTACCAAGGCTTTTTGTTGCATTTGTGAGCCAAGACTGCAGAATCAGATCCAGAGCTAGCATCTCCTCTTTCTAGAGCTACTAATGCATCGCATTACTCAACAGATATGAAATAATGTCATTCAAGGTTTGTTGGTATTGGTTTCTGCTCAGTAGAGGGTACTTGGACTGTAGGAGCGAAAACAAAGCTTACTTCCAATGACATTTAATAACTCAGCTAATATATGTATTATTGAAAGGTAAGGGAGAAGGGTTTGGGATTGCTTTGGTTTTTCTAACCAATGAGCACCTTAAGTTGGTTATGGAGGTGCCATCATAACACTGAATTGGATACACAGCCAAACAAGTAATGTTGTGACCCAAAATGGGAAAAAAAAATATGAAAAAGTTACAAGAACTGTTTTTATACTTCAGGAGCCAGTTCTTTATTGCTGCTGTATGCTGATTGTTATTTTTATGGGTTTTTGCTTTCCTGATTTCCCGTGTTGATGTCTCTCCATCCTTTTGAGGCTTTCCCCTTTCTGCTACTATGGCCTGCCTCTTTTGCCCTATTTCTCTTGTCCTGGCTCTTCCTCTAATGTCACCTTCATAGTGACGTGATGTCCTGCTCATTCAGTGGCCTTACAGCTGGGGAGGGAGACTAAAAGTGGTATCCTGATCAGACTCAGGCTGCTGTCCTTCGGGAAATGCATTCTCAAATACTTCTGACACTTGAAGAGAGCATGAGCTTTTCCTGAATGAGTAGGAGCTTGCTAATGTCAATGAGAAGGGCTGGTAGTTAACAACAGTTCACAGTAGCAACCACTGCTTCCAGGAAACACCACTGATCCTATTAAATCATTTGTGCTCTGCGTCCCTGGGTATGGTCTCTTTCCTTGTGTCTTCCCTATTTTCTCTGAAGCAGGAAAGTTGTAAACACTATCTCTCACATGAAAACACTATTGGTGTGTTTTATTCGGGTAGATCATCAGACATATTATGTGACATATACAGATACTTTCTCTCACAGCGGTGATGTAACACTCACCCTACATACACTGTGAGGTTATGGGGTCCATGGATAGTCAAACGTAACCTGAGAGGTCCCACAGAAGGGGCTGTCTCTGTTGACTGCATAGGGTGCCAAAGGCTAGGCACGCTTGTAACTTAGAAGTCTTAGTTAAATCTTTAAAGCTAATTAGGATGTGTCAGACCTTTTGTCATGTTCCTGTCCCACTCCTGTGGGATGACCTGACTCAGATTGATCACTTCTTATCCACCTGAAAGACCCGGTGTTTCTAGCTGGCATGTAGAGTGTAAAGGAAGATCTGACTCCCAGTGTTGCTCCTGAAAGCTGTTTTCTTCCCTGGGGTGTGTGAATCTGCTTCCCAGCCCTGGCCTTCTACAGCCAGCCTGTGGACAATTGTACAGAAAATGTGGGTCTGCTGGCATCTGTGATCTTCTTTGGCCAGCTCCTGCTGCAGACCCAGCAGTTTGCATGTACAAAGAAGTGTCTTACAGCCTTAAAAAGCAATCGCGTTCCGTAGTGTGGTGGGTGGGTGGTGGTGGGAGAATGTTGCTAATTTGTACTGTAAGTACTTATATGAAGAAAACAGAAGTATGTTGTGTCATGGCAACAGTCACTGGAATATTGATGTGCCCCATTGATTTTGTTTTGAAGGTCTGGAGTGCTCAACTTTGTATGGAACACAAGGCTCGAGCAGCTCAGCAGAATTAAGACAAATTCTTGAATGTGGTGAGTACAGTTCCCTTGCTTAAAGCACTAGACAGATTCCTGGTCAGACTGCTCCTCTTTTCTTAGTTCCCCTACTCAGCTTATATGTTTGTGCTGATTGTGAATAATATTAAAAAGACAAACCTAAGTAAAAAAGGTTTCTAACTTTTACACTTAATGTGAAAGGTATTTTTTGCTTCTACAGGTTGTCTTTCTTTTCATGGCTCCACTGAATGGTTTTTTCCCAGAATAATTATTTTAATCATTTCTTGGTCACTTGCTTGTTCAAGGACTGACAGTCCAGCTGTACAGAGAAAAACAAGGTGTTTTGTTCAGAAGCAATATAAAGATACATTATTCCTGTAACACTGCAGGTTAATATTTTGTAAACAAATGGGCATTTGTTTACATACAGTTCTGTGTGTGCATTCTTTTGGTCCAGCAGGAGGAGAGGCGATAGCTGCACATTCCCGGCCTGCTACAGAGATGATGCTGGAAGGGAAAGAGAGAATTGAGTTAGCGTTGCTGCAGCAGGCTGGGTTCTCAGGTTTTAGACAGTAAAATGCAGCTACATCACTAACACCACAGAGCCGTTCAAGTTTCCTGAAATGTATTTCTCTTTTTGGTACTCTTTATTTCAGGCCAGAATGTACTGGCATGGCAACAGTCAGTTGCAGTACGAGAGATCAAGAGATATTGCGGGAGGAGTGCTTGACCACGCCTTTGCAAGATGGGGTGCAATGTGGGGTGGGAGCTTCCACTTGCATAAAAGAGCACAAAAATACAAGGGCTAGAAAATGAAACTGGTTACGTGCCGTGTTGCCAAAGGGACAAAGGAAGCAAACTCAAGCTGTGCATTAGCTGTCTTCATTTTTAGTAATTGCAAATATTAACAAAATGAACACGAGATGATACTACAAGTTGTCTGTTCATTCAAATCAAAAGAGCGTCCTGTCGCCTGCTGGTTGTGGTGGGAGTGAAGTGTATGAGTACAGCAAGCAGGCAGAGGGGATATGCACCTGGTGTTAGCAACCTAAGCCATGCTTTTATTATTGCCATTATAATTTTAAGTCCAGATAAATCCAGATTTTCTGTGACATCAATATGAATGTATCTCTTAATTTATCTAAATACCTTTTCAAGTCTCTAAACTGAGATGTACTGTTATGAAAGGTTCGTCTCTCTCCTGAGATCAAGAACTTGTGGTTTACATATATTCTTATTTAAAATGTAATTAGGTTTGAGAAAAGAGAACAGGACTTTACCCTTTAGTAACAATGTATCTTTCTAAGTTCTGTTTAAGATAGGCTCAGAATCTTCCAGGACACAGCTGGTACAGTGGGTATCTGGGTGCATGGATACAGATGGGTCTCTTATTGCCTGCCTACAATCTCTGAATTAGCAGAGTGCTGATTCAGAGAGCACAGTGGACTTTGGTCTCAAAGTTGTGAACTGCGTTAGTGTGCTGTTCTGCTTATGGTTGAAATGCTCCCCATATTAATTGGATAACTGCCTGTTAGCTTCAACACAGTGCTATCTAGCTCCAAAATCAAAGGTGACCTGCATCTGGCCAGTTCGGCAGATGGAAGAGTTCAGGTCTGTTTATGACATTACACCCAAAATGTTGCAGAGTACCACAAGTTTATTCTTACTCATGTATGAGTATCTATGTATCATGTATGATATGCTTCAGAGGGTGAGTCAATACTGAAAGAACCAGGATTTAACTTGGCTTATTAAATAGAAAACATCCTGTGAGCAGCAAAACTAATGAAAACTATTTCTTATGAATTTGTGGTTGGATTCTCCGGCACGCAATTACTCCTGTAGAATTCATACCCACACTGAAAGTTTTTGATCATCTGAGCCATTCACAGTGTCTTTTTTTCCTCATGTAAGTTCTTCGGTGTCTGATAAGAAATGAGCTCATACTGCAAGCTTTTCTTTAGGGAAAACAAAAAGGAGGTGGAGGAGCACTAAGTTTCTCACTACTCCCTCTTGACTGCGTTTTTTCACAGTACATATAGACACTACATATCTGATTCCTCTGCCTCACTGTTGAATTTGATTTAAATTGACCAAATAGATTCAGGACTTATTTTACAGCCGACTTGGCTATCCTAGAAAGTTGGTGAGCATTACCTCTAAATGATTGTATAAAATGTGGATCTTTGTAAACATTTAGGACTTTACTGCACCAGAGATTCACATTTTAAGATGAATTCTAGTATTGCTTGCACTACGTAAGCATTTCTGTATTTTTCTCTTTTTATTTTCAGTGCTGAATATTCCTTACTCCAATGCTAGCAAGTAGTCCCGTATGTGACACTCCCAAACCTTAGCCCAAGCTGTAGCTATCCTGGAAGGATGTCAGGTTTTACAAGATAAATCCTAACAGCTGCATAAAACACGGAGCACCCAGTTCTGCACCTATATATTTGTTTCGTCTTACTCACATAAACATTTACAGACTTGGAGCCCCAAGCTGTTAATCAAACTTCCAGTCATAATGGAAGCAGCTACCAGTAGAGAAGCCGCATTTGCCCAGACCTTTGATCAATAGTTACTTCTTACACAAAATATTTACAGGTAAAACAGAGACCTGTTAAAAATACTCTAATGTTCAATAACATTGCCAGCATGCAGCAAGTCACTACCATTATTCTGAGTTCAGCTCTGCAGTGTATATGACAGAAGGCCACACACAGCTTTGGAAGCCATTTGGTTCATCACAGGTTTGGGAGTGGTGTTAAGCACTGTATGTTCTTCATCTCAGAGATGTTTCTTGGTGTCTTACAGTCTTTCTTAGGACTTGTTCCCCATAAATCAGATATAAGATAGCAGTTTTTAGTTGGTATAAAGCCCTAATACCATGAGCCTGTATGTTTTTTCCAGTTTCTAATGTCTAAAAAGTATGTTACTCTTTCCCTTCAGATGCCTCTTCATTGGATTTAGAGACATTTGATGTGCACACTTTATCAGATGCTCTCAAGAGGTATCTCCTGGACCTGCCAAATCCCATCATTCCAGCAGCTGTTTACAGTGACATGATTTCTGTAGCTCAAGGTATAATTATCACATTATTTCAAATGTCAAACAGAAAAGGTTTTATCAGGTTTTTGAATATCCATGTCCAGTGGCAGATTCTGCACAACCTGGCAGCATCTCAAAAATCATCAGTACCTTCACCACTTTTGATGAAAGCTGTTTTGATTCAGATCTGGACATGCATTATTTGTTTACCTATTTAGGTAAACAGAATGGAAAATATAAGGGATAACACAATTCTCTTCATTTTAATAAGCAGAATGACTATAGAAAAACTGGGGGGAAAAATCAAGGACTTATCTGTATGCAGAAAGCTAATTTTTAACTTTTTATCAGTGCTGACAAAGTAAATGTATTAGAGGTCATGGTGTTCTGCAGTACGTTGGGAGTTGCAGATTATGAAGTGAGAAATATATGCATGCAAGATTCATCATCTACAGTGCTAATTTCAAACAAGTACAGCCTATAGGCTTTCAGCACATGGGCCAAGTATTCTGTTATATATCTCAGGACAGGATATTGTTACTGGTAACCTTCAAAGTTAGAACAGCACCTGTGAGACTTATCTAGTGCATCTCAGAATTACCCAATCATGTGTGATGCTAAACACAAGACAGACTTCTACCAGTACACTCTGAACACATTGTGGTTTTTACCAAAATTCATATCTGTTTCTTTTATCTGACTTTTGAATACTTGTTCTTTACTCTTCCCTGAGCATTTCACTTTTCTCAAAAAGATTCTTACAGCACTAATGAAGGATGGAATTATTTTTTTTCTATGTAATCGATGCTTCTTAAGGAGTCATATAGTTTCATTTTACTTATTGAATGTTCCTGTGCTGATATCAAAAGCCTGTTACTGGTTTGCTTGCAGAAGTGCAGAGCTCAGAGGAATATGCTCAGTTGCTGAAGAAACTCATCAGATCTCCAAATATACCTCCCCAGTATTGGCTCACACTCCAGTTTTTGCTCAAACATTTCCTCAGAGTTTGTCAAGCCTCCAGCAAAAATCTCTTGAATGCAAAGTCTCTGGCTGAAATTTTCAGCCCTCTGCTTTTCAAATTCCAGATAGCAAGGTATGTGTGTCATCTTTATTGTATTTTGTACTGTAAATATGGGTGAGTTGTATGTAAAAGTAAGTTTAATTTATTTTCTGACCTTACTTCTAATGTGGAGGGCATTGTTGCAATTTTTTCAGTGGTTTATGAGTAATTCTAATGTTAATTTTTTGCATTTTTCTGAGTTTTTACTGTCTTATCCATCTCTTGCAGCTCTGATAATACTGAACACCACATAAAAATCCTAGAGGTTTTAATCACAAGTGAATGGAATGAGAGACAGCCTGTACCAGGTAAAAACTATTTTAAATTTTGAAAGTTATGTACCATTGTTTTCTTAAATACTAAAATTCAACTTAAGGACAGTAAATGCTCATTGTTTGTCTTTTTAAATCAAACAATGCAAAAGTGCCAAATTACAGAACTAAGCAGAAGTTGTTCATATGTTTTATACTGGTGTGCAACACTTGTTTTGTAAGAAATTGTCTTTTTCATTAAAATCATTTTAGTATCCATAGTTTCTACAGCCTTAGGACTTTCATTTCTTTTTCAGTAAACAGTGAAGAGGAATTCGTGAATTTTTCAGACCTGTAAACCAATAGAGTGTATATCATGCAGTGGTGGTGTAAATTCTGGAGATTTTATTTAAAATTTACACTATTCCCAGGCAAATTTTCTTAGAACTACAATAACCCATAGAGATCATCAGAAGAAAATAGTATTTCCCCCTTTATTTACATATATGTATTTTTTAATCCAGAGACTCGAAAGATTTATTTATCCATATCAATAAACAACACAGAAAATATTAAATCCCCATTCAAGAAAGATAGATTTATACTTGTATGGATTCTGTGAGTGAGCATCTAATTTAGTCAATGAACAGTAAAACCCATCTCTAGTTTATGCAAAAATCACTGGGTTTTAATCACATGTTTGGTGGGAGCAAGACAGAGTTGCTAACTATGTGCAAAGGAAATACTAACGCAGAGGGACTTCAGGTGTTAGCTTAAATTAATTCCTTTTACAGTTTATTAACAGAGAATATCCGAACAAAGGATAGGACGATGGTGAACAGAACATTGGGCAGGCTGTAGCCCTCCTGCCTCTCTATTCAAAGTACAAGGTAAAGTTCATGGCCGTAGGATTTGTAGGGCTGCTTAAGGTTTGAAGAGTGAGAACACAGCAGCAGAAAAATGCCTTATTTCTCGTATTTCAAGTAGGTGTGTTGTGTAATCCCCTTCATCAACTAATGGAGATCAGTTTAAAATGGCTAAGATTTTTGTTCCTGCTGCTTTGATTGGAAGGCTTTTCCAACCTTGCTAGCTGTATTAGTTAGGAACCTTTCCCTAACATTTAGTGTACATCTGTTTGAAGCTAGTTTATACCTATTTGGTTTTGTTCAATTTTGTCAAAATACTTAAGCAGACATTTCCAGAACCACTGTGTATTTGGCTTTCTAATGCTTCGCAACAACCAGCAGAGTCCAAACTTCTAATGACTGTTTGTCCTATTTTACTAAGAATCAGCAAATAACTGCTAATCGTTAAAGAATTATTTTCTCTGCCACCTGTCATAAGCCTTAAGAAGCAAAATACATTATTGAATCCTCTAATGTTCTAATGAGTTTGCTAATAGCAGTTTTTTAAATGGTAAGTTCGCAAATGCTTTAGATCATGTAAATTTAAATGGCTAGAGGCACTGATGGGGAGGTTTTACAAAGGTAAGTTCAACAGTGAGAGTTTCTTAAGTTGCACGTAAGAGATCACTCGGTTGCATATCATCCTGAGCTGCTTCATATGAGGAAAGTATAAAAGTGAAATGTGTTGATGTTAGAACTAGTAACGAGGACAAGTAGTCTAGTCAACTTGAGAGTATCGTTAGGGAGCTTGAACAAATGTGGCTGTATCCATCAGATTTATATGGTTTGACACTACATTAATAATTATAATCAAACATCGGCTTGTTTTTACTATTACTTTGCATTGATTAATATTTTATAATTCAGTAGTATATTTTGAGAGGAGTCCTGGTATTTTTCATATGATCTGTTACAAAAATAGAACTCCTTCCTTGTGCATTTCATAGTCCATCCTGGACAGTGGACTGTATTTTAGTAGAACATTTGCACATCTATTAATGTGCTGAAAAGAACTCAGATACAAATTTTCAAGCTTTGTGGTCTACAGTTAGCTAGCCTCTGCTCTTAGGCCTGTAAAGTGCTTGAATAATTTTCAAAAGTTGAGTCTTAATAGAATGTTATGTAAATTTACAGGATTAGGACACGTGTCTGTTTTCAACACCAAAATCATTCAGTGACCTGATCATCTGAAGTGCTCTGGTTTTATAGTTCTCAAAGAAGACTCTAACGTGTATTTTTCAGAATTATTGTCTTCAAGATTATTGTTTGTAGTGGCTTGAGTTTCCATAAAGATTGTTTAGAGACGTTGCATAAAAGGAAGATTTCTAGAAATGATAACTTATTTGTCATATAACTGTTCTGAGAATGCTAATCTATAATAGAATTTTTAAAGTGCAGAAATTAAGCCATTTTAAGCAGAAAGAATCTTACTTCTTGATAATAAAGTAATGACAACTAAGCCATAACAGGGAAGCCAATGCTGCCAGGTTTCTTCTCTTTTTCACAGGCTGGAGTGATAGCTTCCTCCTTTCTTTTTTCTGTTATTCTCAAGTCTGGTTGAAAACATTCTGTCTAAAATGAGCTGTGCATGAAGCTTTAGTGGTATCTTATGCAGTATGTAGATACATTAAATGTAGTGTTGGAGATAATGGATCTGAATAGGGAGATCTTTGCACAACTGTGGGGTTTTTTCTTATCACATCACCCACTACTTACCCTTCGTGCCTCAAAGCAATAGAAAGTATGCAATCGGACCTTATACCTTAATAAGTCTTAAAATTAATATCTTAAATTGGGAATCTTTAATTGAACAGCTAGAGAGATGCTTTGCCCACCGTAACACAAAAACAGGAGTTACTAGGCCATTACTTGATTTTTTTATCATAGAACAACTCTGGACTGATTTTTTTTTTCTTCCTCTGTCACAGCGTTCAACAGCAAAGTACACATTTTAGTTTGTGAATTAGAATAGTGCTTAGCACTTCACAGAGGTTAAAGTACTGAAGTTAAAATACCTGTTGTGCCTATATGTTTAGTAGGCGAAGACAAAGTAATGTTGCAGGAGAATTAAGATTGAAGAAATGGTTGATGTTTTGAGAAATTGGTAACCTGATCCATTTTCTGATTCCTGTCTCGTTCTTCAGGTTTATCAGTAGACGAGCCAAAAGATAGTGTTAGTCGGCAAGCTAGGTGATTTAGTATCCCATTTTAACACCCCAACTTGATGAACAGCAACACAGGCTTTAAATTAAAGAGTAATGCTGATTTTACAGTCAGAAACAAAGTGTGTGTCTCTAAATACGCTGTTCAAAACAGTAGTATTGGAAGAAAATATCTTAATTGTAACAGATTATAGCTAACAGTGCTGCTTATGTCTCTCAGAATTTCACCCATCATAAAGAGGTGTGAAGGCACATGTTCTTTTAGAGGTAAATACTGAAAACGAGGCTATGTTTGTGGGTATAGAAGACTGGACTTTTTTTTATCAGTTCATTTCCAAGGATCGTAAACGCTCCTGGCTTTCCCATCTGGAGGAGCCCTGCCCTGGATGCAGGTGCCAGACCTGTCCCTGGGGCCCAGTAGGTGCTCGGGCCAGTGCGGTTGGTTTGGAGCTGGTAGCTGGGGAAGGCAGGTTGTACAGAGGAAGGTGGGGTGATGGGAAGGTGGGAGATTTTGGGGGGGATCTGAGGGGGGTGAGGGTCCTCTCAGGTTTCGGGATGTTAAGGACCGTGGAGTGGCTTTGAGTGTGTGAGATTAAGGTATGTCTTATCGCAGGAGGGTAAAGAGGAAGGGGGATGTGGTGGGAGAGCAAGGGGACGTGGGGAGCTGGTAGTATTGTGGGCAGATGGATTGGAGAGGAGCAGAGAAAGAGCTACTGCAGCAGCGGGAAGGAGCTGCCATGCTGCACAGATGAACTGAAGCCTCTAATGCCCTGTGCACTAAATCAAGCTGAGCGGCTTCATCTAGACTGTCTATCCCAGTTTATTCCTGTTTTCCAGGCTTGTAAATAACATTGTAAATAATGGCTCAAGCTGTGAAATACCGCAGTTTTAAGCATGAAGGGCTAGGGTTTTACTACTCACAGGGTCATAGCCGTGAATGAGTGAGGTAACGAGACTGCCTTGCACATAACTGCTCGCTTGCTTGTGATGGGATGAGAGTCCTGGCCATATTGTCAAGATGCAGATACTTTGCTTTTAGCTGCACAAAATACTAGCAAGGGTAGTAGCGTTCCTCTCTGAATCAGACACAAAGCTCCCCTGGTCAGGCTCAGCCCACAGTCCTGTCGGTAGTGTCTTGAGGACACAAACAAATATGTAGGAGTGCTCTCCCTTGTCAGGGCTTTTCCGCATCATGTTACGGGCTTGGCTGGACTGTCGGCAGCGCCGAGCGTGGTTTGGAGCATGCAGAAGGCAGCATGTGCCCGGGAGGGCTGATGCTGCACGGGAGGGATATTGCGCATCCATGCCTCACCCGGCAGAGGGCTCCCTGTCTAAGCTAATAAAATGAGGCTTTATACCTGATTTGACAGAGAGCAAAATGCTTCCTTACTCATCATACCTAGGGATGCTGCATTCTTGCCATACGTTTTGGCAGTAGTCTATGCTTTATGTTTCTCAATACGTAATTGAAAGCATTTGCTAAAACTGAAACATCACGTACAAAGTTATTGGAATTTTTTACAGATTGATATATGTGTGTGTGTGTGTGTGTTTGTATGTAAGTATGCATAGCACACACATGCAAGGCTGTCATACCTGGTCAGTTCTCTTCCTACTTTATACTTCATCTTCACAGATGGAACAACACTGTGAGTATGACTGCAAAAAATAGTAGGCTGCTGACTTTCTGCAAATACAAATCTATAGATTCAATAAGACCTACTCAAGGTTTTGAAATTTAAATTTAAATAAAAGTTAAGATAGGGCAATTGTGTGAAAATGCAGGTGTGTGCATGCCAGTATCTTTTTTTGGCAAGACACTTGATTCCCTTCTGCAGCATGATTAGGAACTCATTTTTGCACAGGGCGCTAGAATCAAAAAAAAAAGCTGGACTTGGGAACAAAGCCTCGTTTTTTATACCTGTGTGGGTACCTGCGCTTCTTAAAATGATAAACGGTGAAACAGGTTTGGGTTGTCTTTTCTCCCTTGAAAACATGCTTCTGTATTGTGGCCATATAAACCAAGAAGTATTATCAACCTCTCCTGTAATTTTAACAGTAAATAGAAAGCATATCAGTTACTGTCAGAGTTGGATTAGGTCAGTAACACAGCATACCATGTCCACTGGAAGGAGGCTGTGCTGCTTTAAATTATATGTAGAACTGACAATTGTTCAAGTAGGCAAAGGCTAAAACTAGAAAAGCAGGGGATTGTTATAGGTGAAGCTAATGAATCAACTGTAAAACATCAAAAATGTACTGCAGATATTTGGGATTTCATTATGGGGTACAAGTGGGATTGATCTTTTGTAGCATAGGTGTGCAGTGTTCAAGAGGTAAAAACTTTTCAACACTGCTTGACTGCCATAAGGAGCACAAGCGGATCTCAAGGAACACAGCTGCTAGAAGTTCTGTCTGTTTCCAACAAGTCGGAGGAAAATATTAATCCACATCTCTTCTTTCTCTGAATTAAATCTTGTGGTCTGCTTCTCCTTTCGCTTTGAATTTATTTCCTTGTAAAAGTATAGCTGGCAAAGAAGTTAACCTCTGTAGGCAAAAAAGGAGCGGGCTCTTCTGTTGCTGCTGTGTTCCTTCAGCAAGTCTGATCTCCACCAAACACTAAGACAAGGAAACTGTATTTCACCTAAACTGCTCCCGGTCTGTACAGTCCATTTTCCCGCCTGCCTGTCCAAGAAATGAACAATCCTGATGTCCTGGAAAACACCATGGATACGGGCAGGTGTTGGTTCTACTATTTTCAGTTTATAGGAAGTGGATAAAATACCTCACAGCGTCATGCTAAGGGTCTTCAAGCAGCACCTGTATTTGTGATCCAGCATGAGAGTGTAGGAGGTGATGCTGTGCTTGCACCAGGCTGTGTCACTTGCACAGGGTTGCTTGAGAGATGCAGCTCTTAACAAGGAAGATTTTGATTCTGTTCTTTTTCTGCAGTAAGTTAGTTAGCCACTTCCTGTATTTGGCTGTTCATGGTGTTTTCGTGACTTTAGTACTGCACTCAGCAGCCAGTGACAGACTATTTTAAGGCCTCTTACAATAGTCTTCTCATTTACTTAGCTGAAATGAGAAAGTTAGCCCTGCGTTGGCCACTTGTTAGCTGATGACAACTTTTACTTTGAATCTGGCTTCCCCTCCCCCACTTGAAATCCCTGGCTCAGCAAATATTTGAACCTGCCCAAGTTAATCATGAAACTGAGATCTTTATCTGAGAGAGACGTGCAAGCTACCCAGGGTGGCGGTTTCTTTCTTTTTTTTTTTTTTTTTTTTTTT
>VZSC01013699.1:225125-264816 GCA_013398225.1 Steatornis caripensis | reverse complement strand
TTTTTTTTTTTTTTTTTTTTTTTTTTTTTTCCAGTACTAAAGTCAGGTTAACTTTTTAATGATGAACCAGAGTAAGTGGATGCCTTCTACACAGCACAGAGCTTTAAGCAGTTAAGAAGAGAGAGAAGGCTTGGATTTTCTTACTGCATGTTACAGCTTTTTTAGGGATTTTTATGGAACATTGGTTGGAAAGCAGAGCAATCTCTTTTTCAGAATTTTTTTTTTCTTCATTGCTTCAGAGAAGCTTCCTAGTCAAAGGAGTTTTGGGGGGATTTTTTAAGGAAGATTTTTTGTAAGAGGAAACCAATTAATTTTTCAGGTTACTGCATTGTGTTTTCAGTCTGTATTACCAGGGTGAGCGTTTGAAATGCATAATTTACAAAGTAAGTGATTTTGAATTTCTGTGTGTGTTTTCTTCATGACTTCGTGGTAGTATTTTACTGTATCTGATACCAGGTAGAGCTTTCATGGTGTTAAGACACGTGAATGAAAGTCAAGTACCTCAGTACCTCTCCAGGTTATACAGGGAATGGGGAATCGCTTATCTGCCTCCTGTCTTTTCTTGCCTGCAAGCTAGGCTAGTCTGAGCTGACCACTAACCTGATTATACGAGTATGGGCAGTCCAGAATTTGGCCACCTGTGAAACCCTGGAGAAGTACTTTTTCCTGAAATCCTTTATTCCACAGAATAAAAAAAAAATCTTACTGATCTCACATGAGACCTATGTGCAGAAAGGCAGTCTTTGTAGGAAATCTTTATAACCTAATTTAAATAATTACTTTGGCAACTCAACTGTGGGTAGCAGGTGGGCTAAACCTCCAAGTTCAGTGTTTGGACTTGTGTCTGGGAAGATTTTAAGTATCTTATTTCATTTTGGAAATGGAAGGAATCTTTGGAGCATGTCTACCTAAACAGGGAGGGTAGAGTCTACTTCAGAATGAGTTTAAGCTTCTTAACATATAAAGCAAACTAGCATGCATTTTTTTGTAGCTGTTGGTACTCCAGAAATGTTCTTGTATGTTAATGCTTGTCTAAAAGGGGTAAGCTGCTGAGGGGCACAGAGAGGGTTTAGATATGTGTCAAATATTTGGGAAGGATATAAATTGTGTTAATTTTTTTAACAAGCATTTGTGAGATAGAGCACATCTCAGCCGCACTAGGATTTCTTATGATGTAGGCACAGATAGTTGCTACAGCTACTCTTTGTTGTGGTTATTTTTGGTATCTGGTTTTCTGCCCCCATAGATTATACTGAGTATAAAGCATTAACATTGCTTTACACAGCAGTCTGCTCTGGAATTAATAGTCAGTCCTGTGCATGTTTTTCCAAGAGGTCTGAGAGAGTTACAGTCAGCAATGTGGGGCGGGGGGTGTGTGTGCATGGAGAGTTAAAAATGAATATTTCTAAATGGTAGGAGGGTACTGACAACAAAGTCAAGCGTGGAAGGAGACACTGACAAGGGACTCTTGCTTTTAAAAACAATTAACTTGATAAATATCTCAATGAGAACAGGGCAGAGAAACAGTGTGAAAAGGCAGACTAAATCTTGTTGTATCCTGACAGACTGGCTTTTTATATTCAGCAAAATCATGTTTCAAGATCTTTCTCAGTTTTGACTTTCTTCCACGGTTTAGGCAGGTCTGCTGAACGTTAGATTGCAATATTTGGGGTTTGGATTTCAAAATGAGTAAATCTAGATTGATTGGGATTGTATCTTATCGCAAAATTATAAGGAGGGAAAGACATCTTTGCAGTAAGCACATTTTATGTAATAATATCAAGTGTATCCGACCTGTGTGTCCATTAAAATAATAGAAATCTGCACAGTTTAAAAACATAATCCATATTTCATTATGTGGCAATATATATGCCTGTGCACATATGTGTGTGTAAAATGGGTGTGTAACGTACACACACTCACTCAGTCATGCTCTTTTTCCCTTCTGCATCTTTAGTATGTGCAGTAGGTCCAGAAGCCTTTTAAAGCTTTTTGAATCGTAAAGTTCAGGCATCCAAGCAGGAGAGTGCAACTGAGATGTGATCGACCTACTTCTAAAGGGAGCTGCCCTGTGTGTGAGCGTGCATGTGCTGTGTGCGCGTCCGTGTAAGAGCTACGTGCTGCAGCATATCAGCCTTTTGTCATCCTGCCAGGATTGGACTGTACCATGCTGCAAAGTCAGGAAAAAGAGCCGGGAAGGCGGGCGAGGAGAGCCCGCTCGCTCCTTTTGTTTCCAATACCAGGTTTATATTGCACTTCGGCTAAATGTAGATTCTTTCTGAAACTAAAATTGTTTTAAGATTAATGTAGAACAAAATGATGAAACAGGAGTGGTCTGGTGACATTATTTTGACATGATTGGCTGAGGATTATGATGTAATAGGTTACAGTGCAGCCCCTTATAGGTTTTAAAATGAATTCCAAGACACCATTACAAAGAGAGCCTGACTCTTTTCTTGTGTCTGAGCTTACTCAGTGAAACTCATACAAATGTACAATACTGTTTGGAATATGGAAGAACTGGATATAGAATATCCTAAGACAGATATAAATTGTGGCACAGACTTGATGTTTTACATAGAAATGGATCCACCAGGTAAAACTGCAGTCTTATTATGGAAGACTTAATTAATTTTGGTCTTTACAATAGGTGCTGAAAAATTCTTAGTGGCTATGTAGGATTTCTTTGTCATTGATACAAATAGTTTTTCTTTTTCCTTTTTTTCATAATTTAGAATTAAGTTGTGGTTTAGTGCATGGTTATAGTAATTAGAATCATAAGCCGTAGAAATACCTGTCTGCTTGCTAATTGAATTGAATTTTTACTGAATTGACCTGTTCATGTTTTGATTTTATTCTGTCAGATGTAGTTCTAGTTCTGCTGTTATATCATAAAAAAATCTGTATTTCTTTTATTATTATTTTTGCTATCTCTGTTCCACACTGTGACGAATAGGAGATGCTCTAATAAGACTTTTACTTCCTGAAACAGTGATTATAAATCAGTATTTTGGATTGTTTGAGGAAAACCAGATTTTAAAATCTCGCAATATTAATTGAATGCCTGATATTCATCATTTTTTCATATAATGTGAAAATATTATGCTTTTTTGATATTCATTGCAACTTTAAAAACATTGTCTTTCGTAGCTGGTCATAATATATAGGGCAAGGACATTCATAAGGAATTATGTACTTACTGGACAACTAAATGAGCTGGGTTGATTTTTAATCCTGATTCCAGTGTAGTCCCCCTTGCTACTAAGTCAGGAGTGCTGCAGTAGCTTCTCTGGCACCCACTGGTATACGTATGCAGCTTTGACATTGAGAGAAGGGGGATGTGGTTTTTAATCAGTCCTGCATTTGGAACACAATTTATTCTGTAGAATGCTAAGATTAACACAAGGGATATTTGGGTCACAGATGGGTTTCTTAAAGTGCTTTTTTTTTTTTTTTTTGCAAATCATCACACAGAATGCTGAGGTTCACAAAAACCCAGTTCTTCTTAAAATATACAGTATCGCTGTGGGTTTGCATCTTTTACTACTCAGCTTCTAGGTGAGGAAGCAGCGGCATTCCTCTAAGACTATTACATGGGGGGAAGAAAAAGAAATTTTATGTGTTTTATTATTTATATTCACCTAAAGATAGTGGAAGAACGTAGAAGCAAACTTCAGAAATTTTTTTCTCAGATGTTTTCTTCACAGGGGAAGGAGATGAGTATGTTGTTATATTCTGCTTAAAATATATTATTGCAAGAGTAACACACTTTTTTGAAACAGTACATCTTTCTTCTTGAATTGTAATGTTTTCAGTAAAATATCTTGATTCCTCTAATGTCTTTTAAAGACTATGAAGGATGAAAAACTTTTGTCCCTATTCTTTTTTTTTTTCCTCGTTCATGTAATAACATGTCATTTCAAGGAATATATGGTCAGGTTTTCTATGAGTTCTCATCAACTTTTTTTTTCTCTTTTGATCTGCAGCACTGCCTCCTAAGCCACCAAAACCTAGTACTGTAACGAACAACGGCATGAATAACAACATGTCATTACAAGATGCTGAATGGTACTGGGGAGATATCTCAAGGTAAATCAGCTCAAGACATGTGTTTCTTATGTTTGGCTTTATGTTCTTTCTATGCTATTCTGTGTGTATGTATTATGCTCAAGTATAGAAAAATTACAGTTCTAAGAGACGTTTTTCAGATATTTTCCAACACAAACATATTACGGTTGGTTTTATTCCAAACAAAAAAAGTTACTGGCAGTCAGTTAGAATGTAGTATGTGTGATGATTGTTCTGTTATTTTAAGACAGCTATATGAAACACTATCATGAAAGGACAACACCAATAAATAAGCATTTTCTTCTTGTCTTTCATCCAGAACCTCAACAGTAGGCACAACAGTTAACAAGTCAGACTAACAACGACCATATATTAGCAATATTTTTAACTGTCCTATATATAGGTACGTTAGACCAGCACTGGCTGCTCCAATTGTGCAGGCTTGTATGAACAAGCAGAAAGACCTTTGCGTTAATACAATTTTTTCTGGCAGTGAGAGAACATAGGATGTACCATTTTTATATCACAGTTGTTCTCCAGCAATGTTAAAAAGCTACTAAATAACTGTATTTATTAATATAGAGATCAAGAAGGCTTATAAAAACCACTTATTTGAAACCAGAAACATTTAGAGCACAGTAAGAGGATAAATGAGTGAGATATGGCCGAAATGATTGGTTACTTTTGCTTTCATTTTAGAGAAGAAGTAAATGAGAAGCTTCGAGACACTGCTGATGGTACCTTTTTGGTACGAGATGCTTCAACCAAAATGCATGGGGATTACACACTTACACTAAGGTAAGATTAGTTACGCTAGGTGTGTAATACTTGACAGTAAAATGCAATGCTGCATTTAAAATACAGTGTTCTTTATGAAATATTACTTGAAGTATGCCTAACGTTCCAACAAACTTTATTTGCAGGAAAGGAGGAAATAACAAATTAATCAAAATATTTCATCGAGATGGAAAATACGGCTTTTCTGACCCATTAACTTTCAACTCTGTGGTCGAGCTAATAAACCACTACCGGAATGAATCTCTAGCCCAGTATAATCCTAAACTGGATGTAAAATTACTGTATCCAGTATCCAAGTACCAGCAGGTAATTTGGTTTATTTTCTTTGTGTTTCACTTAAATACAGAGAAATTACTGCAGAATGGGGAGTCGTTTATCATTAAGAACTTCATCTCTGTTAATATTTGAAAAAATAAAGTGGATCTAAAAAATTGATATTTTGGTTTAAAACTAACTCCACAGTTTGCATATAATTAATTAAAACTGTAAATACTGCAGATGCATTATTAAGAAATAAACTTAGGTTAATAAATATCCCACTCATTAGTTATGAAATATATCATTTTCAGTATAAAGCTGAACACTTGCAATGCAAAATTGTCTTTTGTCATTAATTTCTCATTTGCATATTATATATATAGTATATTATATCTCCATATTGATGAAAGAGGAGTCATATTTATAATGTAACTATCTAGGCAATTTTATCCTGAAAATCTGTGCAATATAATTGTTTCTTTACTGAGCATGTTTCCTTCTGCTCATCATTCTAGGATCAAGTCGTGAAAGAGGACAGCATTGAAGCAGTGGGAAAGAAATTACATGAATATAATACCCAGTTCCAAGAAAAAAGCCGAGAATATGACAGACTCTATGAAGACTACACAAGAACATCTCAGGTGAGCTAGATTTGAAACCAAAGGGTTTTGAAGAATATTACTGTAAATTCATACTACCATCTTCCTCCTCCCTCTCCCTTCCGCCACCACTGCCATTGCCCAAAAGAGGAAACAAATCTGATGTGCTTGCTCAGTATAGTAGAATCGCTTACTGATGTTTGAACAGTCACCACCTGTAACCTAACCCACCCTGTGCCCAAGTCTGACACCTGCATCCAAAGCAAGCATAGAACTATCTTGATTTCCTGACGCTTTCGTGTACTGACCTCATCAAGCTGAGTTACAGTTTTCAAGACATATTTGCAGGGAAGCATTGTATTTTGTTACTAGTTTTTGAAGGGTCTGGTTTCATCAATGCAGGGTAGAGAGGTGACGTGTGTAGATACAGTGCAGGCATGAAAAGCTGCCCCTATCCTTCTTTCAATTTAATCGGTTGTTAGCCAAGACTTGAAGTGCCAGTGAATTAGTGCTGATCTACAGACCCAGAATCAAGACTACTTCTTAAAATGTGCAGGAAATATGCCTAAAAATGATTGAAAAAAGGTGGAGAAGGGCAGGCAACTTTAACTAATGACTTAAAAGACTTAGCTATCTACTAGCTGTGTAAGGGCAGGAGGATGGACTAGATGACCTCTTGAGACCTGTCCAGTCCAGTATCTTACATTTTTATTTCAGAAAGCCCGATGTGTATCTAAGGACATTAGTTGGTACAAGGGGCAAAGTACATTGCCATAAGGCTCTATAATCATCACAAATAAAATTTATTTATACAAAACAAAAGATTGTAGGTTGCTCTTTGTCTAGCAGTTTTTCTTTCTCGGAAGAACCTCGTCATGGAAAGCCTCATGGTAGCCTTTTGCACAGGCCTGTTCTCTCTGTGTTACAAGGCTCTGCAGAGAGAATGTGATCTGGAAAGGGATGTTGAAGTCTTCTGTTACAATATACCAAAGTGTTTCTGTGATACAAGCCAATAAATCATCCCCTCTGTGTGATAAAAACTGTAATAACAACTATTTTATTTTCAGGAAATTCAAATGAAAAGAACAGCTATTGAAGCATTTAATGAAACAATAAAAATATTTGAAGAGCAGTGCCAGACACAAGAAAGATACAGTAAGGAATATATCGAAAAATTTAAACGGGAAGGAAATGAGAAAGAAATACAAAGGTCAGTATTTGTATTTGCATTTCAAGTTGTATGATTTTGAAGAAAGAAACAATGCCAAGTATAGATCTGCCTAAAACTAAAGCAAGATGGCAAGTTTAAAGTAGTTCAGTTGTAAGCAAAGAAAGCCTCAAATGGGGTAGACGTGAAGTTGCAAAATGCATAGCTACATCTAGAGAAATAATCTGTTAAGTGTCTACACTGCTAAATAGCAGGTTATAAAGTTATGAATAAGAACTCATCAGAGTGTAATCTACCACATGATTCCATTCAGAATTATGCACAACTATGAAAAACTGAAGTCTCGGATAAGTGAAATTGTGGACAGCAGGCGCAGATTAGAAGAAGATTTAAAGAAGCAAGCAGCTGAATATAGAGAGATAGACAAGCGTATGAACAGCATTAAGCCAGACCTTATACAACTAAGGAAGACAAGAGATCAGTACTTGATGTGAGTATAATTATGAATTAACAATTTTTTTAAAAATTTAATTGTTACCCAACTTCTGTGAGTAACAATTTTATTTGCAATTATTGTCCAGGTGGCTGACTCAAAAAGGTGTTCGGCAAAAGAAGCTAAACGAATGGCTTGGAAATGAAAATACAGAAGAGTGAGTATTAAAAGATCTAAGTATTTCTGGTATTTCAAATCATCTTAAGCAAAAGTGAGATAAAACGTATTTAATTCCTGGACCACACAGAAGAAGTCTCAAGCATAGGTCTCCAGTAACAGTGCACACTGATAACTCATGGCAGCCTACATCATGCAAGTATTAGAAAGGAGTCTCACCTCCTACTTTCCATTACTCAGGGAAGTGCATAATCAAGTTATTATAGCAAAGCACTGTGTCTTTATTCCTACCAGCAAAATAAAGATTATAAAGTGTTAGCATCTCATAGAGATGCAATATGGATGGATAAACTGTTCAGAAGATCTCTTAGGCATGGGCAGGCTTTTTCCAAATTTCAAGTGTTGGTACTATGGTGCTATCTAGTATAGTGGTACCCACATCAGTATATCACATTGCTATTGAAGGTGATAAAATGGTATATGCTGAAGAGTCATCCTCTGGTTTTGTGGTCTGGTTAATTTTTCTGAGAAATGGCAGGATAGTGTTCTGTAATTTCAGCAATTCAGTTTACTATAGGTTCTGACAAGGGCTTGGCTAATGAATACATTTCACTTCATTCCTGGGAAAGAAGCAAAAAGCACATGGGTGCTGTGAATGTAGACCAAATTTAAACAAAAGCAAGCCACAAAACAATATCAAAACTGTAGTAACAGTGAAGAATGAACAAATAGGAAAACAAAGTTGCCTGAGTAACATTTTCTGCCTATGTATTTTCTTGTGCATGCCTTTTACGCTGCCTGGCTAAATGTATAGCAAAAGCAGCAGACTGTTTTGTGGATTTACATTCTAGCCTTGTCCACATCTATTTTCATTTGGCTTGGTTTATTGAGTCTCCCACTGTTGTCTTTGAATATGTGCCTCTCTGCTGTGGCTGCACTGGTAGAAGCAAGGGATAAAAATGGCTTACGCGTTTTAAAGCCATGTTGTTCATTCAGTCTTAGCACAGCTTAAAGATGATACGATGGAGAATATGTAGGCACCCATTTCCAGTACTACTGCAGTCACATGAATGGTAGACAGAGAGCAATGCCAGGCCATAGTTTTAATGTAGCATCAACATAGTAAGTGAAACTGTATAAAGAAAATCTTCTTTTTCTCTCTCTCTGTGACTGTCCTGGCCAGTGAGTCTGGTAAGTGCTCGGGTTTCTGCTGAAAAAGTCAACTTTCAGAATATGACTTTAGGAAAAAAAGTTGTGATGCAGCAAAAATCAATACAATGAGCAGGAGGAAAAACAGGAATCACTTTCTCTAGGTGCTGGTTGAAAACAGATCCACTGCTGAATGCATTTGAATATCACGCAGGACAAAGGAGTATGATGGGATAAGGGACATAGAGTGTCATCTGAAACAAAGGAACCTTTCTTCTATCTCAAAAATTGAATTCTGTGTGAGACTGCTGACTTCTGTAGACTATTTTGAGAATCTTCAGAAAGACAGAACGGTGAACGTGTGAGAAGTTATGTTTTCTTAGACCAAGGAAAACTGATTAAAAACCTATTACGGAGGGAATAAGTACATTAGCCAAACACAAACTGATTGCAAGCTGAGCAGGAGAGGCAGGGCCCACCAGTGCAGGCTGCTGGGGGAGTGGGGCCCTCTGGAACTGCAGAATATCAAATAGTATCCACACAGCTGAACCAGAGACATCTTCTTTCATAGTAGGCTTTAGTTCAGAGGGTTCCCTATAATTATGACTCAGCTTTATAGTTGGTGGCTGTTTTGGTAGAGAAGGCTCTATATTATATGCTTTTCTCATAATCCGGTTAGAAGGAGAGAGAGAGCATTCTACTATTCCACCCTTTCCACAAAGCCATCTCCACTATAAATGATTAATGTGTCTACCCATACAACTGCTCATAGCTTTCCCAAGCAGCAGCTGTAGTTGATACGTTGCATGATTTTTCACTGCTGGCCAAGTGTTCTGATCTTTGGAAATTAAGCTGACTCGGGGTATTGATTTCGTTGGGCTTGCTATTTATCAGAACAGTGAGCAACAGTAGAAGTACTAAAGTGCTCACAGCATCCTTTTATATGCTTCTTCGGATTTACATGAGTCTTTTTAAAAGAAACAAGAACCAGAACTTATTAAATGGTGCGGTATTACATGGTTTACATCCCTAGTATTACCAGGGAGGCATCCTACTAACCACTGACTTTTTTTTCAAGTAACGTGAAATGGAGACTACTTAATTCATGGATTTTGCTCTGCTGTGTGTTTCACAGACGCATTTTGTCCTCTTTCAACAGCCAATACTCTATGGTAGAAGATGATGAGGACTTGCCCCATCATGATGAGAGAACGTGGAATGTGGGAAATATCAATAGAAGCCAAGCTGAAAATCTGCTGCGGGGAAAGCGAGATGGAACATTCCTTGTTCGAGAGAGCAGCAAACAAGGCTGCTACGCCTGCTCTGTTGTGTATGTACCCTAATTTGTGAATGATGTAACAAATATTTGAGGCACCTACCTTGAGCCAGGGGAAGATAGACACGTGGATATGCATGGCTTAGAAGCAGACCAACAAGTCCTGAGGCCATCCTTATTGCTGCTCCATTTCCTACACAGCTCAAACCTGTGCCACTCCCAGAGACAAGGCTCACACAGAAGAAGGGAAACCAAAGCATGGATGCACTCGTTTATGTGCAGCTGCTAAGTCCTGCCTATCTGCTGCCTCCCTAAGCTAACACAACAGCTGGGATTTTGGGTTAAAACTAGGCTTTTACAGTTGTCCCACCACAGAAGACAGGAACTCTATGTAGTGACTAGCATCTTAAGATTTATTGCCAATACTTTATTTTCTATCTCAACTTTACTGACAAACTAATAACTGGTTGCTTTTTTTCCTCTTCAGGGTGGATGGAGAAGTAAAGCACTGTGTGATAAACAAAACACCTACTGGGTATGGATTTGCAGAGCCATATAACTTGTACAACTCGCTCAAAGAACTGGTGCTACATTATCAACACACATCACTTGTGCAGCACAATGACTCTCTCAACGTCACACTAGCCTACCCAGTATATGCACAGCAGAGGCGATGAAGATCATAATACTCTGGGTTGTTTGTTTTTTTTCTAAAGAAAAGATCTGACAACATTGAGGCCTCTGGAGAGAGAAGGCTCCTATCAGCCTTACTCAAGAATTTGAGCTGCAGTATCAAAGCTGTCTGTCTTCAGATGGGACTAGAGCTTTCCTTCACAACTGCAGTGGGAGAGATCACAGCACTAAGCTGTGCATGTATGTTTCTAATCTGAAGTGCTTTTTTTTTTAATTAAGAAAAGAAAAACACAAGAGAGAAAAATCCTAACCTGATCTCCCTGCAGGGACGTAGAGGCCTTTAACCATGGTGCTTGTTTACGACCACTTCTGAAGCTTTACCAGCTAGAACATTGGATTCTCCAGACACAAGGTGTAAGAGGCCTTTGTCATTTGGTTATTGGAATTTTGTGGTCACGACCTGGCTTGGATTTGGTGTTGCTGCACTCAGTGGATCCAGACACACAGCATTGTGGATTTTTTGGTTTCTAGTGAATGATATGTAGCAGAATGGCACTTTCATTTCTAAGGGACACTTTAAAAGGACTTCAGTTACAGTATGTTGTTCAGAGTAATTGTAATAGCAAAGTGCCAGGAAGTGTTTTGTTTAGATGTTATAAAAATCCTGTTTTAAGAATATATTTAAGACTGAAGAAAACAGGACTTTCAATGGCATACAGTATATAATAATGTACATAGTATTGGATGACTAACTATCATTGACGGAAACTATCAATACCAAACTGCTTCTCTTTTCCCATTTCTGTTTGCTGAAAGCTGAATTCTTAGACTGTGCTATGCAATATTGACTTTTCTTTAGGCTGTAGTCTTCTCTTAAGCGTATCTACAGGTTAAGCTTGGTTTTCTTTCTTGTTTCTCTTCTTTTTTTCTTTCATTCTTTTGCCTGAGAATAGTTTTCCTGATGATTATTTTTTGTTACTCATTTTGTTGTTTGGTTGGGTTTTTTTCTAATGTACAGGAAGCCAGCAAGAGTTGGCTTCAGAATTAAAACTATGAAATATTTTACATTTTTTTCTTCGTATAGAATATTGAGCTAGTAGCTCAAAGTTTAATTTTTTTTTTGACTAAATATTTTGTTGGGCAGTGCCTGATAAGCTTCAAAGCTGCTTTATTCAATTAAAAAAATATATGAACATTACAAAATATCACTGAGTCCAACAATATTGTTTCAGAGATATCTTTAGAATACGGTACCACGCTATGTTTGCTTCTTGAAGCATTTTGAACTTCTATCATTATTGTCTTTGTATTTGGAAGACAAAATATTGTATATCCTTCTCTGATAGTGACTGCAAAAAAAAAGGATATTCAACTACTGGGGATAGATAGTTTGGATTTCAGAAGGAATCCACTCTTTTTAGTAAATAAATGACTTCTTGATCTACTGTGGCAGAATTTTTGTCAGCATGTAAAGGTATTTGCATTTCATATGAAGGAAGTTTCTCTAATCTGTTGCTTAGGTTTGTTTTTTTGTATTTGTATTGTGAAAAAAAAAGCTCCCACCTTTACTGAGAACATTTGGATACAACGTAGAGCTAATTAAGACTGGAAAATGTCTGTTTTCAAAATGATTAGGCTATCATATTTAACATTTTTGATTTATTTTCCTAAGTTCATAGACTGAGGCAGTATCAAAGTGAACACTTTTATAATTTCAGGTGCCAGAGACTTACAGAATTACTGTTTAGTTAAAGGAAACAAATGCATGAATCCCACCAGAGCAAACTTATTAGGAATTCTAGGACGATTCCCTGTGAGTAGTTTGCAGTGCTTATTGATTGTCCTGACCATTGAGGAAATTCACACATTGCAAATTGATAAAGTAATGAAGTTCAGAGAAATACTAGAAACGTTTTGACTAAATGAACGTACGAATTTATTCTTCCCCCAAGATGCAAAGGCAAGACCCGGTGCTGTTAAAGGGAGTTGCACACACAACCAAAAGAGTAAGATCCATGGAGTTCTCTCATAATAGCTCTGGTTTAGAGATACATGTGTTTTAATTCAAAGTATGCAGTGCTTATTAAGCTACTGGAAATAATAAGAAATTTGCCAGTCTCCAGTAGTTTTTTTTTTTTATTATTTTTTACATTATTCCTTCATTTCTGAGGCTGTAAAGCTTTTGATTTTATTTTGATTTTGTGCTCTTTTTTTTTGATAGATTGTCTTTGTTTTCCTATAGATGTATTTTCTCACTAGAATTTATATCAGGAAACAAGATTCAACCAACATTAATGTTTTGGGATAGTCACCACTTACAAAATTATTCTGAATATTTTTTCTGAATAGAAGTTTAGTCTTCATCCCTTCCCTTCCTCATTTCACACTCTTTTCAGGCCCATAGGACCATGCAAATTTGGTTTGCTAATAACTGGTTTTTACTATGAAAAGCACCAACAATTACTCTAGGATGCCAGTTATACTACTGGGCTTGAAGTTACAAATTAGTTCAGTAGACAAATTAACACTTACAGCAATCCAGGATATTCTTTGGACATATATTACTTTTTGAATGTTAAATATTTTAAGACTAAAATTGTATTTTTTTTTCTATAAGCAAAATATATGTAATCTGAATTGATCTTTCACGTAGCACTTGTCAAATTTTATCGTAGTTAGGGCATTTGGATCTAATTTTCGTCACATTAAGAAAACCTCTGCTATGTGAGTGGGCCATATCCTTAGCATGCCCAGCCCAGTATGGAATATCGTTTGTCCCTGTCATGCTGTACAATTTCTCTTCATCTGTGGTTGTAGCAAAGAAAAAACAATAGTGTCTGTGCAAATTTGGCACTTGATTTTCTTGCACAAGCAGCAATGAGAAATAAGCACTATGCTATGAGGACAAGTGCTTAGGGCTTCCTAAGGTAAAGTTCTGCCTGCACAGGGTCTGCGCAATTTGCAAGTATCGCCTACGCCCTCAAATTGGCACGAGTGGGTTTTCTTTGGTACTTACATATTGTGTGGCCTCTGCATTTCCCACCATCCTTAATGTGCAGAGCTATGTCTTGCCAAAGACCCTATTCACTGCAGAGGTGTTTATCTTTAATGTACTGTATTATTCACTCCAGTTTTGATTTGATCTCAGACTAATATACACAGAAAAAAAGCACATGGATGTAAGTGAAGAAACACGGTGCTTTTCTGTATTTATATTGATACGTAGTTTTTCCATCTAATACGATTCAAGGGTGGGATTTGTTTTGTTATGTTGTTTTGGTTTGGGGAGCTTTTTGTTTTATTTTAAATCTCTGAGTTATGCTGCACTGCAGCAGCACTTTCACGAGGCCTTCGAAAGGTATGAGTTGTAACACAAAGAAGGAAAACTCAGAAGCTAAATTAGGAGTTTCTGATTTCCTTAACCTGCAAATTCGAATTTCAACTTTGGGGATGTGTATCTGTGCATATGCGTGCACACTTGCTGTGTTTATGTATGAATAGTTCCTAGTATAGGTGCATTTTCACCAACGTGATCATTTTGCTGAATTCAGTTAGTGATATCATTAACTTTGTTTAAAGACACAACACATGCACACTAGACTTTTGTGGGTGCAGCATGTTTCCAAATACAGTTAGAAAACTGAGTTTCTGTGTTGTTGGATATTTTCTTTTTTTAAAAAAAAATTGTCTGTATGGTTCAGTTATCTAAGAAATCTTGTAAAGCAATCTGTAAAACCAAATCTTCAAATTTTCTATTTGGTGTCATCTGTTCTGTAGTGAAGAAATGGCTTTGTCTTGTAATTGGCAATGAAATAATAATGCTTGGGAAAACATTCAGATGCTTCTAATAGGGAAAACTGCCGATTTTCACACAGTGCTTTTGCTATGCATGGTATTAAGTTGGGAAAGTGAATCCTGATACTAGTTTTTTCCAGGGTCACTTTAGAAATGGGCAGCTCAAAACACAATGCCTCCCATGGGACAAGGTTCCAAAATGCAACATTTTGTGTAGAATCGTGTTGTATTTACTGCAGTTGAAGACTAAACTGGACTGTGGGAGCTGGTAATACTACATTGCACTTGTCCTAATGAGACTGCATTAGCTGCCCAAGATGCTGCTATATTTTTTTTATTCTTTTTAAAAAGAAAGCTCTGTTTTGTTCATTGTCTTTAAAACATAAGATTACTTTGTTTCAAAATGATCTTTGAGGAGTTGGAGGGTAAGATGGGTTGTAAATTGCCTTTGCAAGGCAACAATGAAAACATGCCTCCTTGAAGTTTTGTTTAAGCTATACAGTTGATGGAGCTGTGTCTTTGTTTTTTAAGTTGCTTTAAAAATTGTAATAAGTCTTCAAGCAGAATAAAGGTTGTTTTGAAACTTCAGTTCAGTTGTTGAGGCTTCAGTAAGCACTGAGATGTCTATTTACCAGCATCCTTGGATGACTCTTCCTGTCTATATGTGGCCTGCTTTGAAAATGAGACCCAAATGCTCGTATTATTAGAGGGAACTAGGAAGCAAATAATTTCAGCTGACTCACAGCCATCCAATGTATTGGACTGAATGCAGTAGCTGAGTAGCTCCAAAATAGTCTCGTGTCAAACAGGGCCAAAATGACAGTTCTGCTCATCTCATGCTCTTGCAAAAGCAGTAGGATATTCATGTTTTGTGATCTGCCTTTTACACTGCAGATGAAGTTCTGGTTCTTCTGAAATCAGTGTGAGTCTTGTTACTGATTTCCATTAACCCGGCCTGTCAACCTTTGTAGCTAGAAGTCATTTACCAGCTTCATGGCTGCATCTAATTGTGAAAACCAACATGAGAATCAAGAAGAGGGAGGAAGTGAAAGGAGATTCCCATTCTGTGCAAGGTTTCCATTCCAAAATCTGCCCACATTTTGCTCACAGTACTCACATAATAGCCCCTGTCTGAGGTACTGGGGTGGCATAGGCTTCAAATGATTATTAATAATCGCAGCATTGTTATTAAAATGCTTATAAAAACATAGATTAAAGGCTATTATCCTATTTTTAGCCCACTTAATAGAAAGTGGAGCTAGATCTCCAATGGACACATCTGTTGCAGTTTTTCTCAGTTATTAAGCTGATTTTTTTAAACAGACACCAAGTTTTATCTCCTTCCTGCTGCCTAAACTGATGCTCAGCAAGACAAACTCTTCTGCAGACATACAACTCAACATCTAAAACGAAGATTAGCTAGGTCAAAAATAACGCATTGTCCATCATTGAGAGAAATTATGACTGGCTGATCATAAACTGCAGAAATCTACAGACTGGCAGATTCTTGCCTGTATCATACGTTGTATAGAAATCACTCTTGGCAGACCAGAAAAGTAGTTTGCAAAAATGTTGTTCTATTTTGGCTATCTGCAGACAAACACACCCTACTTCCCCTCTCTGCTTTCTTGCTAAGTCTTGATGGTCATTTTTCATAGGCAGTATGAAAAACAGCTTAAATCTATCTTTGAGCAGCTACAAGTGGGTGTGTTATTTTTCAAGGCTTGAGAATGACTGTTGTGGGGGTTTTTTTTTCCCCAAGTCACTTGACATGTGCGAAGTCATGTGAGAGTAACTTCACACAAATCGCATCGTCTGAGCTGCAAAGCCAAAAAGGGAAGAGGAGATTTTAACACTTTTCACTGTTGCTTTCTCCAGGCTTCACTGAAGGGACAGGTAGCATCTCCTCCCCTCAGATCTCAGCCTCCAGCATCTCAGCCCACCACACACTCAGCACCCAAGCTTCCCCGCTACCCAGCAGCGAGCTTCCTTAAACCAACTGACCAGGCCTGCTGTAAATCATACACCAGCGCTGATCAGGTGGCCAGTGAGCAAGGGTGGCTTTGGCAGGCAGAGGTCCCTGTAAAGCAAACAGGCCAAGCAGGCAGGCAGGCGGAGCCTGTCGATGGCTCTGCATGGACAAACACAGGCACTCCCATGGCTGCAGGTGGGAGCAGCCAGGCACAAAACAGCGGGGGCAGTGAGGAGAGCCCTGTGGCACAGACCTGCTGAGGCCCTGGGGCACCCCTTGCCGCCTGTAATGGCCTCCCAGAGAGGTGGCTCTCCCTTATGCCTTGGGGAAGAGCCTCTATTGTTCACAGAGGGACCCTTTAAAGATTATTATGTTTAGGATACCATAGGGGTTTAAGCCCAGCTGGCAACTCAGCCCCACCCAGCCGCTCGCTCACTCCCCACTTGTAGGACGGGGGAGAGAATCAGAGGGTTAAAGTGAGAAAACTCATGGGTCGACATTAAGACAGTTCAATAGGTAAAGCAAAAGCTGCACACACAAGCAAAGCAAAACAAGGAATCCATTTGCTCCTTCCCATCGGCAGGCAGGTGTTCAGCCATCTCCAGGAAAGCAAGGCTTCATCACCCGTAATGGTGACTTGGGCAGGCAAATGCCATCACTCTCAATGTCCCCCGCTTTTGCCTCCTTCCCCCAGCTTTACGTGCTGAGCACAATGCCATATGGTGTGGGGGCTATCCCTGTGGTCAGCTGGGGTCAGCTGTCCCGGCTGTGCCCCCTCCGGGCTCCTTGTGCTCCCCCAGCCCACTCGCTGGTGGGGCGGTGTGAGGAGCAGAAAAGGACTTGGCTCTGAGTGAGCACTGCTCAGCAATAACAAGAACATCTCTGCATTAACACTGTTTTCAGCACAAATCCAAAACATAGCCCCATACTAACTACTATGAAGAAAATTAACTCTATCCCAGCCAAAACCAGCACAGATACAACTAACATTTTGCCCAGGGGGCTGACACCCCACAGGGGCCCTTGTTTAGAGGGTAGAAACTGAGGAAATGGCAGTGAGGTCCTGCCACATCCCTGGCTGGAAAGAAGGCTAAAAATAAGCAGTTCTTCTTTCCCTGTGGGATGGCATGCAGGGCAGCAGTGTCAGACATGCTTCCCATCAGACACGGGCTGGACAAAAGGTACTAGGCTTTTCCTATTGCCTCTGAAACAACAAAAAGCATGAACTGTGGGAGCACTCCTGAGGACATGGTTCTGGTGTCTCTTTTTTTTTTTAATCTCTTTGAGGACCTATGTCCTCAAATACACAGACTACCAAAAATAGAAATCTGGTAGAGATCTTCTGGGTAAACAGGTATCGATTGACCAGCCACTATTCAAACTTTGGATAATCTTTGCTGGGACCAGCACTTTAACCTCTGAACAACCGTCAGATAACCAGAAACGTCCTGACAATTCTTTGAAAAAGCAAGTTTTTATCCATGACTGTGCCAGGCCATGTTTCCTGCCAGAATAGCATTGCAAGGACACCTCTTGTTCCTCTATTCTTTCTTCTATGACGAAATTGCCTTTGCATGCTTAAAAAGAAGAAGTTTCGGCTACTGATTTAAACATGTGCAAATATCGACTGGAGAAAAATTTAACAGGTAGCACACAAAAGGTTCTAAAACCTGCCATCCCTAGATCTTTGAACAAACAACATTGACAAAATTGGTCATGAATATAGTTAATTCAGATGATGGTTTCACTGTTGTGTGTCTGGTATTCCTAACTTGATAGAAGACTGTAGCCTGAGAAAAAAGATAATTAATTCATACTTGAGAGCATTTCTTCCTCTATAAATGTTTATTTCCTACATGATTTACTTTATTTTTCCACAAATCTTGTGCTTGGTGTAAAACAAACGCTCTGTGAAGGTTGCTGGATTAATCCTTTTTTTGTTTTTAATGTTGCAACCACCCAAAGTACTTCAGCAAATTTGTCCATGGGGTGTTAGGTGAAACAGACACACCAAGAGTCAGCATTTGGTGACCTTCCTGCAGGAAATTTTGTGGCTGGTTTGTGTGGCAAGGGTGTTGATCACGCCTGCCTGTCCAATACCCACAGCAGTGCTTCATAGTCCTGCTGGCTTTTGTGTGCCCTCAGGCTTGTCACTGCACTCAGGGGAATGAGGCGCAAGTTTACCTATCTAAAAGGTAAGAGCAACTCTAAGAGCAACTCTTAGCAGCTTCTATGTTGTGAGGCTGAATGAGAGTAGAGACCTGAAAGATCATGAAGTAGAAATGAGAGAAACGCAAACCTAGCAGCTGCCAGAGCTGGAGGATGCCACAACACACCAGGGTACAGAGGCGAAGAGAACAGCCTTGCACCACTCACCACACCCTCTGGGCTGCACTGTGCTAGGGCTGGGGGCCCTGGCACCTTCCACCTTCCCTGTGAAATCCATGCAGGGTTATTCTGTGGGGTAAAGGCTGACACTTAAAAACAGTGGCTGTTTGCAGACGCATGCAATTTGCAGCTCTTCTCTGTTTCAGGAAGACAGTGAGGTTGAATATTTTGAGGTTGGATTCATTTCATCTAATTTTAAGCACCTAAAAGAAAAGCTTGTCATCAAAGCTATCCAGCAAATCTCTCTTCACAGAGAGCCAGGCAATTCCCTGGGGTGATTCACCCCACCTACCTCAGGCACTAGTCTTAGGATGTGGTGAATCACACTCCATAATCACTCCATTGACTGGAGGGGGAGCCAGGCAAATGGCTTGTGCTAGACGTGCAACTTTAAGGTGGCCAAGGTTAGATGAACTCAGTCTCTTCCCTGCCGGTAGGCAGTTCAGTTTTAATCCTCCCAGTACCAGCTGAGATATCTGCTGCTATTAGGCATAATGATAATGGATAATAAATTTGGGGCAGGAAGTTCAGTTGCTTTATAGATTTTGGGTCTGTCATAATAATTGTGGAAGTGGCAGACAAGTTCAAAAATATGCTGGGCCATATCCTCCCTGGAGCTATAATGCTGGACTGCATGCAGAGGAATGCAGATAAGCAGTAATGCCAGGATACTCCGGCTTCTCTGCCTGCTCCAGGGCAAAACCTACCACTGCTTCAGGCCTGGCTTATCAGTGCCTTCCAATGACCTATGTGAAAGCCATAGACCTGTCTTTTGGGTAATTATTTGGTCTCTTGCCAGTCATGTGGTCAGCCGAAAAGACATAGATGAAGAAGATGCTGCTGGTTTTTCCAAGAGAGATCAGTTCGTTAGACATCACATCTGTATTTCCTTTCTTACTGCAGGGAAACTTATGGAACTTTACTTACTTTCCTTCCAGTTGATCCATAGCCAAGAACACAGGGTGGCATATTGTGACAATAAAAGTAAGACAGGAAAGACTTCAGTCAAATTACCTCCCAGTCACAGTGAGCTGTAGCTCAGGGCGGATAGCTGTGTGAAATTCCCCATGCATCTACTACATGGAAAATTCAAGAAGGTGGCAGGCCCTATGATGTTTTTTGAGTACAGGAGTATATGCATACCTACACCAGTTAAACTAGACCTTTCAGTGGAGAATGCTCTGCTGAGAAGGGTCTGCAGACTGCATGGGGATTTTCCCTGTCCAGCGAAATGGAAGACCTGGCCTTGCATAGCCTCAGTGGCTAGAGAAGATGCAGTGACAGGTCTAAGGCAGGAACAGTTTGGGGCAAGCTTTAGGAGACTTGACAGAAGAGAAGCTGTTATGCCAACAGCTGTTGCTCTACTGATAACAGGCAATGTAAACAAGAAAGCCGTGGGCTGTCAAACAACCCATGAGCACCAGAAGTCCTCAGGGTATGTGAATAAGATCCTCAGAATGGCTTCAAGGCATTGCATCTCTTTATAGTAGACACTGTACGTTCCCAGATGAAAGAAAAATGCTCCTAGGTGAAGAAAGACTGACCTAGCAGGTGAATAAATGTGTACAACCACTCTTCTTCAGGGCTGTGAGTATTTCAGAGGGGACGAGAGGACAAACTGATTAAAAAAAAAAAAAGCCAACTAGTGTACAAATACACACAATTAAATGATGTTAATGTTTCAAAATGTCTTGATCTTTGTTACCAACAACAGCGTTACTAAACCTGAAATCTTGTCATGGTCTGTCCATTTCCCACTGTAATCTTGGCACGCACAGACAAGCAAGGTCTTGTCCATGGTTCTCCAGCAGAGAAAACACTTCTTATCTGACTGGGCCACATGGGTTTCCAGCAGGGTGCAGCCAGAGGCTGAACCCAAGTTGTTTTTCGTTAGCGCAAGACGCTCGAGTGCGTGTGCACTCTTCTGGCCAGCTGTATGTGACAGCTCCTGGGTAATGCTGTCTCAAAACCGCCATTTTCAGAAGGGAGCAGAGGGAGAGGGAAGGGAACCGCTATTAAGGTCTTGGTAAAAACTTTTTTCACAAGAATCTTCCTTTTGGTGTCACATACAGGAGAGCACACCCTATTTTAAGATGACTGGGAAAGGTGGTTAACTGTGACAATTAAATGAAGAGATCCTCTTCTCCCTTATTTCCAGAACATCTATAGTAATATGAATGCACGCGCTCCCTCGGCATGCCTATGCTGCAGACGCTCTGACAGCAATACCTGCGGGCATGCCTGGGCTTGCCTGATAGTTATTAGCAGAATACAACCAGCAGTGTGGCCTGAGGTCTGACTCATTGAGAATGTATTCAGCTTCTTAGCCAGGCTGTGCCAAAGAGCAGTCCTCATTTCAAAATGTCCCGCCCCCTCCATTTCTAAAATTCATTTATCCCTTGAAAATAGTATCAAATTGGTGAAAAGCATCTTGAGAAGCCTGAGAAATCCATGGCAATGCCTAGTAAAGTAACCACAGCGCACGAGTGAAACAGACTGCTGTAGGCGTTTTCCAGAAAAGATGCTCTGGAGCTTGGGAAGTGAGTCTACCATAGCTCCATGACTGCATCCCATCCGTATTGTACATATCTATAATTTCTAGATCAGATTTGCTGGGTTCACCTCCAGTCAAAAAACAAAGACTGAGATCTTTTTCCACTGTCCTTAAATCTTAATATTCCAGCCACTGACAGGGGAACCAGCTGAAATAGGCCAAAGCTGCTCCCACTCACACACCTGGATTGTTTTCAGTGGCAATGGGCCTGCAAGGGAAGGTGGTGGCTAGCTTATGCCCTGGTATGAAATCAAGATGCACCTGAGGAACATGCCAGATCTCAGAAACTCAAAGAAAGTGCTCCCATGTCTGGTAATGCATACGTAGGCCTTGACTGATGCATGTCCATGCCAAATTTGACATGTATGTTTTCTTCTTTGAGCTGTCATCTTCAAAGTTTTTTAGCTCACAAAAAGCATCACCGAAAGTTAGGCAGATGGTTTCTTCTTTTTCTTTTGCGTCAGCTCTGCTCTGTACAGTCTTGAAGCTCAAATAGCTGACTGTAGGCTGCCCACCAGAAAAATAAAGGGTACCCGTGGGTATCAATCCCAGCAGATACTTCACATCTGAAGTCTCTCTACACTTTCATCTCCATAGATTCTGAAGTAAACCTGGCTCTGGAGCTTTAAGAACTGACTCCCACAGAGAGAGAGGAACCATGAGACCCAGATAAAAGCTTTTCTTCCAATATTTTCCTGAGCTATCCATTTTCAGTGGGTCAGTTTCCTGGGAGATCTACTTGAATTCAAGGGCCAAGGCAGAGAAACATGACAAGGTTGTTAATGAGTATCTTTTCTAGTCACGTAGAATTCTTCTAAAACCTCACACATTCTTCTAAAACCTCAGATTTACTTATCTTTTTAATTTTGTTCTGCAGATCATTAAGGGTGAAATTTTCCAGCCCAGCATCTTTATCAATTTAAAGGTATTGATGTATTTGTCCATGCTGATGCATTTGATAATCCAAGGCTACATCCCTGTGTCAGATAAATGACCCACTCAGCAAAAAGATGTCATCATTCTCCATCCTTTCCTAGAAATTAATCGAGTCATGGACCTTGAAAGAGCCTAGGAATGTAAGGCTCAGCACGCACATACTAGAGTTGATCAAGAATAGTTCTGCAAGGACAATTCTCATTAAAAAAGCCTCACTTGTTTGATATGAAACTCTCACAAGGGTTATGGATTCAACAGAAATTTTTCAATGTTCAGAATTAAAAGGAGGACTCCGTTTTCCATCTAACATATCCTGTTAGCCAACATTTTCCATGTCATTTAGCATATGTGAGATCTAGGACAGTCTCCGGTGAGCAGTGACTGAAGTCAGACATAAGGCATCCTACATTGAGAGTTAGCTTCAATCTTCTGGTGGGTTTATTCCATATAAATAAAAATATTCATTGGGATAAAGAAAATTTATTATAGTGCCCAATCATTATGGCTCTCACCAGACACAAGGCAGGACTGCTTCAGTGGTTATTCCATGTGTACAGCATGAAGCCTTAAGCTTCTTGAAAACTAAGCAGTCTTAGGATGAGACAGGTAATAGTATAGCTATGAAGATGGTGACGTTTTTCTCTAAGCAGTTTAATTTCTTGGTTCTTTACTGAGTATTACAGCTCAAGAAATGACATCTAGATCAGAACTACTTTTAGATCAATACATTTCAAGGTCTAATTGGTCTGTGATGTGAGTCTGGCTTTGGATTCTAAAGGGCCAAAGTCTGGGAGGTTTTTCTGCCTTGAGAAACCATCTCATGCAATAGTAGAAATCACAAATCTTCTGCTTCAAACAGATATAACTTAAAAACAGAACAGGAAACCAAACCCAGGCAGATCTGAATGTGACACAGAAACCAGACCAGACTGGTGTTTTCATAACTGTACTTTATCCAGCCATAAATGAAAGGTATTTTAGATCCTCAGTTTTGGTTTGGCTCATTTTTACTGCAAAGCTTAATACTGCCTTTTGGATCAGAAACACGAACATTTGAACACAGCAGTAACAAAAAGGCCAATGAATCTGTTAGAAGATTTATGGCTCTGAAAAAGTACCACAGCATAGCTAACTGTTAACTGATTGGAAGCTCCAAACCAGAAAAGATCCTTGGGTCTTCTGTTTCAAACCCCTTCACTCCAGACTGCTCCAATCCCAGCACAAATTCATGTGAACTAGAAATGGACAAATATATATGATGCGGCTGTGTGTGCCAGAAATCTCTTTAGGTTCAGTGACTCCATCTAATCCCAGCACAAGAATCTCCCCAGAATTATCTTCATTCCCTGTAGATAGATTTGGCTGCCATTCAGGTTACTATTTTTACTGTTAAAGTGATTAGCCCCGCCTACTTGCCAAGCTAAAATATTTTAAAATGGTTTCTGCTTTCTCTACCAACAGTTTAAAATGTGACGGAACAGAAATCACTGGTCAGGCCTCCTAGCCTTGAAGGCATGCATGGTCTGGTAAAGGAGAAATTGTTACCCTATCATTTGCATGGGAACAGTTTCAAAGTGCAAAAATCCTGAGTTCAGTAGAAGAAGAGTCACGTTAAAACTTCACTCAAGTAACTTCTCTTGGAGAGTATTGGGAGAACATCTGTTCAAATGCTCTTCAACCATCAAAATGGTGATCTTATCCACCAGGCAATTTATTTGACAACTATTTCAATAATTTTTATAGCATTGATATTGAATTTGTAAGTGAGAAAGTGTAAATTATCATTCTCATTTAATTTTGCTGCCACAAGCTCCCGTGGGGTGCTTTTGTACTAGTGCCATAGAAACCTGTCCTCCTTGTGCGCCTGACTGTGTGCACCCAGTGTACCGGAATGATACTTGCAACAGAAAATACAACTTGTATTTCCCAGGCAGAGCGCCTGACTGTTCTTACAGATGCCTGAGTTTCCTGAACCCTTTGTCCATTGAATCTGAACTATAAACTTTGTTTAAATATTGTTCCCACAGAGGGGATTTATTTTTTAAATGTTCTTCTACATGTTCACCTCCTTGCCTGAAACATGAGCTGGGGGGAGGGGGAGAGAGAGGGCAAATTGACAGTCTGATCAGATGCTTGGCTTACCTGGTCATCATAAATCACTTTCAGGACTGGACAACACAGTTGATATGAAAGCAAATTGACAGGGGCTGGTGAAAAGGTGTTCTTGTGACAGTCGCCTGAATCAGGAAGGTTCAACTTCTTCTGTCTCTGTTTCATTGTGAAGACAGCTGGGAGGAGGTGGGGGAAGGAAGTGGTTTTTTCGTTAGTGGTGAGGGCAAAGGGAGGTGTACATTTCCTCTTCTAAAAGTGTAGTGTATAAAGCTGCTCAGGGCTTTCTGTGTGTGTGTGTATAAAGCCGTGCAGGACAAGTCAGTGAGTAATTGTCACTGCTGCAGCACTAGCTTGCATAATAGGCACAATCAGTCGGAAGCCCCATACCTACATCTTTTTCTCAGCTTAACAGTGGAAATTCACACCTCATTCTGTTGCCTTATCAAACATGAACCTATGAGAAAGCCCTTATATAGTACCCAACGCAAAAAAGATCAGTTCATAAATCTGTAAGAAACTCAGCTGTTTCAAAGATAGTAGAAATCTGAGACTCCATATGGTTGTGGTCTCCTTCATCTGGAAGAGCAGATTAAAAAACTAGGAAAAGTACCAGGTAGGACAATGAAGATGGTTGAAGGTGTGAAGTAGCTTCACTGAGAGGGGAAATAGCTAGACTTGGGTGCTTTAGTTCAGAAAAGAGGCTAATCAGGAGGTGCAATAGGTACAACCACTTCTGAAAGAGAGAAGGCAAACAGAAAATTTAGTTACTGCTCCTCACAACATAAGGTCCAATGGCATCAAATGAACTTAACAGGTGGTTGATTTAAAACAAGTGAATACAAATAATACATAGGTGAACTGTGAAGTTCTTTGACCTGGGAAAATGAATGCCGAAGAGTGATTAGACAAATTCATGGCAGTCGAATCCATCAGGAACACTGAACAAACAACTGCTGCTGCAACTGCCAAGCAGCAAAATCCTTAGACTGCAGGTAGAACTGAGAAATGATAAACCAAGGAAGCTATTATATGGGGACTAATCAAGTACCTGAAAAAAAGTTATTGAGATAATTCAGCCCAGGATTCCAAATTTGTGAAGTGTTTGGGGGTTACACTCCTTGTAACATCAGCTGCAATGTTCAGCTCCACATAGTTAAACTTCTGCCTTCAAAAATGTGGGGTGTTGTTCTGCTTTGGCTTTTTTCAGAATTTTGATTCAAACTTGTGTCTCGTGAATATTACCTTTTTTTTTTTTTTTTAAGCCTCCAGGAGCTCATGACTGATCTAATAAAAGTTTTGGGGAAACCTGTCAGAATTCCATCTCCATGAGACGATGTGAGACTCACTTTCAAACTCTGGGGTGTACAGTACCGTAGCTACACATACTAAAATTACACCAAGTATTTGTCAACATAAACAAATAAGGGGATATTCTTACTGTGTTCTTATGACCTTTTGCTTCAAAGCAACATATGAGCTTAATTTCTAGAATTTCTCAGCTTTTGCAGAGGCATTATAAGAGGCTCAGTTTTAAACAAGATTGAACATGCTCACAGCTGAAATCTAAATGGGTTCTGCATCCCTGTTGAAATGTTCTGCTTAAATGTTTGATCCTTAATTCAATCTATGCTCTGCCCACAGCAAATGTTCCTCCCAGCTGCTGTTCTTCCCATTAACAGAAAGGGGAAGAAGAATTAAGGTACTGCTCTATCCAAACATGTTGAAGCTGAGAGTTCGGTAACTGCCATCCAATATGCAGTGGCCTATAATAGATTGGGTAATTGCCTGCCCATATATTCAGAACTCATACTGCATGAAAATTAACATTTGCTTTGTTAGAAACGTTTTCCTGATCATTTAGTCCTTCCTTCTAATCTCCAGTCATTCAAATAGGGCTTCTTCCTCCTTTCCATTCTGGAAAACTCTCCCCAAAAAGGATTAAAAATTGGAAATTTTTTCATTACTACCCAGTGTTTAGCCATAAGGGGAAGTTTTGTCTTGGAGTGGAAGGAGGGAAATCAAAAGCCCTAGGATCATGCCAGATTCAGCCCATTCATCCCTGAATTGTCATAGGTCAGTCGTTGTGTTTCCATCTAATACATTTCTAAATTTATATTCCCTCCTGCCATTTGTCTATTTTGTTGTTTGCCATTACTTGAACAAGTACTAATAAAATGGAATCTCTTTCTATGTCCAAACACTGCAAATACAAAAACGAACCACACCAAAAAAAACCCTCTTTCAGATGAATTCCAGCTTTTTAGGTAAACAGTTATGCTGGTACCAAACTATATGATTCTGAATAATTTTCAAGGCAAATATCCCAATTCCTCCTATTCAGTGGTGCATGAAGAAGCATCTGGAATTCATTCCAGGCACTCTCTGTCACAGGAGAGGCTATGTAACATGGGTCTGATAAACTTTGTCCTATTCTTTGATACCTCAATTTCACTCAGTAATCTCGCAGCCATTTAACTTCATTTTTTGGCCTTGTATGAGAATAGGAGTTAATTGGCAGGAGGCTGTGCAAAAGCTTTTTGTCTATCAGATGAGGCTGTTCATGGGAACCCCACTGATGACTCTGGTAATCTTGCCTCTTCAATCTAGATGGCTCTGGGGAGAAGTGGACACAATTCACCTAAAATATTTGTGTACCAAAAATGTATTCATCCCTCCCTGGAAATACGGGTGCGTTCTTCCCCCCTCTGATTATTTCTTTTTCCTTTTATTTTGTCTTTTCTTGTGGCCATCCGACTACTACACTGACTAATACAGTGTATTAGGCAAGCAGGAATTCATTTGAGTGCGCACTAAATTACCCAGTGCAAGCTTGTCATTGCAATTGGTCACATTTCTTCTTTTTCTCTGTTTCAGCAAAGCCTTATCTCTTAGCTTACTGCCACAAGCTTCTTTGAGGTGGGGAGGAAAGGCATGAGAGAACACTCAACCCATACAAAATGAAAACTGAAAAATTAGATACAAACACAAAAAAAGAAAAATATTCTGAAAGTTAACAGAAACAATTTCCACAGGCCCTGTAACCACCAAGCACCCACTTTCATTGTCTGGGGGAAATAACCAAGGATACTGCACTTCTGGAAGAGTGTTGTGATTTTATAACCGCATACTAAGTTCAGCTAACCAATATCACTACCAGACTCTATCAATACCAGTCTTTATTGTGGGAGTTATTACTCTCTATAGAAATAATTAAACATTCACAGGCCCAGAGCAAGCATAGGCAATTAGGAGGGATGTGATGGCCCAGTGGCTAGATCTCTCACCAGGCGATATAGGAGAACAAGGTTCAAGATCCTACTCCGGCATCCATTTAATTATTTATATACCCTAATAGACACTATTTATCTGCTTTAATAGCACTAACAAGAGATCTCACTTGAAAAACTCATGTTCCAAGTGCCTATTAGGATCATGGTGAGAGTACTCCACTACATCACGGAAAAGATGCTTTTTTATTCTTAAACTGACTCAGAGACAGAAGCTCATTAGCAATTAGCCATTCTAGTGAGCAGAAGACTGGTCTCCGTTCCCCTTAGGTTCTCTTCCATCAAACAACGGTGTTATTATTTATATTTCATTTACTTTAATGAAAGAAGAAAACTACTGCCTGCCACTGATGTTGCAAAAAAACCTGCACCCCAGCTGGCAGGTTGCCTCAGATCAGTTGATATCTTTTCAGTGATTTCTGGAGCATAGAAGGAAGCCAAGGACTGTTGCAAACGGACTTTGAAGTCACCTGAAACAGGCTTTGCTTGTGGAGCTTTCAGCAGTGTGGCACCACCTTGTCTCGTCTACGTCCGGGCAAAACAACCCCAGTCGGAAATGTTCAAGACTTTAAAAGCTCAGGGTCGCGGTGGAGGGACCAAGAGCTTTGGCGTCAGAATTGAGCTTGTGGAGGAGACTTTGTTACAAATCAGCTTAGCTGAGGAACAATTCTGTGAGGATTACTGAGAGAACAGCTAACAGCACGATAATTTGATTAGAGAGGTGGAATTAGATGAAGGAGTGGCTTAAAATAAACTGCTTAGATATTTTCAAGCTATGAGTAATAGGAAAGACTGGGAGAGTGCTCTGCATATGTTTTGGTTAGATTTTCAAAGAAAGTATTCAAGAAGATTTGCCAGCTTTAATGATGTATTATGGTTGCTGTTTACCTCAAACAGAAACAGAACAGCCACAACAGCAAATATTATCATCTGCCAGAAGGGTTTGGGAGTTGGAAAATCTGTATCATGCTGTATGCTTGGGAATACACCAGTTCACCTGTGCATTAGAAACTCTGGGTCTGAATTGGTTATGATCCACAATGCCCTTATCTCTTTCTTGAACGAAATCTAAACCCTTGGAAAAGCTGGGGCTTGGTTCTCAGTCTGGGTTTGAAAGTAGCATCCAGGAAGCAAACCTCTGCGTGAATTTATCCATATCAAGCTGACATGTGCGTTAGGAACAATGGGAGAATGTATTTCCTGTACAAACTTATTCAAGTAAAACTGAGCTATTGTGCTGATTTAGCCTGACTGTTCAGCCAGGTAAGTCTAATTCACCACAAGTCAGGGATACAGCAAAGGTGTGTTTGATAATGTGTCTTTGATCCTTCTTAAGGAGTAGAAAAGGTGCCGCTAAGTTAACTTTAGATGATTGAAAAGCTCAATACAGTACTGTCCTGGTTTCAGCCAAGCAAAATAATAAAGCAAAATTCTGAACAGTCATGAATGTTGTCATAGCTGTGGTACAGGTGTGGTGCAAAAGCAGCTTGCTCTTTGCTCTTCCCAGTGGGGTTTCTAGTCCTGAACTCAGCCATGTCCTTACACAGCCAGTGAAGCACAACACATTTTGTAGTGTTATAGTGCAGGAAAGCATGGAAAACTGCTGTTTTGTAGCTGATGTGCATAGTACCACTATGGATGGATGAGACTTTAATCAGTCTCTCCTTGTACAGCCAAGTCCAGATCTCTGTTACACAAAGCCAAACTTCTGCATTATCTCAGGACTGCATCTGAGCCTTTCTGGTCTGATGTTTATCAAGGGTTTATAGACCTTTCAACCTCTGCCCACCAGCAGATATGCACTTCCCTACCTGCACTGCTCTGGGATCTGATTTGCAATGAGCCTGCTGGCTCAGTTATCACAGAGGAGAGGTGCTGATCACCTACTGATCCTTTTGACTTCTTGGGATTGAAAAATGTTCATCACCACTGGGAATTACACCACATTTGGCAAGCCCTAAAAGAGGAAACACTGAATGGAATATATTTCTCTGTTGCATCTCTGCTAATGTCTGCGCGTAATGTCAGGCCAAGCACAGGTTTACTGTACAATTAGTGACTCAAAACCACAGATACGTTTCACAAACCCTCCACTGTAGAGTTGTCAGCTATCTGCTCCCTCACTGCACCCAGAATTCAGCATTCAAAATACAAAGAACACTTCCACTTGACATTTCATCTCAAAGAAGGAAAAACTTCACATTTCAAATTCCATGACTAAGAAATTTTATTAGACACTTCAGAGCTGTAAATCCTTGAGCTTGGTTCCCATTACATCTAGAATAAGGTGGATAAAAAAAGGATGATGAAAGTTGCTTCTCTATTACGGCAATCTGTTCTGTAGGCCTCATTAGGCCTTTGGTATACTGATCCTCACCACAACATCAAGTCTAAATGCTTAAAATATTTTCTGACTATGGACCATTAGCCTACAACTGTGCAGACAGCAATGTTTTGTGCCTTCAGCTTTCTCTTCTCCCATCTAGACTCCACCTCAACCCCATGAGAATCACAGCATGACATCTATACAGAAATGAAAGACTGAGAGATGCTTTCAACAATTTTTAATGCAAGATCTTACTTATTTTTTCTGGAAAAGAACTGTTATCCTACTGTTCATTACTGTACTTATTTTCCCTCGCTCTTGGATCTGTGGGGCATCAGACATCAGAGACGGTTTGAAGATTGTCAAATGCCCCTCTCAGATGTTCAGCAGAATGATAATTAAAATAATAATCCTTCCCTCCATCTTTAGCTTCAGAAATAGCTTCATAAGCAATAAGTAGTAAGCATTAAGTCTTCAGGTTATCCTCTCAATAAAACCAATAGTGTTTTGTAAGTACTACTTACAAAACGTACTACTTTCTCCCAGGTCACCAGTCTGCCTTCACATACTTCTTTTCCAACTGGTCCTTATCCAGTGAGGAAATACTGAGACCGATTGAGCCAGATACCGGGAGAACCAGCTCACTGAGGAAGGGATTTAGGTTTTCAGATTAGGAGCAGAAAAACCTCCAGAAATTTTGAAGAATTTTTCTATGTACATTTCTCTATTAATATGCTTATCTTTTTGCCCACTTTCCAATTTTTCCCTTCAACACACCCTACCAACTTGTGGGCTGGCACGCTTTGTCTTGTAGCTGTAGCAGATCTGAAGGGCTTAGTGCCTGTAGGCTGGAGTAACAGTTGGGTACCCTAGAGTCATTTCTGAATCATACTCTTTATTTCGAGTCCTTCAAGACCTCACATCTCTAACAGCTCCTACAGAGTGTACTTGATATTCCTGAGGAACTTCTTAACATTCACTAGACATAGGGCTGTGCTATGCACTTGGGGGGAAGGAATATCTTATAGTGTGGCTTTTCAGTGGTGGTGGGACCAGCAGAACTGGGACCCCACAGAGCTGCTTGGACAGCAGAAAAATTTTGAATCTTCTGGATGTGGAACTTGGAAATTAGGAAAATGAAATCTGCTAAGATTAAACTAATCCAAACTCGGAAAGATCATGTTTGATTTATTTAGCAGGACATACATACTTTTAAGCCAGGTCTTTCTATACTAATTTGGCTTCATGAATCTCTAGGAAGGTCACCTTATTGTGAGCTTTTCACTTCTTTATGGTATAAATCCAAGTAAATATAGAATAAAATGAAATACATTCAATAATTTAGGTTCAGCTCTTGGAGACATTTTATGCATATGGTTAACTAAATGCAATGAATTCTCTATGGAATACATGTAAATATTTGTAAAAATCAGATGTAGATTTGTAAGATGATCTAATTTATTTACTGTAGTATACGCACCATCACTGATACAACAAATTTCCTTTATGTACTTTCACCAGAGTGCAACATGACAGAATCTGGGCTACTCCTCAAAAGAATCAAGAGAGAATTAGAAATCTCTGGGATGGAATTAGTTTCCTGAAGGACTGTCTATGCCATATAACCTACCATGCATGCAGGTGATCCTGCTGGTCTTTTCTCCCTTGCTGTGCTGAAATCAATGTCTAAATCTGCAGTTTAGTTGAAAGATAAGAGTTCACAGATCAAAACCGCCAGATTTCCAGAACCAGACATTCAGAACTGGAAGTCAAAAGTTAAGAAAAAGACTGAATGTTGGTAAGTACAAGGAGTCCACACACACCAGACGTCCCAGTTCTGAAATACTCTCTTCCTGTTTAGATTGCATAGAAATACAACTTAGTGCAAATTAGCACTTCTCTCAGATAAGATAACACTCCTTTGAGAGCAGGGATACTGTGTCAAGAGTTAGCTGTTCAGAGTCCAAATGTTCTTCCCAAGAACTTCCAGGGATTAAAATCTTTCCAAATCAGTTTGGAGAATATAGGTATTTCATTAACCTTTGTTTGTTCTGTTGAAGATAACATACAACTCAGACAGAAGCTGATTCTATCCTCTATTGAGTATTAGGTCATTATCTGGCATATCCATGAGCTCTGTTACTGCCCAGGTCCATGGGTTTCATCATTGTCTGGGATCTGTTACGGCTCATTCCTATACCATAACACCACTTTACACTGATCTCATGACCATTTGTTAGGGCTGTAGAGCAGAGCCGGGAACAACACCATGCAGCCTGACAGGTGTGACACATGCAGAGGTGCAAAAGAAGAAGAGCCCAGAGAAATCTGCATTTGTCGTGCTTACCATGTGGGAAGCAGCCATGACACGGACCCTAGACCAGCCTCAAAATCATGACACTGGGAAATCTCATGAACCCCAAGAAACTACATGTCTCCTTCTCATTTGCTTTTCCTCTTCAGCCAAGTGCTTTTTTCAGTACACCTGGGAAACTTTCCTCAGAAATAACCTAATAAAAAATTTGTTGCTTGCTCTTCTACTCCATAAAAGTAGTAGTAATCCACCTCCAAAGTTTTGACCTTGGGGCTTTTTTGGTCCCCGCCCTCAGTCTTTGGCTGCAATTCCTGTAGCAAATTTTCAGACACAGAATGGGCTACATTATTCAATTGATGGGCTTCGTCACATATTTTCCCAAACAGCTTTTACAGTAACTGGTTTTACTTGCATAGTAAAAGCTAAAATAAAAGGTTGCATTTATAGCTCATTGCATCACCAACCACAGCAGCAGGTCCCATTAACAGCCACCTAGCTCAGGGAGAGCTGCAGTCCCGAATGCAAATCAGTTAAGTGAGAAGGACTGGCATCTAATGGTAGATAAAATTATTTGACATTGTCAAGGTCACAACTGCCTGTCTGTTTTTAAAAGATACTGCTATCAAATTTAAAAGACGTAAAAGGTCAAGTATATCATTCTAGGAAATACAAGGTTAAAGGGAGAACGAGAGAAGGTAATTTAGCTGCATGCTCCTTACGTTATGATTTTCATAGATTATGCTTCCATTAACTCACAGAACAGACGAGAAAGAACAATACCTGTTTGTTCTCCCCTTGCACCTGCCTCTCTCTACTGCATAGACTCCACAGGTTATAATCCACCTTCAAGTAAAGAAACTTGGCATGCTTCTGGTGGGACCAGAATTTTATAGACAACTGTGGTGATGAGGAGCAAAGTTTAGAGATTTCTCACCGGGAATGAGTCAGCTGTGGAAATCTTTTTCCCAAGACACCTGAAGCTTGGTTTGAACCATTATCAGCCAACAATGCCAATGTCATATTTCAAGTGCAGAACAGCAGCTAATCTCTTATCAGGGAATTACCGCATTTGCAAACACAGGGAGCCACCAAGCGAGTCTAGAGTGCTTCTCACAAGTAGGGAACTTCTGAGAATTATTCTCTTATATATTCCACTTTTCAGTGTGAAATGGGAAGATGAAAACTTGTCTGTAGATACATTTCCTTTGAATTAGATCAAAATTTAGGCTTCTTTTCAGTGAGTCTCACACAACATTCTTTCTGAGACGGGGTTTTGACTGTGTTTTTTTCTTTTTAAAGTATTAAGATTCAAAATCAACCATACAGTTCATGTTTGCTCTATTTTGGAGAAAAACCAAGGCACAAACAACTGAACAGTAGCTGTACCTGTGGATAAATTAGGCCATTGAAAGAAATGTTGTTGCCTTTTCAGAGATTCATTGTGATAGGGACAATCTGATTAGCTGATTTACTTTCCTGTCTGTCACAACATGACTTAAAGATTTTTTCCTCTGACTTTGAGTTTGCTGGCATGTTTTGTAGCTATCTGGCTGGATCTCTGCTGAGATACTGATTGCTGAAGATGGAGACTGCTGGACTCAAACCAACCAGATAAACAAAAAATAAAATTTAAAAAAACACATACAAATTAATTTAAAACAGGTAAAAGAAAACTAATTTAAAAAATCTACACACTAACCAGAAAGTAAACAGAGTTTTACCCACAAAAGAAAAAAGTATCTGAGTTCTATAACATTTCACTATTGCCATTGATTTTACGTGTTAGGCTTTCAGGTACTCTGTTAATGGATGGCTACAGAAAATCCCAAGACAAAGAGTTGTATATGCATCCCTCAGTGAAGAAATTGCTTTGTCCTGAACTCTTGCACTGTTGCTCCACATCACAAAACTCCAGAGTGTGAAATTACCAAACCTGTAGATATCTGTAGTCCAATAATGTGGGCAAAGCTTCTCTTAGAAGCATTGAAACTAGAAATTGAACTAGAAATATTTCAACATAAAGTGCTCTGAGGACTTGCAATGGCAGCTCTTTCCTTTTCCTTCAAAAAATCCGGACACCCTTACATAACAGGTACTTCAGTTTCACTATAGTAAAGCAATCAGCTATGTATTGGCTTCTATTTTTCCATTACAATAACCAAAACATCTGCACGAGACAAAAGAAAGAATTGTTCTGGCTTTCTCTCGTTCAAAACAGATACAACAAAATTGCTATGAAAATCATCCCTCAATGGCTGATAAAAATAGAACTGCAATTTATGCTCCCAAATACTACCTTTATCTTAAGGCTCTTAAGGAGCATTTTCAGTAATAATGGCTGATTTAGATGGATTCCCAGGGTGCTGGATCATTGCCGATGACATTAATGGCTCCCTGAATTTTGATTGATTGCTGTAATCTGCAGAAACTATTTCAGGACATAGATTTATTATTATTAAGCCTATAAAATGGTGTCAGGGTCAAAGCAAGCTGATGATTTGTTTTGTGATGCAAACATTACACAGGAGAAGATGAAATCTTTTAATAAACGTGAAATTCAGAAGAGAATAGTGTTTCATCTTCTTTGAAGAGTCTGTGGCCAACCAGTAGAGATTACAGCAGCAGGGAGGGTGTATTTAAACTAAGGTTGCACTGTAAAAAATAACCTTTAACATCATGCTGAGTCCATTGAGTGTTATCCCACGCAGTGACTGAGATCTTTCAAAGTGTTTCACTAAGTTAAATCATGCTTACCTCCCTTTCTTCATTCTCTATCAATATAATCTGATCTGATATTCTTGATTTCATGAAACACTGAGGATCTAAATCCATCTAATAGCACGTGGAATTTAAAAAATTATTTTCTTGCTGAATTTTTTCCCCATAGGACTCCTAGCTAAGGAAGAGAGAGACTGAACTATACTCTCACTTCATCAGAACATAATGGGAGAGGCCATAACCGAATCTGGAGATCGCTGGGTTTTTTCCTAACTCCTTGTGTGCTCATAAGCAGAATCAGAGCAGCTGGTTTCTTGTACAAGGGAGAAACAGGATTATAGTCCAGCAATTCACAACATTGCATGGAAGAGATGCAAAAATGTCCTTGTTTGCTTTTCCCTTGTGACTGGATGAATAAAAGGTTGTCAGATCCAGGGTTAATAATACAGCCAAAAAGAATGGGAGAAAGACATACTCTCAAAAAGGAAGTGTCACATGGATGTTTTGCCTTAGCCCAGCCTACGTGGGTTAATAGGTTATTTATGCAACTGAATACCTTCAGGCAAAAGTTTATTTTCTGCAGTTGACAGGATGTCTACTGAAGCACTGACACAGGCACAAAATCTGATAATTCATTTATTCTGGCAGTCCTGATCAATTAATTACTTTGATAAAAGACTATCAGTAAGCTTGAAGAACCATGATGCTTATCTCAAGCTGGCACAGTTTAACTTCCTTGTGTCCTACTACATCCAAAACCATCACCATCTCGCTATGACTTACCGTGTTATTATTGCACATTCCACCATGATCAACAAGATGCAAAACCAGAAGGAAGAAGCTGTCTTGGTCCCTATAAGCTTAGAAAAATAACTGGAAAGGTAGGAAGAACTAAAGGAATATAATATAGGAAAAATAAGTCAAGTACTTGGGCTTTCCAGTGGCCATACTATTCCACAGTAGATTGTGCTTTTATGTAAATATTTGTAAGTAACTGCTATGCTTTATGTCATTAGATAGTGTTCACTGTGTTGAGGCAGACCAGTGGAGGAGGGAGAGAGGAGAGAAACAGGCAGGGCAAGGAGATGAATGGCTGCTACAACAGGGTATAGGGGTGACCAAAAGTCAGTGACTGCACAGCATATAAGCAACCTCCTAGAATATAAGCAGTGACAGCACACAGGGTTTAGAAAATAGTCATGTCAGGAGACTGAGGAGACTTCTCGTGTTCCTGGAAGTGTGGCTGCTGAGCAAGAAACCCTGGAAGAATAAACTATGTTTTGTAATGGGAGTCAGAGAGGTGAAGTGGGGAGAGGAAAGGAAGGGAACTCTTGTCTCAGTGGGACTTGAAGGAAACTTGTGCACCAGTTCCCTCAGTTCAGATGTCACAAGAAATGGGAACCTGCCAAAAATGGCCATAAGTACTCTCATCCTCTGATCCAAAAAAAAAGTCATACAAAAATGATGGATTCTGAGAAAAAATACAGTTTCATGAATATGTAATCTTCTGAGAGGCTATTTGAAATTATTAAATTCTTCCAGAGCAAAATGTTTCCTGGTGTTCTTGGTTAGTCTAGTATCTGTTGCATCATCTGTAAGAGTCTATTTAGAGGGTGTCTTTCATGCCCTGAAAGTGCTCAAATTTAACTGCTCCAATCAAAGGCAATGAAGACTTGATTTGGGCCAAACCCTGTATACATGGTGCTGAATTCCTTCAATTTTCTGTAACATCACTGGAGTCAGGCTGGTGCCCCTGGAAGGATAATGCTCAGGAGTACCTGAAGATCACAATCAGTCTGTCTGCAGCAGTTCAGTCCTGCATCTTCGGCCGCATTTGGGAGTCCTACCCATAAAACCTTCTATAGTGTGCAGAAGTAACAATACCAGAACTCTCCTCAGTGAGCATGTTCCCAGAAAATGCTGTCAGCCCTCTAACCACTGCTGAAAATTCTTGGACAGTATTTGCTAACTGTCTGGGGTTGAAGAGCTGAGGGAACAGCTCTGTTTTCTTTCGCAGACAGTCTGAGCAAAACTTTGGAGAAGCTTCCTCAGTGACAAAAAGCCACGTGTCCACATTCTTCTTCAGAACAAACAGGCTTCATACCCTATGTAGATGATAATGCAAAATATTTCTGTAATTAGAATTAATGAGAAGAAATAGACATTCTGGGCCAAAACTAAACAGTGGATAATAAAAGCCATTGGTGGTTTTGCCCTTTTCTCACTTTCTTTGTGGCTTCCAAATCTCTCTTGATGTTTCTCCACGTGCCCAAGCTCTGTAGTATTCTTTGATGGACTTTGGGGGCAATGGGAAGAAAGGACCGAGGGTCTTGCATTGGCTGAAGGACAACTGAGGAGCTGTTCATTTAAAGCTGTCCTGTGTAAGCCAATCTTTCCAAAAATAGAATGTCAATTTTGGGACCATGCTATGGGCCGGTCAGTTGGATGGAACAATGGCACAGAGACTGAGGATGCACATATGGACACAACAGCTGAAGGACTCAAAACACAGGCATGCGTCAACACACCAGGAAACACCTGAAGTCAGTTGAGAGCTGGACATAGTCAGTTCACAGGATGAATATGGTCATCAGCCACCCAGGTGGACAACCCTAATTTAAAAATTACTTGTAGACATAGATAAAGCTGCTAAGTAGGGACGAGATGATCCAAGGTATTACTAGCCTGAGTCTGAGGCTATGCAAACTTTTGCCTGGCTCTTTATAAAGTTGTTTTCAACAGGAAAAAGCAAAAGGGCAGAAAATGGGAGCCAAGTCTGAAAAATGAAGTAAATAATCCAGTGAAATTTGACAAAGCATTTTTTCTGTGGGGACATTTGAAAATAATTATTTCTGCTTATTCAAGTGGTAGATTGTGAGGACTAGAAATCTTACCAAATGCTAAGCTTGATTTTTGGCCTGGTTTTCTAAGGCAATGAAGACTATGTTGTTGATCTGCTCTCTATCCAATATCTTTTGAACAGACTGGTTGATTTCTACCACATTTAGAAGGGCAGAGAGATAGACTTGAGCTGATTACGTGTTTTTTTTTTTTTTTCAGGAGAGACCCTTGTTATACTGGGAGTGGTCTTCACTCTTTATTTAATCCAGGAAAAAAAAAAAAGTAAATGTGTGTGATTTTCTAGTTATGTATGTATAGAGTTGTATATAAAAACTTTATAACTTTACCTATGCAATTGTAACCTACATTTATAATTACAACTATAGAACTGTACAACTAAGTGTATAAATACATACACACATATGCTTACTTTTTTTTGTATGAACTCAAATATTAGACTGATAAACTCTTTGACCTGATAAATTCTTAAACATTTCCAGAGGCTCCAGGCAGCTGCAGGACTTGCTGGAACTTTGTAGAAACTTGTTTCTTTCTTTCCTCTGCTCTTGGGTGCTATGCTGAGGCTGTGCAGACCTTATCAGTGTTTTTCACTCACTGCCTTCCTTCTCAACAAGTTTTGGGGCCATGATAATTTCTGCATCTGAACAAGCAAAATATTAGCTAACTAAATCACCCCACTTCGCTGTTTGTTCACCCCTCTGTATTAAAGCCAGAAGAAGGGATCTGCTTATGGCTGCAGATGAACTCAGTAGCAGAGCATTGAACAGATGCCAGAACTTTTGAGTCATAACCCAACTAAATTGCTATTTCGGCAGTTTAGCTCAATGCAAAAACCATTCAGCATTGCTAAGATTCTTGAAGAATGTTTAGAAGCAAAAGGTAATATTTGCAAAATTGAAGTGCATTTCCAAGGTTACATTCCTAACCTTAGGAGCAGGAATGGCAAAGCAAGAAGGCTGCAGTTTTATCTCTTTGAAGTGATGGATAGCCCCACACCTGTATCCTTCTTAGTGTCTGATAGCTGTGACCTCTGAGCACGCCATACCCAGGGCACCCCTGGTGCCATCACACAGAATCACAGATTCACAGAATGGAAAGGGTTGGAATTNTTCCTCCCCAAGTGTAGGACCCTACACTTGCCCTTGCTGAACTTCATGTCCCAGCAGTACCACCCCACATATTGCATCAGAGCAATCTGGAGGCACTGCGGTGTGAAGGAGTTAGAACTGAGCTCCTCTGAGTGACACAGAGACAGCTCTAAACACTGCTCCTGAAATCCGGGGATGAGCAGGACTACCTCTGTAAGCAGTTGTCTCTCTCCTCAAATGACCCAATGGATTTCTGGTAAACTCACCACACAGCTTCCAAAAGAGAGTCAACCAAAAATACCTTCATATTTACCATACCTTGCTCCACTGTATGCCTTCTTTGCCATTTTGGTATATTAATTTCAGGCCATGGAAGAAAGCCAGAGCTTAAGTTTGAGAATGTTCTGAGAAAGGGACCTGTTGCCGGCTCCCAAAACCATGTGTAAGGTAAGAACGCAGGGTGATCTAGTGGGCCAAAAGCAGCCTCACTCTGGGGCACAGGACCCACCGCACCTCTTCCCTGCAGGACTGGCTCCGAGTTGTGCACGGCAAAGAAGTACATGTTCCCCTAAAAAGGAGCAGAGACATCATTTTCCAGACCTGAAGGTAAGCATTGTGTCTGTGCGTTAAGCAAGACTAAGGGAGAAGCAAGCTCTTAGTGGTGGACATTAGCCTTCCTCTGTACAGTGCCTGGATCCCTGCACCTTCCTCCTGAGGCAGCTGGGGAACAAGTGATGTGGAAAGAACCGCTGGTCTACAAAACAAAGAAGTGTTTAACAG
>VZSC01013699.1:181644-215775 GCA_013398225.1 Steatornis caripensis | reverse complement strand
AAGTTGTGGCACCCTCTCGGCAACGTCTCTTATCTTAGCTCCCGGAAGGGGACAAACCTCTCTCAGCTCTCTGTCAGGCCGGCAGATGGGTGCCTCAGTGCCTTTTAACAGAGAGTCCCCCACTACGAGTACTCGTCGTTTCTTTTTATGGCGACCACCCTGTGAAGGTACAGGGTGTCCTTGCCGTTCTTCTTCACCATTGTCATGGGCATCTGTAGGTGTTAATGTTTCAAATCTGTTTTGGGTCTTGATACCGGAGGGTGGAGACCGAGGTGGAGCCTTGCTTTTGCGGGTCACCAGGGTCCAAGGCGCACAAGACAATTTCTCGTCTTAGAAGTAGTGAGGCATTGTAGTAACAGGGCAATTCTCTAATCTCCGACTCCCCGTTATGGATATTTCACCTTTGAATTGCTCAGCCTGATAACGCTCAGGCTGTTCCACCTTTCCACTGAAATCTGTGATCAGTCACCCTCTTTGCTATCAAAAATGTTGTCCTGGTTTTCCTATTTGCTATCACGTACTCTGGTTAGGCGCCACAAGTCTCCTAAGGACACTACTATTTCTGAATGGAAATTCATTATGGAATTCTTACATTTAAATTACTTAATTTTAAATAAGGTCTTCTGTCTAAGATATATGATGTAGAATGAACAAAACTTTTATTGTTCACAACGCAACAGGCACATGACCTTATTGGCAGATATTGGTTATTGAGGAAGGTATTCTGCACTGATTATGCTGGGTCACTGAGATACACGACCTTTAACTCACCTGCATTGCAGGAAGCAAAGTGCGGTTGCAGGGAGAAAGCACACAGGATGAACAGCCTAAAGGCAAGTCTCCTACAGGAGGACTGAGCTAGTCTTTCTAATGATAGTGAGAAAGAACTACATTTGGGCCAAGTAGAAGGAAGGAATTTTGCTTTGGAGGCAGTAGTGCATGTGTTAAAGACTTGATCAGGCCTGAGAGAGATGAGCTATGAATTATCGCAGTACCACAGCTGACTAGAGCCTCTGCTACAAAAGCACAAGGATAGCAGGATGAGGGGGGTTGCTGTGAAAGACTCTCTTTAATGAAAGGTGTATTAAAGCCTGTGTTTATGCAGACAAACACAAACTCATTACCTGCAATCAGTGTGCTTGTTCAGCTTTTCTGTTTGGATACTCTCAAACCTAAGTAAGATCCAAATCTCATTTATGAAGTGTGTGTCACCTCCTGCCTTTTATTTTCTCCTTGAACTCTCAGTCTAAGAATGGGAAGACTGAAGTATCCAGCCGAACTCAAAAGCCACTTGTTCTGTAACTACTTGTTCAAGTAGGTAACCAACCTTCCTCTTGGTGCTTAGGAAGGATTGGTATTCATAATGTTGGGGCAGGCAGCATAAAATCTCCTAACAGCAGATAAGCTAAGAACCTCACACATCAGTGCATCACACTAAAGAATTAATTTGGTCTATCACGAAACAATTCTAGCGTGTTAGATTTTTGCTTTTTTGTGCGTTTGTGTTATTTACTTAGTGCACCTAGGTTCTTTTAATCATTTGCTGTTCTTCTTTATATACTTCCCAATAAGAAGAGAAGCACAGAGGTGTTTAGGGCATTTTAAACTACAAGGAGAATGAATGAAGGGTTGTAAATTAATTTTATGATATAGCACTATTCCCTTTTTACCTTAAAACTCAACAGAGTAACACATCCTTTCTATGCGTTAACAACTTGTTCCATCTTCAGCCTACCACAAACCCCTTCATTGCTTCATAGCTGAAGTGTACCCTTGGGAATGTTGCCCCCTCCTTGGAGCACCTAAATGCTGATAAGGAATTATAGCCAAATACTAATGAGGACTGCTATCACTGGAGTGCAAGCTGTCCCAAAATCATTCCTGCAGAAAAAATCAGGTTTAAACATGAAAAAGGAAAATAAAATAGAAGGCATGAAAAAGATTATCAGATTCAGACATCTTCCAAATGTTCCCCAAATCCCCAAATGGATGTGTCAAAGGCAGGAAGATGTCTCAGTTCTTCTGCCTTTGCAGCAGCTAAATTCCTTCCTACACTCCAGACTGTCCCAACCTCTACCTCCACTTGTCAGCCCTCAGTGCTCCCCAGTCTCTCCAGAAATCAGCTTTGCACAATGTCAGGGACTGGCAGACACATGTGTCAGGCATTCCTGGCACTGCAAAAGCCCTTTCCATGTGGGGGCAGCCACAGTGAAAGCACACAAGAGGCTATGTTTCCCCTTCTTCGAGATTACAGCGCATTGACAGTCAGACAGCAGAGAAGTGCTGAAAGAAATCAGTCACCACTTGTAAGTCAAACCCATTCCAGCCATAGCTGATGAAAAATACCTACAAGCACCATTACTGACAGAGTTTGTCAACACCACAATGAAGGAGGTGGCTCACTGGTTCTCCTAAGCCAGAGCTTGGCATCTCCTGGGAACACTTTTTGAACCTGACTGATCCTATAAATTATGCTTGGCTCCAAAGCACTTCTGAGTAATGGGATTATGAAGTTACTAGAAAAATATTTTCTTTTAGATTTTTTGACCACTGGGCAAGCCCCTGAGACTAACTCATGATATTGCAACAAGTTTGGTAACACTTACAGGTTAGCATCTACCTATAGTCTAGAAAAAAAATCTGTAGTTGCTCATGAGATTTGATACTCAGTTCAGAAATTGTTCGAGGTTTTGAAGAAGCAACTTTTGAAAGAGATTAGTTCTGATTAGCACTAAAATGATGGGAAGTGAGTGAACTCTGAGCAAATGGAAGTAATAAAAAATACCTGAGTAACAAACACTGTAGAAGAGCAAACAACCTCACGATGTGTCTCTACATCAAAGGAATTTGCTCCTGCAGCATCAGAATGGATTAGAATTCAGCGGGGTGTCTGGTTCCTTCGGTCTGTTTTGCATGAAGTAAAGGCTGAGCATTAGAGGGGCATTAGACTCAGCTGAAAAGCTCCGAGTGCTGAGTGCTTAGCTTGTAATGGCAATCCCGAAATGCATTTACTACCCCATATCTGGAAGCAGGCAAACAGAAACAATCCTACGGCAGCGTACAGAAGACTTCTATTTCGCTTGTACCGACTGCTCTTCAGTGTCTCACCATGCAGCAGATGTGCCACAGGAAAGGCAAAGAAAAAGGTTCAGGGAAATGCTGATGACTTAATAAGTTTTTGAGTGCCTAATGTAGATGACTTCATCCTCCAAAATAACTGAACCCAGCAGAAAATTTTAGCATGTATAGAAGGCTCCTGAATATAGTGATTACAAGACAAAAGGCCTCACATTTGACAGATAAGTTACTTCTTTTGTGCTTCCTCAAAAATATTTTCCCAAGACTTTCCACAGAAGAACATACAGAAAGTTGTAAGAGGGAAGAAAACCCTCATGCTTTCTCAGGGGAGACTTTCCACCAGTTTTTCCAATGTTACAAAGATATAACATTGCACTCCTTTTACCAGCTTGGGACCTTGACCAAGTTTCTTTTCCTTACACTGCAGCAATGATCAGGGCTCTTGCGTGCGCATGTGAATAAAAGGCATTATTTGCAATTGAGCCATGTCAAAATGTTTTCCTTCTTAGCAGGCTCAATGAGAAATGAAAGGAAAACATGAAGAGGAGAATGTGTCCCAGAAATGGAAAGGCCATTGCTGTTATTTCATATGCCAGTGGATCCTCAGACTACGACCTCTCATAGCCAAACTAGCCTTGATGACTCTTGTTACTGCCTCTTCTGCAGTCTGAGTCTGCTCTCTGGGCAGCTTATGCATCCTGGAAAGAAAGGAATGTTCCCTCATTGTGGTGGAAGGAGGGGAAACAGTGCTCCTCTTGTCTCCCTCTCATTCCTTGCCTACTTCTGATCTCAATAGCTAAGTACGCAGAGAGATTTCCACAGCATCCAGGGAGCAGTCAGGCATAGTTATATGCACAGAGTCAGAAAGAGTTGCTTGCAGCTCCCCGGGTTGTAATCTGGCTTCATGATCTGCTCCCACTAAGTACAAGATAACTATCCTAATTTGTTCTCTTAGGAGTCCAAGGTTGCTGCTACAAGTTTCAAAGACTGGAATTTCTGAACCCAAAATGGCACTGCTCTGTCTGTTTTGGAAATAATAGAGAAGAGGAAGAAAAACAAGAATGAGAAAGAAAGCGAAACCCCAAAGACGAGAAAAAGGCAGAGGGTCAGCTTACAAGGCCCAAAGCCATCTTCCTTCTCTGCGAAAATTAGGTATCTATCATCACTTAGATACAAAGAACTTAACACACCTCTGGATAGCAAATCCGAGAAAAACACCCATGTCCCTGCAGCATTCCCTGTCTCCTGTCTGTCTGGGAGGTGACGCTTCCCTCTGGAAAGTGCTCTGGTTCTCTGGTGCCGTTCCATATGGCGATACCTCCCCGAAGCCCAATTACCTCTGTCACTTCCGTAGCCCCCTTGACCCAGCGTGCTCACTCATAATGCTTACAGTGCAGCTGGCAACAGAATTCAAAAAAAATTGTATCCAGGAAATTATAGGAAGCATTGGCCCAGAAAATAACCAGGAGCCTACTATGAATGTCTCACCAACCTGGATTTGAATAATTCCATCTTTCTGTCCCACACACATCTCTGGTAATATTTTGGGCTTTTTATTTTTTTAATGGAATGAATTATCTGAAAAGATTCCTACAGTAGATTTCCTAGTTTAAATGTTTTTGAATCAATTAAATTCATTCTACTTGAAGAATTGGCTCTCTGCGTTATTAAAAGCTTCCCTTGCTTTACTCATTTCTCTTTATTTCATTATTTAAGCCATGGGTTTGGGATTTTTTTCTTTACTTCCCTCCACCTTCTTTGTTTTAAATCTGACTAAAATTGAGCACTTAGGGAAATAAAGATGATACTGTGTTCTGTGCAATCTCTCTCGAAGATTATCAAAGAATTTGGTTAGTCAAATCTTGGTCTTTGTCAGGAATTAACACACCGTTGTGCTGCCTTATGGCAGGTTCTGGAAACACATATATAGGAAGCAAGATTTAACCACTGCATTTATTCTCTAAGACCCCTCACAAAACTATTTATCTAAAATAGCAAATCTATCTACAGAGCCTTGGGGATAAGTTCTTAGAGTAACACGAGGGAGAAAAATGGCATGGTTTCAGAAAGGCACAGAGGATCGAAGTTACAATGCCAGCACCAAGAAGAGACAAGACTGAAACAATCATTTCATAATGATGGTTCACATTTTATTAACCTCTTAAAAATGGTATCCTTAATGCTTACAAACACCATGAACAATTATGGCCTTACAGTCTTTCCTATGGTGGAGCAATTACGACCTACTAAAAAAAAAGCTGCCTGTTTTCTTAATCCCAAGTAACTTCTATCTTATGCTTCTAGACAGGAAGATGAATCAGATGTCCCTGCAATCTGTTTCTGACCTCTCCGTGATGCAAATTCCTCATTTGTGGAAATAGGAGGGTTTCAGTCCATGTGGAGAGACACTGTAGATGCAAGTTTTGCAAACTGCATAGTAAGCAGCAGAACAGGAAGCTGCATTGCATGAATGTGAAGATTAATTCTGTACAACTGGTAGTACCTTAACTTTAACCAACATGTTTGCCTGGTCCTCAAACCTTTGGTGCCCATATACACTTTTCATAGGCTTACAAGCATGGGGCATGCTTCTGGAACTATTAGAGACAAAATCAACTTCAATGGAATGTCTCAGATCTATCTCTTCAGGTCTTGCTGTCTTTTTTTGCTTGGAGTCTATGTCTTAGGAAAGGGTAAAATATTCAGAGCTTTTGGGTTGTGTGTACTGTAACCAAGAAGGACACACTCACCTCCAAACCTCGCCTTTCAGCAGCAGCCGGCCTGTAAATATGTGTGGCTCACACTTCGGAAACTCCACAGAGTTAAAAGCTGAGGCTGGTTGGTAGGAGTTTATTTTTGTCACAAGAAATTGTATTTCCAGTTTTGCATGGTCGTGAAGATAAATCAGAGTTTATGCTTTGTGGCAAAGGAGAAAGCTTGTGGGACTCAGTTTCAAAAGACTTCTCATCAAATCAGTCACCTTCAGGGACAATGCTGGCAGTTGCTGGCAGTGCAGACCGAGCTGGGTGGGAAAGGAGAATGTGATCCGTTTGCTATAAAATAAGCACAGTAGAGATTAGCACCGTTTACTGTTTGTGTACTGAGGGCCTGCCTTAAAATCTTCTCTTTGTTAAAGAGGGTAGCTCCTGAAACAGATGAAGATTTATCAAGTCCTGCAAATAATCACTCTAAGGCCTTCCCCGTGGGAAGATACATGTCCAGGGAGAGATGCACCACAGCCCTCCCTACCCCGGTGTGTGTATCTGGCTCGAAAAACAGCAAGTAAGGGATAGTTAGCATTGTTTATTCAGCTGGTCCTTGTCATATGCATGTCCTGTGTCTGTCCTGTCCCCCTCCCTCATCCCCACCTCCACCCCTGCCATCAGTGCCGCAGCTCTTGCTCTAGCCCTAGTGTCCTCTCTCTTCTAACTGCTGATCAGCAGGTGACAAATTTAACTATTGTTGCTAGGACCTCTTGAATCTGAAACAGCAATCCTGAAGAGGAAAGCATCCACAAAAGAGCAGATGAAAGTTTTCATGCAGAAAGGAAATGAATAATTGCTCTTGCATAAAAACAATGCAAGCTATAAATCATACCTGCAAGCAAACAGAGGGAAATTTCAAAACAAAAAATACTCCCTGAAACAAACAAACCAAAATCCTATGATCACCTACAAGTACAGCCAACTAAAAGAATACCTCACAGCACAGCTCTTTACATCATCACCAACAGCTGCCTTGCAAAACGCACAAGTCAGAGGTAAGTCAACCTGCCCATAGAAACTGAGACAGCAGCAAAGAAAACAAGAGTTGCAGAGCCTCTTCAATCGTGAGAAGTTGCATCCTTCCTCTATGTGCTGCAAGGGCAGGAAGAAATTCATTACCTTTTATTGGCTTACTCAGCTGATTGGAAGTCCTAAAGAGACACTGCCATTTTTCTACAGATTATTGTGGCCACTGTAAAGTGGGTAACTTGTATTATATACTCTCTAGTATGTACCTTATAGCTGTACATGACATGCATGTATATAACAAACATATATAGCAACATATCATACAGCTTCAGGTGAGTTCATCTGAAATGTGACATCTTTGGGAAAACCTGTTGAGAGAGTGGGGTCAGTGTACCAAGGCACTGAATATCAGGAAATATTTCTTACACTCTTCTGCAGAGGAAAACCCATTCAGTTCCATACAAGCCTGGCAGTACTATATCAGACTTCTCCCCTGCACTTGTCCTTCTTTCTCTCTTTCTTTTTCTCATGATTTTGTCTTGACTGCAGTGGTTTACTGACACTGGCTAATCCCTTAGCTTCCTTGCATTTGCAATTCAGAGAATCACAGAATCACAGAATGGAAGGGGTTGGAAGGCACCTCTGGAGATCACCCAGTCCAACCCCCTGCTAAAGGAGGTGCCCCCAGAGCAGGTTGCACAGGAACGCATCCAGGTGGGTTTTGAATATCTCCAGAGAAGGAGAATCCACAACCTCCTTGGGCAGCCTGTGCCAGTGCTCTGGCACACTCACAGTAAAGAAGTTCTTCCTCACGTTCAGGTGGAACAGCCTGTGCTCCAGTCTGTGCCCATTGCCCCTTGTCCTGTCGCTGGGCACCACCGAAAAGGCTCTGGCCCCGTCCTCTTGACATCCACCCTTTAGACATTGATAAGAATCGATGAGATCCCCTCTCAGTCTTCTCCTCTCCAGGATGAACAGACCCAGGTCTCTCAGCCTTTCCTGATAACAGAGATGCTCCAGTCCCCTCATCATCTTTGTAGCCTTCCGTTGGACTCTCTCCAGTAGTTCCCTGTCTCGCTTGAACTGGGGAGCCCAGAATTGGACACAGAACTCCAGATGTGGCCTCAGCAGGGCAGAGTAGAGGCGCAGGATCACCGCCCTCGACCTGCTGGCCACACTCTTCTTAATGCACCCCAGGATGCCATTGGCCTTCCTGGCCACAAGGGCACACTGCTGGCTCATGGTGAGCCTGTTGTCCACCAGCACTCCCAGGTCCTTCTCCGCAGAGCTGCTCTCCAGCAGGTCAGCCCCCAACCTGTACTGGCACATGGGGTTGCTCCTCCCCAACCTGTACTGGTGCATGGGGTTGTTCCTCCCCTGGTGCAGGACCTGACACTTGCCCTTGTTGAACTTCACCAGGTTTCTCACCGCCCAACTCTCCAGCCTGTCCAGGTCGGGGCAGCACAGCCTTCCAGTGTGTCAGCCACTCCCCCCAGCTTTGTCTCATCAGCAAACTTGCTGAGGGTGCGCTCTGTCTTCCCTTCATCCAGGTCGTTGATGAATATGTTCAATGGGGCTGGACCCAGCACCGACCCCTGGGGAACACCACTGGTCACAGGCTTCCAACCAGACTCTGCGCCACTGATCACAACCCACTGATCTCTGCCATTCAGCCAGTTCCCAATCCAGCTCGCTGTCCACTCATCTAGCCCAGACTTCCTAAGCTTGCCCAAGAGGATGTTGTGGGAGAGACTTCCACCAAATACATTTAGTGCTGTTCTTTGACCATAAGGACATCACAGTCTGATCCTTTGTGCTTATACTTCAATTTGAACTTTTATTAATTTGAATAAAAGATAGATTTTACTTTCAAGTTTATTGATCAGTTGCATAGAGTTCTTAGCTTGGACAGGGATGGAGTCTGTAATTGCACGTAACACTATATGCTTCTGCTATCCCTCAGTGACCACAGAGGTAAATCTAAACAGATACGGGTAATTATAACAATGCAGCTTATCCATATTAAATTTTATTCAAGTAAACCAGTCTCCATCCATGAGCTTCCGCTTCTCGCCAGTTTTCCCAGAGAGACAGTTTTGGGCAATATAGCCATGCTCTTCTACTTCATGTGGCAGCTAAAATGGGTCATTCCTTTACCACTAGGTTTGGGAAATTTTCTTCCACAGATGGGTCATTATATAATGGCCTTACTGCAGAGTAATGTATGATTACTATTCTTGAGACACTAAAAAAAAAAAAAATCATATAATACTGCTTAGTCCTAAGCAGTTATCAGGCTTTGCTTCAGTATGTTGGAAATCCTTTGCATAGCAGAAGCCTAGGACACATGTAAATATAATTTAGATTGTATCTATCTGACAACAAAAACAGTAAGAGAAGTCTGCTCATGAGAGTAGTGAGCCACGGAGGATTTACAAGTAAATCTGTATACGATTTCTTAGGAGGAAATTATTTTCCCACTCTCTTAAATGAGAACAGAAAGATCCCAGAGAGAAGCAGATCCACATAGGTGAGGCAATACAGGCTGTAGGGAGGCTTGCTAGAGGTCCAGAAGGGAAGGACGCTTGGGAGAGAGCTAGTTTCAGTAGGGTGTGACCAAAGGGACATCAGTACGTCTGGGAAAAGCCTCAGCAGAGGTGCCATGTTAGGGCTGGAAAGGCAGCTGAGCAAGGTGGCAGGGCAGCAGTGGGCTCCACTCTGAGGCTCTGCTCCCTCCTGCACCACACGGGACTGAGCCTGTTCTGTCAGGATTCACACCCAGAACAGGAGCAGGGGTCCACATGCTTATAAGCAGCTCGTTACCAATGCTGCAGCAAACACTGTGCCTCAACAGTGTGGTGCACACATGAAGGTTGTGGAGAGAGAAGGAAGGCTTCTGTGTTACTGCTCTTCATTGTGTGAGTCTAAAATTTAGATCCTCTGGCAAGAACTGTGGTTGCTCAGAGCTGGTGGAGAGCTCGTCCTGGCCACAGCTGTAATGCTATCAGAAAATGGTATCTTTATCTGCGCCCAAATCCGAAGTTAATGTAATCACCAGTGTTGCATTTTTAAAGTGGTGCTATTTTTGACCCTGTACTCTGCTTCTGTCCCTTACTCGTTTAATGTCAGAGTGTGCTTGGAGCTGTACAACTGGAAAAATAAATATAATCCCTGTACTACATTCACAGAGCTGCTTTGCAATACTGTAGCGACTTCTACAAAAGGTTTACTGCCTTAGACTTCCTGTAAAAAGAACGAATTTACCCAGGTGCTTTTACATGAAGGCTGCAATGAGACCACAAGGCAGTCTCAGTTATCACCCTGAGTCCTCACCTTTTGCGAGTCTGAAAAACATTCACTTTTTGAGCGAAAGTGTTCATCTCTGCTTCTGGCCAGAAATAAATTATTTTAGTGAGCTTTATCCCTTCAATTTTTACTGAGTTATGGCAGAGTATAAAAAATATATCTTTTCTTGTGTTGTAAAATAAATTCTTGCAATGCTGTTGGTTTTTTTAAGCTAAACAACAGAAAAAAACAGCTGAGGTCTAAGAAATAAAACCTGGCAAGGCCCCAGTTCAGCTCAGGATTGATCCTCTGCCAGTCCTTGCTCAGGAAGATAATTTAGCATGGACAGCAAGTTGAGTACGTGCTCACATCCCCTTCAGGTCAGTGCTAAAGTTACAGTTAAGTACGTGATGAATTGTTGTGTGGGATAGGGATGGTTAACCAAACTGTGACCAAGCTATATTTCTTGTCTGGAAAATAAAATGTCTAAGCAGGAGCTGAGGAAAAGCATTTCAAAACTGGGTTCTCAGGATGCAGAATAGACAGGCTAAGTCTGCAGTGGCACACTTAAACACAGAGGGTCAGAGCCCTGATCTCCACGACAGTGAGAGTAAGATTTGCTCCAAGTTCTTGCTGCAGCTCCGCAAGTCCCAGAGATGCAGAATTTGGGAGGGGAAGAGGAAACAGAGCTCTGTTGTGCAGGGGGTGCTGGCCCAGCACTGCTCACAAAACAGTCCCAGAATGCAGACCGGCCAGGATGGACAGAGAATATTATTAGATGCTTTTTCCTCTTCCGATCCTTCAGTCTTCTTCACCCCATTCTGCTGACTGGGCATTGTGGCAGACCAGGGAGCCACTGAGCTGCTCTGCAAGAACATTTTTCCCCAGGACGCTGCATCTGCCCCACAACCAGTTTAACTGCATCAGCTCCACACTACTGAGAAATCACAAAACTATCCTAAATTACCAAAATGAAAATCCAACCTTCACTGTGCAAATCTAACACTTCTGCTGCTATTATACCGCTTACCTCGATTTCCTTTTTAATACTTAGTACTGGTAAATGACAACATTGAGCTAATGTCTTTCTCTTATTTAGATTTTAAAAATAGACTACATTGATATAGTATCTAGAAACACCAAAATGTCTAGTTTTCTATTTGATTTTTTTCGTGGAAGAAGAACCTTGAGGGCTTGGAGGTGCTCTACTGACAGGTCTGCTTTCCCAGGCAAGCAATCTGTTTCAGGCTTGCTTTACCCCTGTACAGGGATTTGGAAATATTTTGGTCCATCTAACGTGAACTTCCAAATCATAGTGCTGTCTCAATCCATAGAATTCTACTTTCAGGATGGTGCCCTTCATTCGGAACCCACAAGACATGCTTAATGAGCTAAATATTGGACCTGACATGAACTCGTTAACTAACGTGACCTAAGCAGGGGCAGCACCAGGTTGCCTCCTGAGCCGGCAGCAGGAGGTCACGTTATGAAGTCTGCAGAGCCCAAAAGCGACATGAGCAAAGCTTTCCTGTAAAACAGAGACACATTAACTCGCAGTTCAGAGTACAAAGCAGCTGTATGAATGGAAACCTCTGATTAGGGATTGCAAAGAAAGAGGTTAATGTTTAGCCAGCTTATCAGCTGATAAAACATTGCCAAAGATCTTCCTTAGGTTCTGATTTCTAAATGGTACCTAGCACAAGTTGCGTAGTACAGGGCAATTTCAGCAGGGTATTTCTGAGCTGAGCAAGAGTGTAACAGATACACTGCCAAGTGTATTTTGTTTAACTTTAGCTTGTCTGGTTTTCAATTCTGTCCCTGTCTTTGATGTTCAATAATGCATACGGGGTATCTGTTCAGCATTGGAAGGAAACGGGGAGGTGGAAATGGTTTAAGACGTTTCAAATTGCTGAAACCTTGTGTGTGAGAGGTTTAAAAATAGTAGATAAATAGTTCTGAGCAAATAAATTAAAACTCTGCTGAAGACTGAGTTGGGAGATGAGAGCATGCACTGCTGCAGTTAGCCCAGCAGCCTTGTGTGCAAACACAGGAGCTCCCTTTTTGTGTTTGAAGCGATAACAGTGCAGCACTGCCAGGCAACACGCAGCACCCTAATGTTGAAATCTGGCACTTACCCTTCTATCTTGAAGACATTGGAAGAGCTGGACAAGGCTGGAGCAATACTGAAGGTGCACAATGCTGTCTTCCCCACACCCCGCAGCTCGAGTGACACAGTATGTTGTATATCTGTGGTACGTGCATTGTGCATCACTGCTGGGAACCACCACAGCAGCAGGTCTGGCAAGGGGACCCCATTGCCCTGCCCTTGCCTTCACTCCTCTTTACAGCTCCTTCCAGGTATTTCTTCACATCAAGGGCTGATCTGGGCCATGGCCATGGATGCAAGGCTAAGCACTTTCACATGCTGTCCGCTAAGCCACAGCCCTAAGTCAAGGCATCAGAAACACTGCACAAAGTCATTTCTTGTCTACCAGGTTTTTACAGAGTCTCCGGTTATTGCCTTTTTTGTATTTTGCTGTCATGCCTTTTGCCTATCTTGTGTTAGAGTTTCAGTCTTCTAGGATTCTTGCAGAAATGGAGCTGGCTTAAAAACTTAACCATGTCAATTTGCAAAAATCACCTCTTCCTGCTGGATCAGCTGATTGGGCCTATCATGCAGGGCTAAGCAAGAAAGCAAGTTCATTCTGCTGATGTGTGGGTATGGGAAATAAATAAATGCCATTTACCTGAAGTAGAAGTGGGTTAACTCCATCTTTGTGCATTTACCCGGAATTGCATCAGTGTGAGATTTCACAGAACAAATGTAAAAGAATCAGTTCCCTTTTTGAACTGCTATTTCTGGTGTCACTGACAAAATTTTCTAGGGCAGTGGCCATCCCTGGTAGCTGCACACTCAGGAGTCCAGAAGACTTTTTAGGACTATGATTATTTTCTCTGGGATATTTTCTAAGCAGGGTTCCTGGTGACAATATGCCTGGGGCCTCAGGCAGCTCAGCATATTCCTGGGTACCAGCCCTGCTCCGTTGCTCCCGTCTCTGCATCTGTAAGGATGGATTTAAGCAGACTTCTGGTTCTGCTCTACTTGCTGGTTGATTTTTGTGTACTTGGATATCAGGTGGAAGAACCACAGGGCAACTTGTGGAGGTTTTGTGGTTGGTTGTGGGTGAAAGAGGCATGGCTGGTTTTCCAGTTGTTCACGGGCAACCTGACAGTGTTAGACTGCCCGTGTGCTGTTGTGAGTGTGAATAACTCTTGTCAGTTTAGCCAGTGCTCTCCTACTTCTTTCCTGAGCTCTCCCATTTGCCCAAGCCCTCCTCTTCCTGCTACACTGCAGTCTTCCAGAGGGGGAACTGCCTTCACTCTGTGGTTGCTCCCTGCTTGGCATTGTGGTTCCTGGTGTGCAACAAAGGCTGTCAGCTCCTGCAATAATAATATTAAACAACTACTACTGCTACCATTGCTGGGGTAAGAGAAGATGCAGCCTAGGGGTCTTAACTGGACTGAATGGCCAAACCTGCTGTGTTCTGTCGTTAAGAGACACATAACAAGAGCAAAGAAACAAGGTATGGCACTGTGGAGTTAATATGCTTATCTGGCCCAAGAACTGCACTGTTGTGAGCCTTGACCAAGGTTTGTAGGTGTCACAGCAATACAAAGACATAGTAGTCGTAACATCCACAAAAGCACTCCTCAGGAGGAAGACAACTTGTCCCTTGTCTCTGTGGAAAAAGGAGTCCCTTACAACTTACTTCAGATGCAAATGACTTAAAGAGCAATGAGAAGGGAGGCAACACATTAAGGGTTTGGTCACATTTGGTCACAGCTGAATTGTGCACTCCTGCATGTGGGTGGTATGAGATTCCTTATTGATGTTAGGTATTTGTATTCATTGCAGGTGTCTATACCCTTTGGCATTAAACGGATGAGAAAAGAGAGGATATGTCAGGAGCTCTTAAGTTTAACGTATTTTTTTTTAATGAAATTGCTCTGTCTCTTTGTATGGGACATATTATCTAGCTTTATTACATTGGGTATAAGCCCACTAGAGACATCACTATACTCACTGCTTTGGTGATGGAAGTAAAACAAGAACTAGTGTTTTTGCCTCTTTTTCTTGTGTAGAGACTGAGCATTAAGAAATTAAATGAAGTTGATTCAAATATAAGTAAATAAACTGGAAAAATAATCAAAGTCAATAAAGGAGATAGATAGATAAATACAGAGGAGATGAATACCAGACCCCAGAAAAATCCCAAAGGCACTCTGAAAAGCAGTTTACAGCAGTACAGATCCCTGAATAACATAGCCATAATCTGAGGAAAATCAATGCCACTCTAGCCCTTTGCATTGCCACCATGGTGAAGGCTGTACATGTAGGTGTCTGTAGGTGACGTGATTTACTGTGTCCTAGAGAAACATTGGGCATGAACATTTGCATTCGAAGCTAGATCCAGGATCTGTGCTTCAGTCCCTGAATAATAAGGTTTGACTCTCAAAAGTGCTGAGCCTCATTTTGACCTACTAGAGTAACCAGCATCGGAAAACGAGGCCACTTTCCCCTAGAGTCAATTGTGCTGTAGAGTGCAAAAGTTCAGCTCCTGCTTCTCTCCTACAAATGTAGGTCCTGGCGCGTCACTGCATTTCAGCTGGGAGGCAGCCAGCTACCAAAACAGAGCTTTACCCAAACTTAATGTCTATGACAGTAGACCTAGTGGAAGGACTTCATGCCATGAAATGTTTGGAAAAGCCTTTTTACATTTGAAACATGTCATTTAAGAGATTTTTAAATTACAAATATTAACCATTTGCTATATCTTGCTGGGTAGGTACTATCATACCAATTAGAATTAGAGGGAGACTGCTGAGGATTCCTATACCAGCTCAGCCCCTCTGTTCATAGGGGGGTAATGAGAGGTCACAGCCAGGGGACTGGGCATTTACTGCCAAGGGGATGTCTTCTGGATGGTGGTGGGAAAGGGAAAGCATATCAAAGTTGACATATCACTTCTTCCCAAAGACAAAAATAGAAGAAAGAGGAAAAATACATTGGAAATTGAAAGACATTTTGAACAACACAATCCAGAAGGAAGCAACAGAAGAGGATTTGGCTTCACTTTCAGTATTTCAACTTTCTGCTTTGATATGAGATATAGAAAAATTGTAGAATCTTAAAAATTCCCTCCGGTTGAGAAAAAAGAAATGTACGCCTGTCTAGCTATTAACATCTCTGTGTCATGAACTCAGATCAATACCACTTGTCTGCAATGGCAGACAGTTCTGGCTTTTTAACTCTTAATGTCAGGCTTACCTTCCTTCTGCTCTAAACCTTATTCCCAAGCCTTTTCCCAGGAGAAGAGGCACAAGTAGCAGCAGATGGGGTGGTGTGGGGAAGGGTATGCCCTGCCAGCCATGTGTACTCAGCCCAAACGCTCTCTGGTTACCACTAAAGGAGGTATTAGAGCTTCCTATGAGCAGAGTTAGGATGGAACTTCATATGCCTACAGATGATAAGCGGTGCTCAGCGCAAACAGATGCTTCCACATCAGCTAGTGCTAAGAACTACTCAGAAAAATGCAGTGTGAGGCTCATGTCCAGGAGCACTGAAGAAATTCATGAGGATGCTATTTATGTCATTTAATTATAGATCATGTTGAATGTAACTTTGCGTTCAGTATAGAAAGTTTTAAAACTACCTTTAGTGGGGATAGAATCTAAATTGGAAGTGATGCTGCTGGTATAATGATGTGATAAAATGAAAAATCTAGAATGTTTTATTTTTCTTGTCTTCAACAAGGTCTTTTCTATAAATTAATGTAGGTACATACCATGAGCCTTGTGCCACTTCAAGGATTTTCTTTACTGAAAAGGCTGTTTTATAACTCCCCACATAGAGGAATCAAGAAAAAGCTTTAGGCAGTGGGCCACGCACAGTTTACAAGCATGAAACAAGAGTGTGACCAAGCAGTAACTACTGAAGTTTAACAGAGGCTCAAGGGGACACCAGACAAGTACCCAGGAAAAACAAATAGGCAGAAGCACATCTAAGTCAGGATATCCCCCAAGCTGGAACAGTCAAGGATGAGAGAGTGCTTAGGGGAATATCATGCAGCCTGCCACTCCCCTATGGACGCTGCTCCCATTGATTTTCTGCAGCCTATCCTTAGCAAAAATAATTGTTTCCTCTGCTCATTTCCCCCTAGAAGAACAGAAACAGAGAGGATTAATGGAAAGAAACTTGGGAGAAAAGCCAAGTGATCTCAGCACAGAATATGTTTCTGGTTAAAGGTGTTCTCCTGCAACATGGCAGACCCAGCTAAAAATCCTTCATCATTGTTGGGTAAAGAACTTGAACTGTGAATCCCCTCACAGTCAAGAATAGGAGGCCCATCTTCAGACTACAAATTCCCTCTTGTACATGTGTGGACTTCTCCTCTGGTTTTCACAATGGACATCGAATGCCTTCAGTAAATTTTCCTGCAGCAGTGGCAATTGTGGTAATCACAAAACTTTCTGCTGGACATTGAAAAACATTTCTAGCCCTCTTCCACTAGTGCTGATCTGACACAACTGACCTCCTAGACACAGGTAACTGGAATAAAGTTTTGTGTAATCTGGATTTCCCCTGTGAAACCATACCATGAGATTGCAAATCCACCGCATCTTCCTTGAGTTGTCCAGGACAGTTGCTGTGATTGCGTTGTCCATGTCTCTGGTCCCTAGGAGTCTGAGAAGCGGTTTTTATTGGAAGCACACTAGATGCCATGTCTCTTAGGAAAGCGATTTATTTAAATTGTCTTTGAATTTTCCCACACACATCAGAAGTGACTACGGGGTCTTATGGTGAGCTGGCTACGGCATCTCTGCTTTCTCAGCTTTTATACCAGATTGGCTCAAATGTGTCCCAGAAAAAACTTTTGCTGCGATATGACTGCTTTTACATATGTAGTTGTCATGGTCCACTCATCCCATCTCACCAGTCTTCAGAGGCAGATCATGCCTTGCCCTGATTGTTCACCCTCCCAAAGGAATGACTGGCATGAACACTTGCAATGTGTTGTTTTATATAGCTTGTCCTCAGACTCTTTCTAACCTCTGTCTTGAAATTGCCCCATAACTACCTTGTTTGATGTTTTCTGTATCATTCATTTGCCTGCATTTCTTTCAAGTTGATGATGTCATACTTTCAGTGAACTACCATGCTTCATGTTAAAATGTCCCTTTGGAAAAGAAGCCCGCTAGGTACATCTCGGTCTTCTGAAGCGTATATTTACATGTGAGTTCTGCAATAACAGTAGCACGTGATGAAATCTTCCAAAAGCTGACAGTGATGGTTTTTTAAAAAGCTATCTAGTCATTCACGGTTCCCTTCTCTTTGAAGGTTTCCCACACTTGGGCACATTGGATTAATTTTCCATATACTTTTCACATGCATATTGTCCTGCAAGCCCCTGTTTCAGTGTGGCCTTCAAAACAGAAGCCACCTACTGCCACTTCTGCAGCCTCTGCCACATCTTTCTGTACACATCCCAATATTTTGGCATGGGTAGGTAGTCTCTGAGTTATAGGATAGCTACGCCATGTTGAGGTAACCATACATTTGTGTAACAGTAATTGTGAAAGTTTACTTACACCTAAAGGTTCTGGGTGAAAATGCATAGCTAGTTTACCAATGCTAGCAGTCTGTAAACTGACTGAATCCCTTTAGTGTGGATACGTGCTTTATTACTTCTGCCTCCCTAAGGCCAGATCACGGACCTTGGCGTGGTCAGTGGACTCCTGCATGTGACACCACTTCCAACTGCAGTCCTGCATCCCTGGATGGTCCCAGAAGACAGTAGTATTTCTGCCATGATTTACAGCAGCCTTCTGCAAGCTATCGCTCTATCTGTGCTGCCAGAACATCATCCGCTATGATGCAGCTTCCTAAGAATCTTGTTTGTACATCTTTCTTGTAGCACTGAAAGTCTTGCCCTTAGTTTTTACCCCAAATGTCATTCTTTGCCATTTCTATCAACTTGATGACATCCCAAATATGGTGAAGTAACGCCGATGATATTTATTAATATCCATTGTTGGCTCTGATTGCCAACATGTTTTGCTGATGTCATGTCAGTTTATATTTCTCCTTTTGCAGGCCTTTGATGTTGAGCTTTTTTTAGTGCTTTGTGTGAAGTACTAAGGGTCTCTGACAAATAGCTTGCCTGTTTTCTAAGCAAGTGCCATGCTACTTATCCAGTTCTTGGCTTCTGTGACAACACAATCTCCTTTTCCATTCTCTTTGCAGCTCCCATTGTTAGTTGTTTTGCTCTTGTAATGGAATTGATTTTCTGGGAGTCGGCTCCTCTAATAGCCAAACTGTTTTATCTATTATCACATGTAACAAGACTGGAAGACCTCTTGGTCCATCAGAAAAATGGCATAATGATAATTTACTAGCCTTCTGGCTGCCTTGATGGAACAGAAGATTTAGTTCCTCCTGCTAAACCTCCAGTTTGCCATTTGTCTATGAGAAGAACATTTCTTCTGGCTTCAGGGTTCTTAGGGTCATATATTTTAATAAAAGCAGGGGCTTCTTTGTTCTCTTTATTCTCTTTGTTCTCTACCTGAAATTCCAGTCGTCTTCTTTCCCTGTACCCTACTTTCAAGTTGCACTATGTTTCTGGCATGTTACACACACCATAATATGATTTTAATTTGCTTTTTTTTGCTGCAATTTCACTTCCTTTCCTTGTGAAAGGCTCGGAGTGCCTTTACGACATAAAACACAGGGCCATGCCCCAGTGTCTGTTTGGCTTTTGGCTTCTGGTTTATTCATGTTTTCGGCCCTTCTTTTGCATCTGGTACCCCACCGAGATTTAGAGATATCTTCGGTGCATTTGTGTGTTTTGTGTTTGGTGGTTTCCTTTGCTGTTTTGTGCTACACTGAGCTCAAGTACGAGTAAGTACTTGTTACCTGGACACTTGCTATTTCTGTGATTTTATTCCTTTGTTTCCCTTGTTGGTACACCTTTTTCATTGTAGCATTCAGAGTGTTTTCTCTGTAGTTTGTCTTCTCTGTATTTGGGCATGCTTTCCCTGTTCATGCCATCACATTTTCTGGCAGCAGCCCCTTTGCCTATCCCATCTTTGCTGTGTCTTTGAACGGAAGATTGCCCATTAGGCTTGCCCAAGACTGTCAGTCTTGGTGGACTTATATGGCTGCTTGGGTCATTCTTCTTCAAATGCCATTACCTTTCATCCTGATTATGAATCTAGCCCAAACTGCTTCACGTTTTATGAGCTGCTCCTTGCTCAAATCAGTCCTTTTGCATGCATTGCAATTTGATCAGTCTCTTGTTTTCTCTCTTTGTGAGTACTCCCACTGAAAAAACACAGATTTTTTTATGCCTTTGGGGAGTAAAGTATGCTTTTTGAGTATTTCTAGGACTTCGGATGGAGCTTCCTAGTCTGACACTGCTGGATGCTGCTGATGCAAGTGATGGCCTTTCCCACTATGTTAATATTATAGCAAGGTCTTAATTTTGCTTGCTCTTTTAGCCAGCCTTTTGCAATCTTCTAGTTGTTCCAGCACAATCAAAAGAAAATTGTTTTGCCAAAAGAACTGGTAAATTCATCCCTTTTCAAGAGCATCTGCCTGGGAACAGGAAATTGGTTGCTACCACAAGAAATATTTTCTTTATTTGAGGAGGGTTGCTTGCACTTTTGGGAGCACTTAGAGGTTTTTTTGTTTTTTCTGTCCCTGATTTGTGTACTCTATTGGGAAGTCTTCTGTCATTGTCAGCTGTATTTTCTTGAAAAATGGCTATGCCTGAATAAAGACCACAGTCCCCTTCTTCTCACTCAACCGAGGGACTGAGTGCCAAATTGCTATGGCTTTATAAAGAGAATGAATAATGACTGCACCATCTTCTCTCAGGACAAAATCCACAGGGAAAATTGCAGGTGTTATTCCATGTTATTCCAAACACTACAATATGCTCCAACCTGTTCATAACCGGGCAGTTCTATGCTGCCAATAATTTAACAATGCCTCGCAAGGAAACAGTTTTGCATCTTTGCCTACAGTATAGTCTACGTACCAGCTGCATGTACAGTCTGCATTACAAATGCAGGAGACAACATTACGCCACACGTTTATCCACAGTAATCTGCTAGTAGCGGTGCTATGCATTGTGCTTAAAAATATGCTAAGCATAAAAAAAAAACAGTATAAAGTGCATCTGTCTGATATGAGCAGGAGCAGAGAGGCAGAGAGCCTTCCATAGAAGTTCTTCCCACTTTGTGGGAGATTGTTCCATTTCCAGGGCAAAAATACCTTTTATATAAATTCTTTCCCAAATCCCCATGATAAGTCGTGTTGTGATTAGAGTGATGTAGTCACATTCGTGTAACACAGGGAATTCCTCCTACATTTCATCTGGGTAGCAAAACATTAAGGCTGCCATGCTGCCATGCATATGTGGTGTGACATTCCTAAAGTGCAGGGTATGAATAGCTACTTAAAAAAATCTAATTCGTCATGCTTAAGCCCTTAATCTTAGGGTACTGCTACTCCACTGAAGGCAGCAGGCTCAGGGGTCTGAGTAAATCAGAGAAATTCTGTGGAATCAACCACTCAACACAGCCTCTCAGAGAAAGGCTCCAGCTCATTTGCCTGTATGAAACCCCAAGCACCAGCAACCTCCCATGCACATAGCACTGTGATAGCACCCATTTCCTTGGGCTGAACTCCTCACCAGACCTAGCCTTTCAGCTAAACTTGACTGTAATCTGGTGTAATCTTGCTGGTTGCCCCCTTGGGCAGGCTTCCTATATGTCACCTAAGCCTGGTGAGCAGATAAGCATGTTTGTGGGAGACTGCAGGTACAGCCACCCACTCCAAGAGAGAGGTTTTCTGGGTTGGACGGTGTTTTGTTTAAGTTAATGTTATTTTGATTATTTATGTCATGGCAATGTTGGCACAGCTGCTCAGGAAGGAGAAGGTGGGACAACAGCTTCCCAACAACCTCTGTTGTCCTTGTCAGAGCAAGAAGCACATGGTGGAACAAACCTTAGCCGACGTCTGCAGAGTTTTCCCTTCACGCTGGAGACTCTTGACACTCCCCCTCTGCTTAAAAGCAGGAAAAAACCATCACGATACACAGGGCATGCGCTTCCATGCCTGTAAAATTTTCTCGATAGTCTGGATTACAAATGCCAGGCAAATTATAATAATATCTCTACTATTTTTAGATATTGATCCCTCAATCTACCCTGTAAAGAAAATAACAATTACTGTAAAGAATATTGGAGATTACAGCTAAGCCTCAGGAGTCTTCCAGCTACAGCTGCAGACTGGGAGACGGGTTTATCTTCTGACTCATAACCCAAACAAGTTCCTGAACATACATTGTACATGGGAATAGATGAGAATGCTCTGGAGGAACAGAGCCAGGAAGAACAGTACTGAAGGTAGATAAGGTCAGACCAATTCTGGTAATAAAGGGTAATTAGTAAATCAGCAATGGAGTGTTTCAATAATGTAGGCTGCATTGCATCAGAAAAAGGAATGACAGAGTGTACCACGTGTCTGAGGGGATGGAAAAACCCCGAAGGGATGAGGTCAGCTGAGGAGCTGCCTTTACTTAACCATTGAAGGGTTGGGTATGAAGGACAGTTTTAGTCACTCAGCACTTTTTCACTGCTGGAGACCAAAAGGATTCCAGGTGGAGTTCACTGAGAAAGGGAGGACCTGAATGATATTCAGCATGAAAAGGACAGGTCTTAGACGCGAGTTTAGATTGAAAGTTAATGTCCCAGAAAAAGCTCCAGCCTCACTTAGGAAAGATTTTCAAGACAAAAGTGAAAGGTCATTTAACTGTTTGAAAATGTAGGTACAATATGTTCTATTGCAATGAAGAGGAGAAATATTAATGTTATTGTCTGAAGAAAGATGAAGTATGAATTATACAAGTCATACCATGGTGGCATCAAACATTATTGAGAGTAAAAATGTAGTACTAATAGAGTATTTCCAACAAAAGTACAGGTGAACAAAGGAATAATTAACAAGTGTATGTCATTTATGTTCACCTTTCCACGTCAACAGGCCTGCCTTTTCACAGGGAGAAGGAGTGGGAGTGAGAATAGCAACATTTCTTTTACTTTAGATTGCAAAGGCATTTTTATGAAGCCCCCACACCTGAGCCCTCCCTGTGAGGGCTGAGACGCAGCTGCACAGACCTGTGGCTGTAAAGTGAGAATGAAAGACAGTATTTACTCTTCTCTTAAGAGGTGACTTTTCAGCACCTATGGAGTTAGAGGTGCTGCTGATGGCACTGTATGCGTCAAGCACTTGCAGCACTACAGACATGGCAGTGGTGTACAGCACCATGTAGACACTCAGCACCATGGCATCCCCAGCCCAGAAACAAGGGCAGATTTTCTCACCCTTCACATCATTGCCTCTGGAGTGGCAGCTACAGGTCCTGCTTCTAGATCAGGATCCTAGTGACCGAGCAAGGTTCTGTCCTAATGAATATCAAAAGACTGTCCTTTCCCCTCGGAATTTCAATTTCCTTTCCATGCGAAATGCAGTCTAGAGAACCCTGCAGACTAGAGAGAGTACGATGAGCAAAGAGCTAATGAAATAGTGAGATTATGTAGGACATAAAAAGCTCAGTATGAACAGGTGGGAGTGACAGGATTTCAAGACAGCCTTCTCAAAGCTCTTCGTCTTTTGTTTGCTTTTATTAACACCTAGGTAACATCAATTATTAATTAACAGATTAAATAAGGAAGCTTTTGTTAAAAAATCACGGTCTTCATTGCTTTTCACTCAAACTGCTAAACACTCCTGAGACTTCCTCCTTCTGCTCCAGTGAACTCAGAAGACCAGAATGCCAGTTCCAGTATTTTTAGCACAGTAAATCTGCAGACCCTTTTTTAGCTACCTCCTACCTCTCCTCCCCCTCTACCTGCCTGTAACGATGCTACAAAACATGGCCTTTCCCCTTAAATTTATAGGGCAGTTCAGACCAATATAAATCAAATGGATGCTATCTACAGCAGTCTCGGTGCACATTTTTGTTACAAAATGTGAACTGGTCAGACCCATATTTAATAGAGAAACATGAATTTGGAGGAATTATTTTATAGTATTGATCTGATGTTGATCTATAGTAGAGTTGGTAGCGAGGGGTTTTTTGATTAAAGTTTTTCAGGGGAAATAATTGATGATTTATTGACTCATGAACACTGTTCTGATCTTAGCAGCCTTCTTTCAAATAACTAGTGTGGAGAAAACGTGTTATTCCCGTCTGCAAGGGGACAAGCCAAGATCTTGATGGCAAGCCTTTCTTTCAGAGCATCCAGGGATGAGGATATTTGTCTGGACAGCAGCTGACCTAGCCAGCTACAGGCTCCTGACCGTAACTGGTATTCCAGCCTGGACCCCAGGGGAACTCCAGCTGTGAGCACACCCTGTTCTTGGACCTTTCTGAGAAGGTGCTCAGCAGCAAGTGAAAGCAGGTGATATGGCGACCAGTGTCTCTTCCTCCTTTCTACACATCCGTTGTGTTCAGTAGGCTCAGGGTATGTGTGTGACAATGAGCTGCTAAGTGGAAAAAGTAGGAGGATGTGAATTTTGTGAATTCCAGTAAGACTTAGTCATGAGTTTTTTCTCTGGACAGGACTACCATTTGGAAATCTACCCACAAGCAAAAAAAAAAACGGGCAGATTTAGAAGCTTTATTGGAAAATCAGAAGAACTTACACTGTCAAATGACAAGTTGTGAGTAATAGTGGTGCCTGACAGTTGAGTTCTGATGCTTACAGAGACATTTCGGCTACATCTATGCGGCCTTTATTATCCACGAAGAGCGCCTGGGGCCTCTGATCAGCTGGTGAGGGATGCCTCACACTCATGCTCTTCATGATCAGCCCTCCTGGAGCAGACCAACTGCAGCAAAACTCAGAACAAGTCTTGTCATGGTCCCAGTCCCAGAGCCTTTCATGTTCATTCACCAACCTGCCCTTGTAGCTTCCCTCCTCTCCATCTGTGCCGCTCTCTGCACAGGGCCACAACAGAGCATACCAAAAAAAGGCAGCACGTCTTCATTGTTACTCCCTGGCAAAGCTGACTCCCAGCCTGTTCCCACCCCACTTGCAACCCTGGCTTTCTGGTACATGATGGCAGAAGGCCTTCACCAGGATGGCCTCAGCCCTGGGGAGCTCAGCTGAGATGGGGCAGGCTTGGGTGAGCAGTACCACCAGAGAAGGTGCAACTCTGACTCCTAGATCTACAGATTACACTTGCTTTTAGCTTTCCCCAACACAGCCCCACTTGCTAAACAACCTTGTTTTCAGTTGCAACCTATGGCAGTCCTTCCCTTTTATAGGGAAAGTTTAGGGTTATGGACACAAGTGTCTATCACTGTTGGGACTAACCATGCGAGATTGCCAACACAGGATGCAAAATTTAGAAAGCTGGAAGACAATCTATAAGATGCCTGGCTGGGAACTGGGAGCCCCCTTGGAGCAACATCACCACGCTTCAAAGCCACTGTTGTAGAAGAGGTGTCAGACTTAACGGAGCCATTGAATTAAGGATTGAAAAAAGCCTTTGTAGGCACACAGATGATAAATGCTTGCAATGCCGCTCTGCAGAGTCTGTGCACCTGCATTGCATAGTCAGGGTTACTCATTTTTGGGGAGGAGCTGCTGATAAGCAATACGTCCATGCTCCAGCCAGTGGGCCATAGCAAAAGAGTGCTAACTGGTTTATACAAGCTGTCACAAGGATGCTCCACAGACCTGCCTCTTGGATGGGAGGCAAGTGCCCATTGCCACCTGGGCATGTGTAACTGCACTAACAACAAATAACCCCTGAGCCTGACTTACTCAGCATCAGCTGTCACCTGCTCTCAGAGGTTTGGTCTTGCTCTAGAACACCATCTCCTCAGGGTCATGAGGTATGAAGAACCAATGGTGAGGTGGCTCTTCCTCTGGTTCCTCCTCCTTGGCATTGAGAATCAAGCACTTGGAGATGGCAGATGGGCTTCTTGGTCTATTGGGCTCAAGTGAGGGCTCCAGTCCCAGACCTGAGGGACACTGAACATAGTACAGGAGAGGCAGCCCAGTGAAAAACTCCACACCAAATACTCAATGCTGCTTACACATTCACATGAAGTTGCACCAGACCTCTTAGTGGCATCTCTGGCCTTTGAAAAGGCTGGATTCAACTTCTGAAATGCAGGCTGGCACAGTGGTTGTATCTTCTTGTGCCAAGCTGACATGCCATCTCGTGGGAGCTGCCTGGCCAATGGAGTCTGGAGGGCATCTGGGATTTCTTTGATCTTTTCAGCCCCAGCTAGCCCCTCTGTGCCTCTGCAACGTACTAGTTGTACTTACTGTAACAATTCAAGATAAGACAGACATATTCAGACAAAGAGACTTGACAACCCACAAGCATGGTGTTTTTATCTCAGGAAAGCAGCAGCGTGTCATGCATGCATGGGATCTGGGGCAGCCCAAGACTTAATAGATAATGTTGAAAGACTGGGGGGCAGAGCGGTGAACCCGTGCGCAGCCCAGGCTGCATGGAGCAGATCCTGGAGCAAAGTCCTCATCCACCAGTTCTGTGTTTCCTCTTGGGAGGAATTAGTTGGTCCACAACACTAAGAACCTCAGGAGCAAACTAGCATATATACTGGCTGGGCAATCATCACAGCAGGGCTGGACGACCAAGGTCCACAGGAGTACACGGACAAGTGCCTTCTTTAGAACCCTTCACTCCCTTGAATATCTAGAGTATCTGGTTCCTCACAAGCTTGCAATGCCTTAATTGGAAAAAGTTTAGGTATTCCTGCTTTGAACATACTTGTGCGAGGGGTGGGATGGAAACATTCCTTTAAACATGACCCTAAGATGATGCACGTGTACGGTCTCCTTGTTCTGGAGAGTTCGCAGAAGCGCTGCCCCTCTCCCTGTGCTGCATTCAGCTGGGGATTTCCGGGAGGCTGGAGAGCTTTTCTTTTGCCTCCCTGCTGAGTCCACCCAGTGAGTTCACGGTTTCCTCCTGACTCAGATGCATTCCTGCCACCCACCCGGCTGGGACCAGGGGCACTCATTAACCCCCTCCGCACCTCTGGGTGCAACTGGGTTGGCTTGGCCGAGGTACTCCTTAACTAACTAACTAATTGTCCAGGCTTTCTGGCACTTGATTAAATTCCCAGAAATCCAGGTGACTGAAATAGCCTGACTGAACATGCCACTAACCACAGACCTCCCTGTGGCTGCTTCCCATCCCCTGCTCCTTACTTTCCTATAATTATATCCTCTAACTAATTTCTTCTCATTTTTTCACTCACCACATTGAGAGCTGCTCTAGAGTCAAGCAACTGTACCTGGAGACTATCCAATGCTGCACAGCAAGGTGCCTTTCTCCCATGTTAACTAAAACCGGCTCTTGCCCTCAACAAACCATTTTCTGACACTATACGGTTGGCTGTATTTGTTATATTGGAGGATATTATTCAGAACCACATACTGTATGTGCCAAGCATTACATTTTAGAACAAAGGAAGTTCAAGGTATTCAAATGCAAGAACAATAACTTTTTTAAAAAAGAAATCCCAGCTGGAAAATTGGGTTTCCAATTAAAGGACTTGCAGTAAAACTCAGCAGCTGGGTGGGAAGTGCAGGTGGCATTTTCTGAGTCATTATTGAGCCAATTTACCAGCATGATGTGAAGGGGTCATAGCACTTTATCATATAGAAGAGAGATAAAACTGAGATCTTGATCACATGTTACTCATTAGTTTTGATGTATAAATGATAGTTATTTTTCTTAGGTGAAGTCAGTAGGGGGTTTTAATGACTTTTCCTTTGTTTCTGGAAGAAAAGACATCTTAGCCTAGGTTGTAATTTTTATTTCAAATGTACTGAGGTGAGCTAGTGCATGCAATGCTGTTGTTATCTGCAGCAACCACTGCTTAACACACAACTGTCACCACGGGAAGGACAGTAATGGGGGAATGCTGTTCTCTTGTACGCCAGAGGAGATAGCGCATTACTGCAATCACTGCAAAGTGGCAAATGTTATTTTAATAGTGCCCAGCTTGGTAGTTTCCCAATGGTGAAATCAGTATCTTGATGGTTAAACCGAAGCTACCGTTATATTACTGAGAACATATGTATGACCTCATTGACAATACTCAGAACATTGAGCTGAGAAGGGAAATCTCCCTGTTGAAAGGCTACAGATGTCCAAATTCATCTGCAATATAGAAGCGGTATGTTCACTTAGGTAATGCTGGAAAACAGCGACAAAGCAGAGATAGCCAAATGTTCATTACAGGCAAGGTTCCTTCTGCTGCTTTTGAGCATAAGCAGTAAAAGGTCACTCTGTCTCTAACTGAATTGCTTTGTATTGTGCTAATCTACCTAATGTCCTGTTTGCAAACATAGTATCATCTCAAGCACTTTGTGCCATGCGGACTAACACTCAAATCATGCTGTTTATTGCACTTGAGCGTTTTGTAATTAACTGTGGTATCAGAAAACTGTTGGTCCTTTTATAGCTTTACATTCCCGTGAATGGAATATTTGTTACTGAATTCTGTCCTAAAGTCTTATATTTATCTCACACTTACACTTATCTCAACTTTACTTGCAAAAACCCTATTCCATTTGAATCTTTACTTCTGAGAATGAGTCCAGTTTTGTTCCTTCAGTTCAAAGCAAGGATTACATTTACAAAGTGCTTTCAGAAACGTGCACAAGTTGCACTTTTTGACTGTCTGCCCCTGCTCTGCCCAGAGAAGGTAATGTCATGTTGTGGGTTGGGAGGGGATTGTTTCTGATTTATTTATTAGTTTTTAGAAAAGGTAACCTTAGGAATGGTGATAGTTTTGCTCCTTTGTGTTCTTTTTAAACTTTGTACTTCATGCTTTTGAAATTCCTTGGCACTGAGGATGTGAAGGTAGCCAGGACTTCGCTAGTGAGCAGAGTGCTGATTAACGTCCATATGAATGTCAGTCAAGGTCCAACAGAAGTTCTGTCCAGGTAGAATGATGTGGTAGGGTAGGGAAATACTGCAGGAATGTGCTGCTAACCTTGGTGTGTGATCATCTGTGAAGAATGAGGACTCATGGGCAGAAGGTACACTGCTCTTCCCTTCGATGAGATGCACTCAACTTTGTTCTTAAGTTACCACTGTGACTAGCTGTCTCAACATCACTTTTCCCCTGAGCTTTTCCCTAAGGCCTTATGAGATTTTCCACCTCACAAGGAAGAATAGGATGCCTCCAGCCATCAGTAATCTAACAGGGTATCTTGTTCCAAGCCAATGAAAGTGACTGTCAATGCTTCAACAGTTTGCCACTTTATGGGAAAATAGTCTGACCAGGTACGTTGTCAAGAAAAGGCAGAAAATCTACAACTGAGACCAACAAATGAACGTACATTTCTGGAAACTGCTCAGTAAGAACATCTTTACATTTACTTATATCTGTACTACAGTACTTAATCTTATAAGGAGGAAAAATTTTATAGTTCAACAGAGAAAAAACAAACCTACTCCATCAGCCTTTGGTAAGAGCAGATCGACATCAATAATCTTTGGGTAAGGCCCTCCATTCTGGTGTTCACACTTAGGGTACATTAGGAGTAACTCATTAAACTGGCTTTGGGTTTACACGGAAATGATTAAGGTCATGGCCAAGTCTTACATTTTTCTTAAATGTTATTTCATGGTCATTAAGACCTGAGAAAACCAACTTTGTCAGCGTCTGTATTATATTCTTGTAGGGTGTAGTATCTTACGGATCAGTTGCCATGTAACACTCAGCAAAAGCTCTCACCAGAAGATGACATATATGTAGGAGTCCTTCATCTGCCGCTAGAAACTTTGCTATCACCAGGGAGATACTTGATTTAGAGATGAGGAGGTAAATTTGAGCTAAGCATGGACAGTATTTTGTTTAAACAAGCAAGGTGAGAAGGTGGAACAGAAAATTGCCAACTCACTGTTCAGACAGGTAAGATGGTATCATCATTTTATAACCTTTTATTTCTAAAACCTCCAACTTGGATTAAAAACCCAACCAACTAACCAAAAACAACCCCAAACCAACACAAAAAAAACCAACCCAAAACCACACCAGAACAAAGAGGAGGATAAACAAGAAATGAACACAAAATACCGAGCCAGGAAATTTGCAGCATACACACGAATCCTGCAGATTTTTAAGAATGAGCAATTTTGTTAGGAAACATGAGAAGAGATAAATGATTTCATAGAGAGATGTTTCATAACTGCATTACTGTACCTTTATTGGCTAACTGGTGACTGGTTTGAAATCACAGCAATGCCACCACAGCTCTGATGTACAGGATTTGGTAGTTATTGTCCTGGGCTCACTGAAGTTGGTAGCATTTTTCTGCAATTCTCTTTGCAGTCAAAATCACGTTCTACAGTGTTAAGTTACAAACAACTGGCAACAACATCCAGGTAAGCATCCAGATGAACTTCTATAACATTTTCATATGAAAACTTTTTAAAAGAATGTCAACAGTCACAGGCAATAGTTGAAGTGAGAATACAGACGTTGAAAATGGAGCTGGTGTATGAAAAACAATTGTAACTTCATTTGAATTGCAACATGTATTCAACCATTGGTAATAGGCACTGAATGTAATCTAAAAAATAATTTTCAGAAAAAAGTTTTCTTTCACTGGAATTCACTGATGCAGGATTCTGAAAATGCATGTTTTGTAAACAATCTGCATTGTCATCTAGAAATTACTGTCTTCTTGACAGTCAGGAGTTTGACATGTGGAAGGCAGTTCAACGTAACCCAGTAAGAACTCAAAATGCAAGTCATTCCAGCTTAAAGTCAAAAGCACTCCATCTGAAAGTGTGTGTGTGTACTTTGCTGACAAAATGTAAGTAGCTGTTTTAATAAAAATAGTAATTATGATACAGAACTCCCATATCAAATGCCAACGGTTCTCTGAGTGTCAAGGAAAACAAATATTTCATTAAACATTATGTGAGCAGAAAGCCAACCTGAATTAGCCCTTAATCGTGTGATGATCACAAAAAATAGGAAAGGCCATGTTCATACCATTTGGTAAAATTATTGGGTAACAATTGATCAAAAACTTTTTGTCTAAAAGATTTTTTCCATTTGAAAATGCCTTCTTTTTTTCCATAAAATGCTTAAAGTGTAGCAAAATTCGGCAGGGGTAAAGCCCTTTGAAACCAAATTTTATAATCTTCCAAATAACATTTTCAAGACAGAATTTGTTTGGAATGCAATTATCCTGTTAACTGAAGATTTTAAAACCTTTTTTATTGCTTCTGTATTTCTTCACAATTCAGTAGTTGTACATGTTATGCAACAAACGACGTACGCAAATAAATGAAAAGGTACACAATTTAGAAAATATAAACATTGTAACAAAATATTTAATTGAAGATTCACATTTCAGAGGACATTCAAACATATTTGAATTTCTGAACAGAAATGAAAATAAATTTTCAATGTAGAAGTTTCTAAGAAAAAGCGTCTGAATTTCCATCGCTCATGCTTAAGCTGTTTCTGCCATTCCCAGAGGTCAGCACATTCACTGAGCTCTCTTCTTCTTAGCACCACAAACCCACACAGAGGAAAAGAGCAGCATCTTGAAACTTGTTCATGTTTGAAAACTCATGTATATTCAGTCACCTTTGACGTTCATGCTCATGCTTCACAGGCACTTGCACATTTTGAGTGTTAGTGTCACGAATAGTGAGGGAACCAGCTGGTCACACTAACCGTCACTCACCTCTCTGTATGTTAGAAATGTCAATTACAACTGAAGTACTTGTAAATAGGAAATCATGTGAGAAGCTGTTTTTCTTAAGACTCAGAAGGATTTTCTGTGGATCTGATGCCTTTATGCAATTGGCAGTGTTTTGTGAGGTGTTGGGTCCTCACACGGTGCCTGTGGGTTTGCTGGGCAGTGGCAAGATGATGGCTAACATGAGCTTAGTGTGTGGGGGTGACAACCAATAAATTTCTCTAGGGAAGTTTGGCACAGTGTGTACCTGGCAGGTCTACTGTAATTAATGCTAAAAAAAAAAAAAAGAAAATCACCAAACTATTTAATCTGTAAGGTAAGTATGGGCAGGAAAAAATCTGGAAGGTGTTTCTCTCTCCCCACCAAGTTGAAGCCCCAGTACGTTATAGCTACCCCAGAGAGAAGAAATATTGTAATTGAAATACAATATCCACAACTTGAACAATCTATTCTTGCTATATATTTGAAGTTTAGATCCTTTTCTCTGAACTTACGGGACTAAGAAGTGGAACATCATGTGTAAACTACTTTTGATGTGTGTGAACAGTTCTGCAATGCTAAATAAGCTTACTGATTAGTAGGACAAAAAAAGCTAAAAGTAATTGCAGGAGATTTTCCATGTATTCCAGTGCTTGCTGTCTGATCCATTATACATCATTACATTAAGCAATGTGACTTCTGAGATCTTGATATGTTAATAACCGCATGCAAGGAAAAAAACCCTGCCACCACTGCAGTGGGTTGACTCTGGCTAACAGACAAACTCACACCCAGATGCTCTCTCACTCCCCTCTCTCACAAGATAGGGAGAAAACAGAAGGTGAGGAGACCCATGGATCGAGATAATGACTTTTTGTTAGGGAAAGCAAAAGCAACATGTGTAAGGAAAGCGAAAAGACGAGTTCATTCACCAATTCCCACTGGCAGCTGGATGTCCCACCACTTCCTGGAAAGCAGGGCCTCAGCAGGCCTAAGGGCTGCTGGGGGAGACAAACACCATAACCACAAACATCCCCCTTTTTTCCTCTCCCTGAGTATTTATTCCTTGGTATGATGTCATATGGTATGGAATATCTCTGGTCAGTTGGGGTCAGCTCTCCTGACTGTGTCCCTTCCCAACTTCTTGCCCACCCCTAGCCTACTCGCTGGCGGAGAGAGGAAGAAGAGAGAAAGCTTTGACAGTGTGCAAGCACTGTTCAGCAATAGTCAACACGTTGATGCATTATCAACACAGTTTTAGCTACAAATGTGATATGGCCTGCTCTGAAGAAAGTTCACTCCCACCAGACTTGGTACAACCACAGCCAAGAAACCTTGCTTGCCTGAAGTATGCAAATTGCTGATTGTAATGGGGCAACCTAGATGCAAGACAGCAGGAGCCTGCTGCAGAAGCTGTAGCATCCTTATATCACCATTTCTTCCTTACCGTTTGTTTTGCACCTGTAGTATCATGTAATAGTGCTGTAACATTTGCTTCATGTACGTCTGGCTTGAAAACAGCATCCCTTACATTACTCTCTGCGTCTTCCAAAACACAGTCTTTCCTTTTGCTTGTCAGGACCTCAATCTTTATCTTAATATCAAGCAGCACTCTTGAGATTTCATGAACCTTTGTCAGCTGCATGTGATTATGAAAGAAAATTTACCTGGCGTTCTGGAGAAACAGAGTATGTCTTGCAATAGAATAGAGTCTCCAGCAGCTATGATGGCTCTGCAGGCAGGACTTATTAAAATCTCGTGTGAAACAGTCAGTTGTCCTGGTAAATGTAACATGGGAGGAAGATACAGCCATCAGTCGAACTATATTTTTACAGAATACTTTACCATCCAGCAAGTAGACGTATTGGACAAGTAAAACTTACCCGAACTAACATGGAAATCAATGTAACACTAAATCATGCTATGGAAAATATTCCCACAAGAGTTACAAATGGCCACAGTAATGTAAAACAGTAATGTAACACATTCACAGTAATGTAAAACCATGTAAATGGTTACAAATGAAACTACCCATTTCTGTGGTTTTATCCCTCATAACAGTTTTGGGCAGTACAAATACAATATGACTACCTGCTCTGCCTTGCACATATTCCCATCCCCAAAGGCAGAAATAATCAGGCAATAACAAGACATTATACAAAAATCCTATGAATGATCCTGTTCATCTTTTTGCTTCCCACCTGAGAAAAGATAGTTTAAATATTCAAGAAGGCCCTATATGGCATGATAAGAAGAGGTTAAATGCAATGTACACCTCGTTAGAAATGCTCTCTCAGGTTAGAAACCTGAACTGTAAAGCTGAAAATCAGTGCCCGCTGTTTCTTGACACTGACTGGTAGTCAGTGATTGACTTGTGACTGTAAGCCTTATTATTCTCGGGGTTTTTTTAAATACGCTTTTTCACCAATTCAATGTACTCCATGGTCCGTACCTATACTTTGTTCCCTACTGCACTTAACATGTGCAAGATACAAATATACTGCATCTAGGGAAGAAAGCTGAACTTTTACCTCTAGAATAAGATGTATGTCTATTATCAAATTTAAAAGGTTATTAGAACTAAGTAAGAATTGAATGGGAAATTTAGTTCACCCTTCTCTCAACACTAAATCTACTGAACACGAGAGTGTTACAGGGGAATAAGCTGCTGATCAGCCTGTCCAGCTGCCCCCAGTTAGCAATGGGTTCCCAACAGGTCTTCAAACAACAAACCTCATACATAACTATGTTTAGGAGTCAATTTGACCCATTCTTGATGTCTTACTGCCACATTTGCAACTCCTCAGCTAAAAACCCAAAGTCAAGGTTTATCAGATATTGAGAACAGTATACGTTACAGCCAGAAAAAAGACATAGTTTTAATTTGCCCTAAACAAAATTGAAGGGTAGGACTAGAACTGAACTCAGAAGAAAAGAAAGGAAGATCAGGTGCAATTTGTGTGTTGACTGATTCTGCTTTGTAGCAACACTATGAGGAAATGAGAGAAGACATTGAAAAAACCTTAAATCATAGAATCATAGAATGGAATCATAGAATGGTAGGGGTTGGAAGGGACCTCTAGAGATCATCTAGTCCAACCCCCCTGCTAAAGCAGGTTAGCCTAGAGCAGGTTGCACAGGAATGCATCCAGGCGGGTTTTGAATATCTCCAGAGAAGGAGACTCCACAACCTCTCTGGGCAGCCTGT